>CM073604.1:6621500-7211500 GCA_037074985.1 Solanum bulbocastanum
ATATTAGCAGAACCTTCATAGTTTTTTCAATATTTCAATTATATATACTTTCCAATCAGCAAAGATGATTGAATGTTTTAAGTAAATTATCATATTTCAGTAGGGCTCTTTACTTTTTTTTGTGAACACCTTGAATGCAGGGCTTTTCTTACCATACCCAAAAAATTATCTTCATGAAAAAGCCGTGTGGAACTTTTCCGCAAAAAGGCAAAAAAACTTGGAATATTCAAATAGAGAAGATTTCAATCCTGAAAAGTAAATAAAGGGCTACCCTAGCCCTGTCCTGCAGCTATAATCATCAGTCTAGAAGGGCAAGAAATTGAACTCCCAGAAAAAAAAATGAGATGAGAAGTTAAAAAATGAAACAAAACTCCCAAATTAAACATAAAATAGCAGTTCATACATCAAACACAACCAGAACATAAAGAGTGATGGAAGGTTAACAATAGCAAACATGATAGGAAACAAACCTTGCCACTTTCTTGAAGATAATGAGGAACCAATTCTTTCATGATTGGCAAGGATATCTCAGATCTGAACCTGGATGAAACTCCAGCATGTTAAAATCTCACATTTCTCAAGAGAATATACATTGCCAAGGCAAGATAGAGCTTTAATTACCGATCCCATAGGAGAAGTAAGCAGAATAACTAATACAGAACACACACACGCACCCCACAGGAGAGTGAATAAGTAATTGTCAGAAAATAAATTACAACAAGTAGCAGGTCTTAAAGTTTTCCCAGAAAGGAAAATAAACAAGTAACAGTGACAAATTACAATAAGTAGGACCATAATTCATGTTCTGTTGGATGGTCATGCAAATTATCTACCCAGAGCTGCCACATTAAACCAATACATTTAAGCAGTAAAAACATTCAACTATGCATCAATCCCAAATCAGTTGGCGCAGTTAAAGAGTATAATGACAGAAGAGGGTTTCGAGCCCAAGCCACTCATGACAACTAGATATTAAGTCTGCCACCTTGGACCACTTGAATGCTACATTTGAACAATGCAAATGCAGGAAATAAATCTAAAAAACAACTAATCCACCAGAGTTTTTCTTTTATATTCTTTTGTTTGTTCCTATCAGTGTTTAGGGGAGCACAAAGTGGTAAAAAGTGACAGGGGCCCGCTTCACGCTTTAAGCGAAGCAAGAAGCAAAGCGCTCATGTCATTGAAGTGAAGCACAATTTAAAAGAAAAAAGACCAAAATAAATAGAGACATAATATATAAGCAAAAAATCATATTAAAAACTAGAAAAACAGACATACAATTGTTGGATTCTAATATCTCCCCTTTAATTCGATCAATAGTCTTTGTATATAGCTTCTTTTTAATTCTGGCAGGATCTTGGGTTTGTTCTCCTTGGATTACTAGTTGATCAATGTTGTTGTACCTCTTGTGTGCATTGGCCAATATGTGGAAGAAATTAGTGTTCATGTTCCCCTCCTTTAACCACAGTGATCTTGTTGTCTCGGCGAAATTTCTTCATATTTGACCAATTCCTCATAATCCAATAATCCAAAATTGTACCTTGTTACCTCAGTTAGTGATCTACCCTTACTAACTTCATAAAAAAAAACCAGTTCTTTGAGTAAGTTCATCCTTTTGGCTCCCCAATTCCCTTGATCACTCATGCTGCAAACCTTAAGCTTTTCCTTTTAATGCCTTAAGTTTGAAGCAAGTATGAAATTTGGTCTCCCGGAGAAGTTGAAAGTCTCCCACCATTCCTTAATTCTGTTTGTGAACCCCTCTGTGTCTTACTACTAGTTTACAAACCTGAAATAATTTTTTGTTTTGGTTCCACACACCCCCCCCCCCTGCAATGCCATAGGAGTGTGCTCTAATCTGAGCCACTGCAATGCAATCTATTTGATGTTGTTGAAGCTATCATCCCATTCTTCTGATAACAGAAGCCTATCAATTCTGGAGGTGATGTCTTGATTATCTCCTTTGAACCAAGTATATGGGTCATCCTCTAGTTGAATGTCAATCTACTTCAGATCTTCTATGAAATCTAAAAATTCTCTCATGCCTTTTTTCCTTCTCAAACAGTTTCTCTTCTTTGAGATGAACCTCACCGCATTGAAATTTCCACACAAAGCCCAAGGTCCTTCTATTAAACCCCTTATAGCCCCCTTATTTCCTCCCAGCAAAGCCTCCTTTCCACATAGCAATTGGGGGCATAAGCCCTTGTAATGTGGCAAGTGAAATTTTGAAGTTGAGCTTCAAATTCGCAGGTTATAGAGTAGATGTCAATCTCGAGAATATCCCCCTTCCACGCAATCCCATAACATTAGAATTCCCCATCTAGTCCCACTAGCTTCCAAACAGGCATACTTAATCTATCTCCCTCCCTAAATCTGCCTAACCTCCTCTATCACATCCCCTTCTAACTTGGTTTCTTGCAAACAAATGATGTCTGCATTCCATCCCCCCAAATTTATTTTGATTAATCTTCTCTTATCCCTGTTATTCAGTCCCTTACATTCCATTAAACCAATTTAAATTTCATCTATCACTGATGAGCAAGTTTCTCCACGTACCTGTTTCCACCATTTTTCAATTTCACATCAAAGTTACTAGACTTTTTAAATCTTGGGAACCTCTGAATCTTGTTTTCTTGCACACCTTCTGCTTCCATTCTCCTGGCATGTCTTGAATTGTCCACTTGAACTAATAATTCCAAGGCCTCCTCTCCATGGCCCTGGAAATCAACACCCAAAACTTTACCCAATCCTGTTTCTAAAGTTCCATTGTCCTCCTTTCTGAAATCTCCCCCACACCCCCCCTTTTACTTCACTATTGTTAGAGTAGGAAATTCAGTGGCGGATCCAGAAATTTTATATTATGGGTGCTCAATTTTTTTTTAACTCAAAAATTACTATATAGAATGGGTGCTCAATTAATACATTTCAATGAAGTACTAAATTTTATACATAAATAGTAAAGTTTGTCACAAAAGGTAGTGGGTGCTTAAGCACCCATTATGCACAAGGGAGGTCCGCCACTAGTAGGAATAGGTATATACAATCCTACTTACAATAGAAATAGGAATAGGAATAGAATGTAGTTTCCTACTTGGTCAAGGATTGTATTGTAGGGCCTATGGAATAATGTAGAGACAACAATTCAATAATATTTTTCTCCTATATTTCTCACAATTATCATCTATCTCTATTAATAGGGAGTTAATATCTTAAAAGGTCATTGAACTATGAGAATTTAATCAACAAAGTCATTAAATTTTATTTTGTATCAATAAATCACTCAACTTATCTCTTTTAACTTCAAAAATCACTCAAATACATTTATCTTTAAAATCAAATTGACATGGCAAAATAAGTTGTTTTTATACCATATAAACAAGAATCCCACAAATAAATTAAAATTTAAAATTTCCCACATTATTTTTTATTTTACTTTTTCAAAAAATTGAATCTGCACCATTTCCAGGCACTTTCTCCTGTTGAAGTGTTATTTCTAATACATTTTGAATAATTTTAAATTTCTTTGAACAATTCCCATTTTCTCAAAATATAATTTTTACACCAAGAAACTAGAAAGAAAGTGTGAACCTCTGGTGGACTCACTGAACTGGAATAATCCACAGAGAAATAACAAATCTAAAAGTCACCATTTTTTACATTATTTTTTACTTTGCAAAATTTTTTTTCAAGAAAAGGTCAAAATCCGCACCATTTTAAGTTTTTTTTTAAAATTTTGTTTATTTGTGGAGTCTATGATTATATGAAATAAAAAAAAAATTATTTTTTATGTCAAACTTGTTTTAATGATAAATGTAGTTGAGTGATTTTTGAAGATAAAAGTGTTGAGTGATTTTATTGAAACAAAACAAAGTCCTATGACTTTGCTAGTTAAATTCTCATAGTTCAATGACATTTTGAGATATTAACTCATTAATAGGTGGTGAGATTCTATAATTGATTCTCCGACCATGTTAACCATCTCCTCCTCCACCTAGGCAATTTGATTCAAGTTCTGAGTGACTGTTCTTTCTGTATCTTGATTGTATTGCAGCTCTGGGAGTGCTGGAACATTACCACTGTTAAGTGGTATTGGGCTTTAACAAGTTATGTCATTAAAAATGACTTGACTTGAAAAATCTAGCCCATTCTTGAAAAAGAGTTCCCCTCTTTCTACTGGGCAGCAGATGGCCCAAAGCTGCTCCCTTAATTAAATGAGATGTGTGCCCAAAATAAAGGTAATAACAGAGGAAAAATCCAGCTAGATATTGAAAAACATGGATATTGAAGTGAAGGGGAAATATAAGACACTTTAGTCAAAGAATAGAAAAGCATACTGCTCATGTGTCGATAATGGAAGTGAAGCGTATCCAATTACCACCTGGCAGAAGTAAACAAAGAAAAGAGTAACTTATAAAGAGTCTGCCATCAACCAGTGTAACATGTGGAAAACACACACATTCCAACACATGCAGGATGAAGAGAGGAAGGCTCAAACTGCCAGTTTAATTGTCATGATCCTCAAAAGCCAATTAACATCAAACTTACCGGCTTTGGTGCTTCAAGTTTTGTCTGAAGATCAACATGATAGAAAGTAAACAAAAGGTGATGTGATGGTGTCCAAATAACAGGCAAAGAAACTTTGATTTCATCATGGTAGCTGGCCACCCTTGCCCCCACAGCAACTTGTGTGTGAGACCATTTCTGAAGTGGTACACCTGGTTCCCTTGGATGCATAGCCTAATGATAGAGAGTTATATAGAATCAACCACATGAAATCTACAAAATAAACTGCTCTGAAAACACAAATACAGACCTCTAGAGGTGGTTTTCGAATATCTGTGTCGTCCCTTCTCAGTTCAACACGAATAAACATGTTTCGTTTCCGACTCATACTAACAGTCAAGGGGTAGACATATAAGCAGTGAAAGAGCTGCAAGAACGGTTCATTCCTTGTCGTTGTGCGGAAGTCAAAAGCTTCAAACTGTACACTCAAATATAATTTATTCTGAATCAGTTAGTAATGAATCAAATCTCATCGAACAAGTTGACAAGTGCAAGACCAACAGGCCACGTAACCTATATCGCAAGATTTGGAAAAATTATGTTGCTCTGCATTTAAGCCGTTGCAATAAACTGAAAGGTATTTTGGTCACATTATATGAGCACAAGATTTACTTAAGTATTTTATCTTAGACGATCTTAGAATCATCTTTAGACAAAGATGTACCAGATCATCAAGGTGACGGCCGAGGCTTCCATATACGAGAGTTTAGACTAAAGCAGCTGAACACAAAAGCACATCATCTCAAACAAAATACCACTGAAATGTGCCAGCTAAACACTAAGCAATTCAAAAGTTATAATTGTTGAACTAAAAAGGAAAAAATATTGATTTGAAAGACAACACTTACATCATCAGCAGTATTTTCCACATTTTCATGAGCAACTGAACCATTCCGAACAAGCTCTTTCATCTCAGATGATTTAGACTTGGAAAAGGAACCATTAGTAGGGCATTTCATAGAAGTTGAATCATTCAAATGGTCGCCATGATCAAGAGAATCATAGATCAAACTACCACTCTCCAAAGCATTTTCAACTTCAGTAGAGCTAGCTGGCAGCTTTTCGATTTCCAATTTCAAGACACCTTTTACTGGTTTATGAACCTTTCTCTTTGGATCCTGAAATTTAATCAAATCAAATATCAACTGACAGAAGGGATGCAGAACTGAAATGTGTAAATTAGTTACTTAAGCAAAAGAAATCAGAAGAACATGCTGACTTCAATCGAGTAATGGGAGGAAAAACTCATAAGCAGGAATAGATGCAACATTAAATTCCTATATAGCAATGCTTTATGGTGGTGGACAGACCACAACAATTATGCCTAAGCCCCAAACAAGTTGGGGTCAGTTATATGAATCCTCACGATTTCATTTAAGCATAACTCAAGTCATCATCACACCACATAAAAATAAGAGTTAAAATAAGTTAAATATATATACATAACTGTAATAATTGTAATAACAATATTAGAAGTCATCTAACAAGACTGAAGAGTCTGTTTGGCCATGCTACCAAAGGCAACTTATTTTGAAAAGCACTTTCATCAAGAAGCGGTAGAGATATTGAGAGGTTTTATTGTTTTCTCCAAAACCAAAAAGAAGAGATATTGAGAGGATTAAAGCTACAGTCAAACCGAAGTAAGTTAAGAACTTCAATGGGGGATTTTTCCCAACTAGATGATAAGAAATATACTATGTAAATGAGGGGAATGTATAGGCGAGGTGAAGAGCGCTTGTGCAGGTACTAGGTGATATGCCGTGATTTACTTGCTTATTATGCTTTACTTTGATTGATTCGACTGATTACTTAATTTACTAAGCAACCTCAGGATTATATATAAACTAGAGAAAGAGACAGATTTTTCCAGTGAATGTTGTGGACAGAATGCAACAGATGGTTGATACATTGGGTGGAGAAATTGGAAGCACCCCAACCATGCATCTTGGAATGCCGCTTGGGGAAAAGAGCAAATCCAAAGATATACGGTCTGGATCATAGAAATATGTGAGAAAAGATGCTACCAAAGACGAACTGCATATCTTTTAGAGGTAGATTGGTTCCAATCAACTAGTTCTGGATGCACTTCCCACATATACAATGTCACTATTTCCTATACCGGTAAATGCAGAAAAGAGGTTGGATGTAGTAAGAAGCAATTTCCTATGGCAAGGCAATAGATAGAAGAGAGGATTCCATTTGGTTAAATGGAAAAAGCTGACCATAAGTAAAAAAAAGAAAGGGGCATGGGAATCAGGAGCTTAAAGAAGCAAAACAACTGTGGAGGTTCACCAAAGAAGAACATACTTTACGAGGAACTGTGACCACTCCTTATAGAATCAGCTTATGGTCCATCAGGAAGTTGTGGTTGAATCTAAAAGGCGGATTGAGGATCAATATCATGTACGGAAGGGAACTCTATTTTGGAAGGATACACTAGTGGGTCCTTCTTTGACTTTGTTTAAGGAGAAGGATCAACATACAAGACATACTAAAAAAAAGTAATGGTAAAATAAGTTAGATTGCATCAAAGGGCACTAAGAGTCTGTTTGGATTAGCTTTTGCTTTTTTGGCTTATTTTTATCATTTTACCTTTAAATCAAGCGCTTATAAGCACTTTTTAATTTACCCAAACAGTTAAAAAAGAGTGCTTAAAAGCTATTTTGGCTTAAAAACACTTAAAATAAGCCATTCCAAACAGACTCTAAATTATTCTTAAACCAATAAGTGAATAGAAATCATAAAGATAACAAATGAATGAAAACAAACCTGGAGAGATTCCTCAGTGTATCCTTCTTTGACTTTGTTTAAGTTAGACACTTCAACGACGATGGAGTTTCCATTTGAATAACCAAGCTTTCCATCTGCTGTAATTTTTGAAAGTGGCTCAGTGATACCCTCTTGTGAACTTGAAGCAGAGACGCTGGGAGCAAGAGGGCTGCTGGGAGAAGCAGAGCCACCCACAGAAGCTATGTTACTATCAAAGAGTGGAATGATGGCCCAGGAAAAGGACTCCCTGTAAGGCATGATCCGCGACCATACTTGTAGTTTCTGTTTCTCTCTCTCTGTCAGATGAACCTACATACAGGTAGAGATATTCAATTAGAAGAAAAAAGCATATCCTATTGCATGCAAAATGATTACATATAAACAAAACCTATCCGTGCAAAAACAAGCTGGAATACTTCAGCGAAAGCAAAACAACATTTCTAAATTAGCGCTTGAGAAGAAACTACAATAGTTTAACCTCAAGAAAAGCACATCTTCAGAATGTACTTGATAGAAAAGCTGGCAAAGTAACAAATTACAACCACCACAAATCAAATGTAAGAAAGTTGCTCGTGGTTTACTTCTCACAGAAATTAAAACAGATGGAGTCCTTTCCTTATTAATCAGATATCTCAAGAAAGTATGTCCTCTACTGGAAGAAAGTACAAACAGACTAGAAGTACGATTAAAGCTTCCAGACTGACAATTCAATAATTTTAAAGGGAAAGTCCAGATATGACAGTAAACTAATGTAGCTCTTACAGGGTAGCTATAGAAAGGATAACATCAAACTTGAGCACAACATTCCATAACTAAACTAAAAACAGAAGTAAGAGGTCTGATACCATGAAGATGAAAAACATGTGAATAGAAATGGTGAGAGCAGATTTGTTAATTGCAAGGAAATCTTTAAAAATATAACCTACACAAACTTCGATACATGTTTATTTCCTGTCCAGCACACCAAAAATATTCTAGTTTAGCCGGTTTTTTGGCTTAAAAAAGTATCCAGTTGGCTGCAGTAAGATCATATCCAATACCATACACCCGAAGTCTAGTACAGTTCTTTTCTTTCAGAATGTAAGAAAAAAAGAAGTGGGCCAAAATGGCAGGACGTAGAGATGATATCTCCACTTCTTCATGCTAATAAAGACCTATATAGAATTCCCAGTGGAAGCATATTCCTTTCTCCAAGAGTCTGAAACTGCTAAATGTTCAGCAACTCTGTATCAAATGCCAAATAAGTGTAACCAACAAAAAGATGAAGACAAACTCTTAAGACAAAATTTAAGCTTTGTGTCAGCATAACAAATCATTTCAACTGAATAATGTATTGAAAATGAAGCAATCATTAAGTTAGGTCTTCCCAGAGGAGGTCATCAAACTTACTGGTTCCTTTCGTGAATAAACAGAAGGAGACACTCCACCTTCTTCAGTGGCAGGTTTTTCTAGTTGGATTAGCAGACAAATAGATGCTGATGGAGCATCTAGATGAAAAACGCAACGCCTTTCATAGGAACTGCTCGCCTGGAGATGGATCCAAAATAAACAAACATTACAACAGGCTAGCATCAGAAGAAACTAGAGAGAAGTAAAAATGAAAACCAAGAAAAAGATAAGCAAAACTGAAGCAGCTTACTTCTTGCATTTCGGTAGGCAATACATGGAAAATAAAATCCTCAGAAAGTTTTTCTCTTCGCTCCCTATTATATAAACAAATTGTGCCATAAAACGGCTCTACAAAAGAACTTCGGAAACTCAGATAAGGAGTGCTGGCAGCTCAAACTTCAAAGGCTTAAATGAATAGAAAAATCTTAAGTAGACACATATTTTTAACAATCAAGACCAGTATTCAACAATATAAACTCACCAACTAGTCCAGCTTGAAATGACAATGATAGGACTTTCACAGCAATCTTCAGACCGCTATAATCACAGACATTTAAGTGATAAGAAACATTGCAAGGAGGGAGAGGACAAAAGGAATGTTAAATGAATTACAACCTCGTATACTGGGACATATGAGCTTCAGGAATCCTTTGCCCAAATATTAATGATCTTTCATTTTCCCAGTCAAAAACTGGTTCATAAGTCGGTAGAGGGGATTCACCAAAATGCTGCAAGTTAATGATTTGAATCAATTTTAGAGAACGAGCATTTTAAAAGGCCTGCAATATGCGTTTGTGTAACAGGAAACAACCTTGGAGACTTTGGCATTTGAGAGGTTAGAGAAATTATCTTCAGAGAGTTGTGTCCCGGAAGTGCTGGGGATTTCACCATCAATTGAATCCTCAATCTTAGGCCGTCTAGCATTTGCAAGATGCATTTCTGAAGACAATTCAGTATATAACCATTAGTACCAAGAAAGGCGATAGTATTGCAAAGCGGACAGTTGGGCTGTAACTATATTTTCAAATATTTGATTTTCAGCTAATCAAAAGGGTGCAATTAGCTGAAAGGAAATTTTAAATACCAAACCCACAGGAAAGCTGTTTCCCCTGTAAAAAACATTCATTAGTTTGCATGGCAGGAAAGAATCAAAATGCTTTCTAGGTGTCTACTTATATTCTGGATACGACAACAAAAGAGGAATATAATTTTATGAAATACAAGATGCTCACTACATGATACGAAAGCTATTTCAACAAGGACAATTTCAGACATTCAAGGATTGCACATTCTGTTCTAGACTAAGCAGGTCTAATGGAATTTCCACATTCATCGAGTATTTCTTCATTTTAATATTTGGAAAATAAATTTGGCATTCGAATTTTTTAATATATTTTGTTAACCAGTGAGACAGAGCGAGGGGTTGGTTATAGAGGGTACGTGGAGAGGTAGAGGTACACCGAAGAAGGATTGGGAAGAGGTGATAAGATAGGATATGACACTGTTTCAGGTTACCGAGGTCATGACCCTAGATAGGAGGGTGTGCAGGACTTGTATTAGGGTAGAAGGGTGGTAGCTAGTGTAGTGTTGTCTTGCTTAGGGTGATTGGTGTTTGCGATGGTACTAGTTGTATTATTATAGTTCTTGTTTTTTTTTATTTTTATCATTGTTTATTATTGTTTTTTAATAAAATGTTGTTCATGGCATTTCGATTATCACATGGTTTTATTGTCGTTTTAGCTACTTTTGCACTGTTTCTTGTTTCGATTTCTCTTCATTGTCTTATTCTTTAACCGGAATTTGTTTCACTTGAGCTGAGGGTCTTTCAAATTGGCACCCTTTCACAAAATGTTGAACACAATCTACTCACGAATACACACAAGACATATCAGAATATCAGTGACCCCTAACCCTTGATCTTCACATACACAGAGAAGAGGTGTCCCAGTAGGGTATCTCACCTGTTTCAATATCAGTATCAGGACCCTCATATATTTGACTCTGAAATGAAATCGGGCTGACGCTTTCATAGTGACCATACTTGTTCTCATCTTTTACCCAGTCGGTTCTGTAGCATTGCACGAGTTCATTTAAATGTGGCCACTGCTCCAAATTTTCATCAAGCTGCAATTAAAAGGACAGAATAATGAGAGTATGATAATAGAATAAAGGAATTTATCAAGTGGTGATTAAGAATGAAATGGTTTATCGCACAGATATTTTGAGTAACTTGTCAAAATAATATTTAATATCAAAGTGGGTACAGACATAATCTGCCTCCACATTCTATCAACAATCCAAAAGGACCATACATGAATTGCATGATGCAACTATAAAAATAAGAATACTTAATTAAGTTAGTAGCACAAAACTGTACATTGTAAATTCTGCATAGGATTTATGAAGGATGGCTTTCGAGCACTTAATAAGGAATCTATATATATTTATAAAGGAGGAACATAGATAAGGTGATGTGGCACCTCTCTATGGCCTCCATTCATATTTATCTTTTTTCTTCTTTTTTTGACCAATTTCTTCATTTAATTTATTTGTTTTTTTTAATATATCATTAAGTCTTTATATTCAATTACTCAACTTTTCACCTCCCACTATAATATATATTCTTTATTAGATATAATGTGCATATATTTATAACTTTCATAATTTCCAAATTTTCATATTCATAACCCTCTCTCACTACAATATATCTTCTTTATTAGATATAATGTGCATATATTTATAATTCTCATGATTTTTAACTTTTCATATTCATAACCCTTAAATATTAAATATTAACTATGAAAGTTAAGATACCTTATGGTATTCCTCCATTATTTTCTATATAAATTCATATTTTTTGTTTCATGATATTCTATCCAAAGTTGCCCTTCATTTTCACTATATTATTATGTTCATGCTTTTATTTGGCTTGAAAAAGAAGAAGAAAGCTCTTGATAGGCTGGTGAAATGAATATTGACAAGAGATTAGATAATTATGTATTGACTTCTCTTCCCTTCTATTTTTAATGATGTGCATTTTTCTATTTCTTTTTTCTTATATATCTCTATGATACCTCTTAAATTTAATTTTTATACGAAGAAAGCTTTTGAATAGTGACAGATTTGTGAAGTGGATATCAACAAGAGTGATGCCTCTCCACTTTTGTTTGACTTGAAAAAGAAAAAAAAGCTCTTGAATATTGATAGGCTTGTGAAGTGGATATGACAAAGATCTTAGACAATTATGTATATTGATTTAGTTTTTCCTTCTATTTTTAATTTAATGATTAAAGTCGCAATGATGTGTGTATTGTATTATTTCTTTCTTTCTTTCTTATGTATCTTTACGATGCCTCTTAAGTTTAATTTTTATACGAACTTCTTATTGTTGTAAGTCTATAATTTCTTTTAGTTCAAATTAGTATTATAAAATACTAGAGTAAGATCCTAAAGTAATACCACTTCCTCACAAATTTATCTTAATTATGATTGAAATTTTGCTATAAGTACAAATCAAGTTTAGAATTTATAAATATTCTCTCTTGGTTCAAATTAGCAACTTAATTATGTTAAAAAAGCTGCTAATTACTAATCAAATTTTAAAATTTATAATCGATTGCTTAAAAGAAATAAATTTTAATAATTAAAATATATTCTTTATTTGATGTTTGCTATGTAAGTTATTAAAACTATCGAGAAATATGCCTACGTGAAAACTTTAAAAGATAAATATACAGTAACATGGAGAGAAAGAGGATGAGGTATTTCTAAAAATGTTTATATACACAAAGAAGAAACATTTATATTATTTGAAATAATTGAGACACAATCATTGTTATCGATATTATAAAGAAAGGGCATAACTTATTTGTTCATCATAAGGTCAAGTTGTATTGTTTATTGTTTTTCTACAAAATTCACTTCATTAAACATAATTACGATTCATATTTGGTAGAGGAGGGCGGAAAAGATCGAAATGAACAAAGACAAAATCAACAACACAAATGAATAATACAAAGTATTTAACTAATTATTAGTTTGTTTTATACTGGGGGATTATAAATTAGTGCTAGATTCATCTCTAATACTCAAAATAAGAAGATGGTGTATGTACATTTAAGCAAATATATATTGTATCTAGATAAATAGCCTAAATATAAAATAATATGAGAAGAAGGCATTTTGGGTCATCATTGTTTAAGTTTATTTTGGCTTACATGCTCATAATGTTTTGAAATTATAATAACAATTAATTGACTAACTTTCTAAGAATAAGAACGTTAATTATATTTTATCACATTATAAAAATCATTATTCTACATCAAAGTTAATTAGTACGTATAAGTTCCACGATTAAAACATTACTCACTATTTAATTGTAACCATTACGTATTTACATTAAAAGTATATTAATTATAACTAATAAACCCAATATATATCATCTACTCTTTAAAAGTATATTTATTTATTTCTTCTTCTATTGTTTTTTTACTTTGAAAAATAGTGTATTCATGTTATTTATTTTTAAATCGTTATAAATTACAAGAATTTTCTTTCTTCTTTTTTGATGAAGTAAGTAGATTCATTTCAAGGCATCAAGGAGATGCAACCTTTACAAGGATAGATCAGTTAAGCTCACAAAAAAAAAAAGGATTTGTAGCCTCTTTCTAAGCTATAGAGCTACTAAAATCCAAGAGTTCTAAATTATTTACAGGGGTCAGTTTGGACCAACTAAAAAGGCTAACTTGACATCTGCCTCGCAAAAGATCTTTAGAAGTTGAAATTCCATCAAAACATCTTTTGTTCCTTTCTGTCCATAAACACCAAAAGATAGCACCAAGGATCATCATCGACATACTCTTGATGGCTTTGTCAACATCCCGTGAACTCCAACTTTCATGAGCATCCCTAACAGAGAAAGGCATGACCCAAGAAAGACCCAAAAAACAACAAAACATATTCCATAAGTCTGAGGCAGCTGGGCAGTGCAGTAGGAAGTGGTTGACATTTTCTATGTGCTCGTGGCAGAAAGAGCATCGGTTAGCAAGCTGGAATTTCCTTTTGGAGAGATTATCCTATGTGAGGCATGAGTTATGTAGTGCAGTCCAACTGAAACAGATCACTTTGGTAGGTAATTTTATCTTCCATATATGCTTCCATGGCCATTTGTCAATCATTGAGTTCCTTGAACATAAGTTGTGATACCCTTCCTTGACTGCGTAGTGACCTTTTCTTTGAGTTACCCCATTTCAATCTATCAGGCTCTTGGGGTGAAAAGGAGCAAGGCCTCAATTTGGCAAAGAGGGAAAATATGTCATTAAGTTCCCAGTCATTTAGGTTTCTCCTAAACCTTAGGTCCCAAATGTCGTCTGATCTGTTGGATGCTATGGTAGAATTTGGTTCAGCTGCAATGAGGTGCAAACTTGGAAATTCCTCACCCAAAGTTGTGTCTCCCAACCATGTCCTTCCAAAATTTGATGTGAGATCCATTGCCAACTCTAAATGTGACGTTCCCAGCAAAATCTCGCTAAAGTTTACTGATGCTTTTCCCTTTTCCATCATGTGCATCTGTTGAGACATTTGTGGACCCGTGAGTAAGCTCACCATGTTTAGCTTTGATCACCTCTTTCCACAATCTAATGTCTTCATTTCCGTACCTCCACAGCCATTTCATCATGCTTTTATTGTGAGCTGCAAGATCTTTGATACCCAAACCCCCTTGAGATTTAGGTTGTGTCACTTTTGCCCATTTAACCAAGTGAACTTATGATCCTTGTTGTTGCCTTCCATAGAAAATTCCTTTTTATTCTGTCGAGCTTTTCGAGAACTTTTGCTGGAATAGGGAAAAGGGACATATGATATGTAGGGATGCTGTCCATTACACTATTAATCGATGTAACTCTTCCTCCAAAAGAAAGATACTGCATTTGCCATGTTGCTCTTTTTTCAAACTTCTCAATTATTCCCGACCATATCTCATTAGCCTTGAAATTTGCACCTAAAGGCAGCCCAAGATAAGTTGTTGAAAAGGACCCTATGTTGCAGCACATGATTCTGGCGAGCTCTACCAAATTTTGCACTGAGTTTACTGGATAGATAGTGCTTTTTGACATATTTGTGTGTAGTCCAGAGAAAAGCTTCAAAGATATGCAAAATCAAGTTTAGCTTAATAATTTGTGATCTATCTGCCCCACAAAATAGCAGAGTATCATCCGCATAAAGCAAATGTGAAAGTGTGGCATTGTTTCCCATGGGATTGCCTACTTTGAAGCCTTTCATCCATTGTAGATGACATGCTTTTTAGAGCATCTTACTAAGGCATTCCATAGCAAGGATGAAAAGAAAGGGAGAGAGGGGGCCCGCTTTGCCCTTTTTGAGGAGAGAAAAAATCTACAGTCCCTCTATTAATGAGCACAGAGTATTTTACCGCTGTCAAACTGTATTTGACCCAGCTGATCCACCTATTCCCGAATCCCATCCTTCTCAAGATTGTGAACAAATAGGCCCAATAAAGCTTGTCAAAAGCTTTCTCAATGTCAAGTTTAAACAACAACCCTGCGTCTCTTGATTTCCGCTTCCAATCCAGCACCTCATTTGCTATCAATACAGCATTTGAGATTTGTCTACCCTTAACAAATGCATTTTGGTAGCCTGATACCAACTTCCCAATTACAGATTTAAGTCTCTTCGCAAGAATCTTTGATGTTAACTTGTACACACTCCCAATAAGACTGATGGGTCTGTAATCTTTTAATTATATTGCCCCTTTCTTTTTAGGAATGAGGGCAATAAAGGAAGCATTATAGGACTTGACCATATGACAGTTATGGTGAAAGTGGTTTAGGGCCCCGTTCACTTCTAAAGAAGATGATAACATGTAAAAAAAAAAAAATCATATTTTTTCTTATGGAACCAAATATACATCTATACATTTATACGAAGGTATAATATAATTATTTTATTTTATATTCTTTTTATGTAAGAAGAAACTCTCAAAAAGTATTTAAAAATTTCAACTAAAATTCACATATATTAAATATACATAAGAAAAGACATATATATAATACCTCTTCTATTTAAATAATATTTAGTAAATTATTTGTGTTTTTTCATGACCGCGCGAAGCGTGGGTGAATTCACTTGTATGTATATGTGCTATGCTACCCAAGTTAAACTGAGATTCAGCACCAAATATACAATGAATGTAACTTTTTTTTCGTCATTTGGGAGATTGAAAGGAAAAATCCTACCATAAGATGTATTTCCATACAAAACATATTTTCTACTATGGGAAAATTGACGATGTCACACATCGTATTGGTGGGGGTGGATGAAATGGAGGCTCACATCGGGAGTCTTGTGTGATATGAATGTGCCACAAAAACTTAAAGATAAGTTTTACAAAGTGATAGTTAGAGAGACTATGTTGAATGGAGCAGAGAGTTGGCCAATCAAGAACTCTCATGTTCAAAAGATGAACGTTGTGGAAATGAGGATGCAGAGATGGATATGTGGACATACAGGAGAGATGAGATTAAGAGCAAAGATGTCCCGGACAAGATGGGAGTGGCCTCCATTATGGACCAATTGAGAGAAGTGAAGCTAAAATGGCTAGGCATGTGAAAAGAGATGTGCATATGCCCGGGTATGAGGTGTGAAAGGTTGGCAATGATGGATTTAAAGAGGGGTAGAGGGAGGCTGAAAAATATTGGGGAGAGGTGATTAGACACAACAGGGTACATCTTCAGTTTATCGAGGACATGATATAAGCTATGGGGATATGAAAGTTTTGAGAAATATTATTGAATTGTGTAGCTACATTATTACACTAAGACCTATTCATAGACACTAAATGACATTCCTTCTCCAAGTAGGATACTATATACAAACCATACTCCTATTCCTATGTTAACATTTTCCCTCAAGTGGGTGCATACAAGTCATATGGACCGAGCTTGCTACAACTGTAATTACCAGTGATGGAGTGATGGACTTGCAAAAAATATCTACAAACGGATCACTCAACTTCACAAATTTTGTAATAATATCTCCTAAGAGTATCTTTTCTCCGACAAATTGACAGGTTCATCTCAATGTGCTTACTCATCTCATGAAATACCGAATTTGATGCAATGTGAAGGACCGCTTGGTTATCAGACATACGTTCCATCTAGTCGGCCTTGTTTTTTTTGCAGTTAAAAGTGTTGAGACGGGGGTAGTAGGATGACAGAAGAGGTGCTTGGCAAAAGAGGGACAAAGGTGTTAATTAAGAGTACACTTACAAACATCCTTACATACTTCATTTTCATTGTTTTACAATTTGGTTAGCGTACAAGGTATTAAATTGTAGCGGCATTAAGAGGAATTTCCAATAACATTCAACAGATTCAGCTAGGAAGTTCCACTTAATCCATCAGGAGTAGATAAAGTCCCCAAAGAAATAAGGGATTTGGGAGAAAGACCTCCAACTTACAACAAAGCCCTATTAAGAAATGTTAATGGAGATTCAAGCTTCAAGATTGAGAAGTATGCCAAGGAATGTGTAAGAAAAAAGTATGAAATTAAGTGTCAGGGTAGGTTGTCTACACCACACCCAATTGGGATGCAGCCCTTTCACGGACCCTACATGAACACAAGAAAGCACTGGGTCGCCCCGCCCGCTTGCTTGTTTACCTTTAGTATGACAATAAACCCAAATGAAACTAAAACCTTGTTCAAAATTTTTGTGATATAGTTGTAGCCCCATTAACAACCATTCTGCGAAATCAAATGTTTTATTGCTTCCTTCCTTAAGAATCTCTAACACGAAAATCTTATGTTTGAATTTTGAGTACTAATTAGTATGTCATCCCTATATTCCTTTTGTCTACACATCAGCTTTCTCTAGTATTCCCACCACTCTCAAAATATCGATGACTCATTTTAACTCTTCTCAATGTGATTTATCTTTGAATTTATGACCTTGCTCAAACATAGAGAACACGGATCTCTCATAACTACTTTACATCAAGAGTTCTCCTTCAATCTAAGCTACTATATTTATGACCTCAATTAGAGATTTCTAGGCTAATCACATTCATATTACCCACTATAACTTCAAAGCTTTAAATATTTTTTGTTTTACTAACCAAAAAGGAAATGATCCTTGTTTTCTCACGCCTTGCTCAAAGACCTAGATGGCCTAATAGTTTGAACATTTACAAAAGCCAATGGCATTCTTTTGTCAAGTATGTGAACATCTAGTTCTTAATAGCGTATTTGGAAACAAGAATGGATAACAATCAAGATGAAAATATCGCTCTTCCTTGATACCAAGGAGGATTTAATGGAATTAATTTGGAGGCATGATCCAATTGTTGGCTCTTCTGATCTTGATTTCATTTTCTCCATTGTCAGTGAAGATTCAACTATGGCAGATGATGTTGGCAAGTGTTTGTTTGCTAACTAATTTGTTTTTCTATTCCCCACCTTGTCTTTTGATTTTATTTTCGTGTATGACTAATAACTGAACCAAAACCGATAATAATCAAACTGATAACTGCATATTATATTTGGTTTGATTTGATTTTAATAATTTAAAGATCAATTAAATTGATTTGGTTTTGATTTTGGTTTGACCAATAACTAACCCGTGAACACCTCCTTCCTCTTCTAGTGACACAACTATGTGTATCCTTCACTTAGCCCTCCATTACCCACTACCATGAAACAATTAAACCACCACATGGGTGAAGCCCCTTGGCAACGTACCAAGAGGTGATAAAACTTCTACTCCTAAACATATGTACATAAAAATATTACTACTCTTTCTCATGATCTTTGTCGTTACAATCGACCGCTTTTGCTACCCACGAGTGAAAAAGCAAACCTTGATAGGTGCTCTAAAAATCAAAAAAGACATAGAAATCTCGACTACTCTCACAACAAAAGTTTATGATAGTATAAGTTGACTTAAAATACATTATCACTTACTTGTCTTCCCCCCTCCAATCTCCACGAGTTCTCACCCGTGAGCATGGTATTCATTTAGTAGAGTAGTTTCAACATTAAGAATTAATCCACCACCCCCCCTCTTGTAAATTCCTTTTGAATCTCAAGTCCCACAAACTCCCCTTCTTGCACCAACAAAAATTTGTTACACCATTATCTCTTTCTATCTATAAACTCTAAATAAATTGGGGAAGAACATCCCCAACATATTCTCCCCACACCATCTTTGATCCAAAGAAAAGTTGATACTACTTCCATACCCTACTCAACAAGTAAATAAGAGTCTGTTTGGATGGGCTTATTGCTTTAGGCTTATTTTTGTCTTTTTGGCTTAAAAACAAGTGATCACATTTGTACTTACATTACAAATGTATTTACATCACATTACAAATTCACATACATCACATTACAAATTCACAAAAGTACCCTCCCAATATAATTGGTAGACTTCCAAGAGAAAAGGAAATAAGTTGGATGGAAACCCCAAGCACAAGGCAAGTTGGCCTCCAAGGGTGCTCCCAGTACAAATAGCAAAAGACTCTAAATCAACGCACGCTTTATCAGAAAGAAGGAGGTAAAGCTTTATAGAGGCCACTTTGATGACGATTCCATGGTAAAACTAGCATGGAAGCAATGTAAGGACTACGAAGATGAATGAATGAAGAATTCAGTTTGGGGAGAAGTGGTCTTTTTAGCATCTTTATAGACCAAACAAAGTGCCTTCCTTAGTAATTTGGCTATAATAGACTTGCAGCACAAACAGGATCCCTACTGACTTAGTTCTAATTTCTCAAGAATATTAAGCTTAAATATCTCATCCTTGTAATTCTTTATTGACAATGAAAAAGACTTGAGTCAAAAGAAAATAACAAATGAGACTGAAGATTATTTCCTCCCAATCTCTGTCACTTTCTGCCCATACAAAGAAGCATTGGTAAGTCCAAAAGCTTGAATACCAAACTCACCAGCGGATCTAAATTCAAGGAACCAGCAAAGGAATGGTGTGGTATTCTCCGAAATCGATATCCACTAGATGAAGTTTCCATCAACTGCAAAAGAATAGACATAGTGAAAAATATCAAACAGAGTACTGTAAGAAGAGGCAAGGGTGTTTTATTCGGGAGATGTACAAATCTTGCATTTCAAACAATGTAGAGTAATGCCATATCAAAAACATGCTACAAAAACAATATAAACACATTAACAAACAAAAGAAAGCTAATTCCTTAACCTTAACGGTTAAAAATGACAAGAGCCTACAATAATTTGCTTTCCTCCTTTCTAAGAGAAATGTTACAGGAAAGTTGGTTAGTCACACTCAGAGTTACAGTAGTCAGTTTACCAACACAACTTTGAAGGCAAAGCAGATCAATTTGGGGAAAATCACGAAGAGATATTTACAAATCGAAACTGTAGATTTCATTGCGCATTGGAAAAAATAAAGACAATATGACTTGCAATTTGCATTGCACAATCATTTAGCAAAAAGAGTTAGGGTTTTCTGTCCCTTGAGAGACAGAAAATAGCAAATCTGGAGAAAGGGAGAGAGGGGAGGAGAAAGAAAAATGTGAAAACTTACAGATCGATTTCGCCGGAGTAAGTAACCGGCGGAGAGTACGGAAGAGGAAAGCCGACGGAGAGGAAAAAGCTCACAGCGCAGAGAGGGGATGAGCTTTGAGGCGACTTGTGTTAGTCAAAATATAGTCAAATTAAAATCGACACTGGTCTAAATCAACTAATAACTCAAAACATACGTAGTGACTTTTTTTTTTTCATGTTCTTTTCTTTTTTAAGATCATTATTAATGAGGTGTTTGGGCAATGAAATTTTTTCATTTTTGACTAAATTGAACTTCGAAAGTTATGTTAGTCCATAAAATTTTGAAATTCAACTTGAAGTTGGATATTAATTTTTTAAGAAATTGAAAATAACTTGTATTCTTGGTCAAACATAACTTCAATTTTTATATACATTATTTTTTACTTTAAAAACAAAATTATTTTTTCAAAGTTCACAATGAAATATGATCAAACATCCATTTAAAACAATTTCATTTGGGTAGGGGATGTGGTATTGCACTCGACCCAACTGCAAGATAATGCAATTCCAAACATTTAAAAAAAATGATTTTTTGCTATTTATAAGTATAATTTCTTCAAAAAGTAATTGACTTGATTCTGAAATGTATAAATAAAAATAATTGTTATTTTTAAGTCAAGTAGTGGTGTAACAACCTGGTCCATCATTATTCTAAAGGCACCTTGTGCAGAACCTCAAAAATTTTTGAAATATGTAGTCGATTTAAATTTTAGGGTACATAACGAAAAATTTAAGAATTTGAAAAATTGACCAGGCTGAATTTCATTCCGCCATAGCAGAAATATTTCACCTATGGCGGCACTGCTATAGCAGGATCAGCGAGGGCAAAACTTGAAAACGTGAATTCTTTTATTTTCCTCCTCCTCTTCAGTGGTAAAATAAATGAGGGTTACTTTAAAAACTTCCTTAAGCAGCTCTAAGATCGAGAACAACGGAGGAGAGGAATTTCAATACGCAAGAAAAGGTTAAAAGCCCTAAATTTTCGATCTACGTCGGTTAAAATTCATCCCACAAAACAGAGACTTGTGCTTTGAGTTCTTCAGTGGTTGCATGGCGTCCAGGTAGTCTAAATTTTTTTTTTTAACTGAGTAGTTAGACATGTCTTTATTTACATAATATCTTGTAGGTTATCAAGAGATTGCGTGTGTAGGTCTTTGTGCACAAAATTTGGATGATTGAATTTGTGGTTAGTTGTGGTTTAGGCTGAGGATGAATTTTCTTAGTTAATGTTGATCTTATGATGAATGTTGGGTGTTATCCTGGGAAAGGTAATTGTGGGTAATAAGATTATGATCATTGTTTGGGCATGAATCTTTTTGGATAGGTTATGTTTGTTTAATCGCTTTATATTATATTATTGTCGATCGCATGCAACGAATGTGTTTACTTAGTGTACAAGCGTGGATTGTATTCATTGTGATTGTGATATGTGATTGCTAATTGGCTCGGATATTATGCCTAGTACAGAAAATCTCACGATTGTCTATGGTATTATGCTTGGTATATACTAAGTGTTTGATCGAATACCATGTCTTGTACAGGAATATTTAGTTGGCCAGAGTACTACGCCAGTACATACTAACGGTTGGCATCGATACCACGCATGATACACTGACTATGGGTTCCATGAGAGAATCGAAATTACTTCTTTATGACGTGATTGTTATATATTGGTTCAGTGAATGAATCTAATTTATTTATTGTGTTATATTCAACACATCTCGGTCCTTGAGTGGCCGCATTGGTGTATATAAATGTTGAGGTGATCCATGTGTAAATCAAGATTGCATATTAAACATTGTATTAGTATTTTATGGATTTTATCTGAAAGAAGCAATGAATCAGATTTGCATGATTGTTATATTTTTAAACGTGTCTTGGATGGCGGTTGAGTCAAGGTGGTTAATGATGGTTTTGCAAGTGATGTACTAAATTGGATAAGAATCAGAATGTTGGCATGGAAACTTCAAAGAGAATAGTATATTGGTAATAGAGTTAGTAATGATCTTGTGTTCGAAAAATCTTTATGTGATAAAAGGATTAGGTTATGATATGATATAAAGGTGAAATGACCTAAATGGTGAGCTGGTAGCGGAAAGGTAATACATCTTATTGTAAGAGTAATGATTTGTACCACCTCGGTCCTAAAAAGAGCTAAATTTAGAAATAACTAAATTCGAAAGAGCTAAATAGAGATTGGTTCAAGTTACTCTTTAATTGTGAGTTTTGGGTCAACTTCAAACCACCATAACTTTCGGCACACGATGATTTAGGTTGCCCATGAGGTGTAAATCGAAGGTGGTTGAGTCATCTTTCCAACGCGCCAAGTTTGCTAAATTCCGAGTTCTGATGAAGGAGATATGCTCGTTTGAGTGCAACCTGTCTAGTTAAGGAAATTCATCCATTTTAAAGAGGAATATTTTGGTCTTTTCCTTACTCCACTATACCAACATGTTTTACCCATCTAAGTTAAGTGATCTAATCAGATCAAGTCAATTTTTATTCATTCTAAAACCTTCAAGAAAGTTAGAGCAAAGTTCAAGAGGAGAAAGGAGGGGGTTTCAAGGAGTTCTTCAAGAATTTGAGGATTTTCATCAAGAACTTAGTTCTTCTGAGGTACGTAAGTTTTCATAGTGATGAGTTTGTTCACCCTTATGCTAATCATGAATTTTCTTATTGAATTCGTCCATGAGATTGTGTATATTGAGATTTCTTGAGGAGTTCTTGAGGTTTTGTGCTTCATTCTTTAACAATGAAATCTTGTTGAGTTCTTGAGGTGAAGGTCTTGCGAATGAGTGTTATTCTTGAGGGATTTTGAGTAGGTTTTCGTTTACTTGTGTTGGGTTTATGAGTCTAAGGAAGTTTGAAAGAAATCCATCAATTCTAGGTGAATTAGGACAAAAAATCGAGAAAAAAAATTCGTCAAAACATTTTGGGTTTGGGCTAGGGGGGCTCCCCCCCATAGCGCTAAGGAGGTTGGTGCTTTGCACCTGCAATACACCCCAAACCAACCCCAGTAAATGGAGGGCTGGCTCTGTCACACCCCAAGCCTACACCCTAGATGGGACTGGCACTCCAGAACCATTGTTGGCACCAAGCGAACCGTTGGTCTGGCTTACTTACTCAACAGAAGACTTAAAATACAACTTTATAACTCAAACTTAGAATGTAAAATGGAAATATTCACTGGCCATGAAGACAACTCAAGTCTTAACATAAGAAATAACAATGTAAAGACAGTTGAACTACTAACTGTCTATGAAGCCTCTAAAACAAGGAGGGATGTCAGTACACGACCCTTGATCATCCTAACAACTAAAGTACTAAAGCAAATGATAAATGGGTCCTTTGGAAAGCAAGGAGCCTCACCAACTAACTTTGAGTGCTCAACTGGATCAACGAGGCGCTGGATGCTGATCTTGGTTGCCTATGTCTGCATCATAAGGTATCAGTACATTGAATGTACGAGTATGCGAGGGGAATGCTAAACAAGACATAAGCTTGAAAGGAATCTGAAAAGAACACTTACCTTGGCTTTATTCAACTCATGAATAACTCAACTCAAAAATGCAAAGTAAAACAACAATAATGGTGCAGTTATACAAAGCATTTAAAACAGCAGTAGCAACTTAATTTGTTAAAGAAATGCCATAAAAACTCAATTTACATGTAAAGTAATATAATAATGTGGGAGTTTCTCTAACCGACAACCACCACTATAATTCGTGTCTTGCCCATGCTGCTAGAACTGTCCTATACTTTGTCGTCATATAAAACGCCTTAACTAAGTGGATCCACTAGTCTATGCTAAAAATCACTAAGGAATCATCCAAAAAGTATGATCATGTTCTACCTATGATGGCTACATGGTTTATGGAGACTTGGGTATTATGAACTCGCGTCCCCATATCGGTGCTCAATACTACTTCCAAAATATACTCAGCTCATATGTTTTTAAAGCAAAAACTCTTTCTTTGGTTTGAAATAATTACTCAAAACTTAAAAGCTCTCTTGGAAATCGGTGTTTCCTTTCTTACTCAAATGTGAAGACATTTTAACTCTTGGGAATACTTAGTTCCCATATAATCTTTGAAGAGATGAAATTTACTCTTACTCTTTACTCAACTCAAAGCTCAAGTCTTAAAACAAAGTTAAAACGTTTGTGAAAGACTTTTGAAAAACTTTATGAACTTCCCTTGACTTGATTCTTAACTTCTTGACTTGATTCTTAACTTTCCTTGAATTGAAGTATGGATTCAAGGTTCATGATCTCATGTTTATGGATGATTTCATGATGTTTAGATGTACCTTAGAGTAGTGGAATCAACTTGGAAACATAAGTACGTTGCTAAAGAACTAACACGAAAAGAAGGGGGAAAAAATGGGTGAACTGGCATCCCTTCCGCTCTGAGAGGCGCGGGGCGCTAGCCCTTAAATTTCAAAGCCTGGGTTGGGGCGCTCTAGCTGGCACGGAGCCCCTGAGCCCAAACTTCAAAGTCCCTTTTAGGGTGCTCTAGCTGGGGCGGCACTCCAGGCCCCTGCCCAGGTGGCTTCTGACTTTTTTTTCTTCGTTTTTCAAATCTAAACCCTCTAATTCAACTTAGTTCTTTCTCCAAACACTTAGGATAGACTATACCCTCAATATATGCAAGATTCAACTCAAAATAACACCTAAATACATGAATCAACCTCAAGAAACTTCAACAACAAGAACCCACAAGATTTCAAACGAATTAACATCAACTCATAGGATTTGCTTTCAAAATAGTACAACTTCGCTGAATTAAATCATGATTGGCTTGTGGGTGAACTAACCCAATGCTATGTGATCTTACATGCCTTGTAGGGATCACCCCTTGACGAAATCCACACGGAATTCTCCAAGAAATCGACGAATTTTGAACTTTCTTCTCTTTTCTCTTCTTTTCTCTTTTCTCCAAGCCCTAGAGTGAATTTCCAATTGACTAAACTGATTTAATTCTGATTAGACCCCAAATAAATCCCTAAAAATGAAATAAAATAATTTGGTAAGGAAAAGACCAAACTACCCTTCCAAAATCTGGATTAGACTTTCCTTATCTAAACAACCCAATTTCAAATGGGCATATCTCACTCATATGAGCTCGGAATTGAGTAAACTCGGCGCGTTGGAAAGATAATTCCAAGATCTTTCCTAAGATATTTAGAAGCACACCTAACTCATCCTGAGCTATAAGTTATGGTCGTTTGAAGTTTATCCAAAACTCAAACTTAACATAACTTAACCAATTTTCTAGATTTTTCATTCTTTCCAAAAATGGAGAAGGGCCTAAAATGCGCTCAAGTATTTAAATTGGTACAAAACTACCCTCCATCCACCTATCGGCCCTAAAATACCCCTAATGTTCAGCTCAAAAATACCCTCGATGTTAATCCTTTGATTCATATTTGCCCTTATTTTTAATTGCTCCCTTAAAGTTAAATTATTAAATATTTATTTATTATATTGCTTAATGTGATTGGTCCAAATTTAAACCCTTATCAAATAAATAATAAAAATGATATTTTTAAAAATACTATTTTTCTATAAAAACCACTTATGATTCATATTTTGACCCGATACACTTGAAAATAATATTAGAAAAAATTAATTTCATGATATCTTCCTATTGACCTATTTTAAATCAACCCCAATTCATTATAACGTAACTCAACTCATAAATGGGAATCCAACTAAAATCTGTACTTAACCCGACTGATTGTCCATCTAAAAATATTATTATTTTCATTAATATAAAATTTTCTCTCAATTATCCAAATGTCTTGTTCATTTTCTATTTTATTCCTTTTTTTGAATCTCTTATTCTTAGTTAGGATATCCGGGACTCAAACTTGAAATGAACTCACATATTTATATTCTTTTATTTAGTATTATTTCATGATGAGATGAGGGTGGGGATAAAAGAAATGATTTTTTTTTTTAATTTTGGGTACACACAAAAAAATGTAATATTTGTACATATTTTCTTGATTAAGTCATCTTTTATTGAACTAACTATTTCTATATGAATGCATCATTATTTTCCTCCCTTTTTTTCTCTTTAGTCTGTCATGAATTAAAAAAAATTAAAACTATGGATAAGATCCAAATATAATTTTTTTTTAGAAGAGATAGGAAGTGAAGGGCCGGGGAGGGAATATTTTGGAGAGTAGATGCCTAACATTTTTATAATTTTAAATTTACTGTGAAATTCAAAATCAAGTAAATCATGTGAGCTTATATATCAAGTAATTTCAAATTATTTTAACGAAAAAATGCCTAAAATGCCCTTAAACTATGAGATTCGGTACAATATTACCCTTCATCCACCTAATGAGAGTGATCCGTTAGATATAAGGGTATTTTTGAGCCGAAAGGTGGACGTTAGGGGTATTTTAGGGCCGATACGTAGATGGAGGGTAATTTTGTACCAATTCAATTTTTTGAGGGGCATTTTAGGCCCTTCTTCGTTCTAAAAATAACTTTTTCTAATACTAGCTCTTTCTAGTTGTTGGGTATTACAGGTTCGGGGCGCCACTACTGCACCAGGGGCATCAGGCCCCTTTCGTCTCGTATGCGTACCTTTGAATCGTGTGTTCGCTATCTTCTTATTACCAGCTATCTAAGTCTTCATTAATCATTGAGGGACCCTATAGATCCTAATCATAACTCTTGAATTCACATTTCAAATTACAGTAATCTTAAGAGTAAAGTTTGAGGGAGTCCTTTTGAGTCCTTTTGAGTCATTTTGAGAAGTCTTTTGCAATCGTTTATAAACTTTTTTGAGACTTGAGTAAATGAGTATGATAATGAGGAGAGTTGATTTCATATTTCAAAATGAGTATGAGGGGACTAAGTATTCCCAAGTATGTAACACTTCTACATTTAAAACGAGAGGATACCTTGATTTCTAAATGAGTTCATGAGGAATTTTGAGCATTATCTCTTTTAAGATAATATTTTGAGCAATGTGAGAATGAGTTATATATGTTATTGAGAGTAGTATTGAGCACCGATATAGAGATGAGTTTAGACAACACAAAATTCTCATAAACTATGTTTGCCAACATGGGTAAAAGATCATACCTTTTAAATGATTCCTTATTGATTTTAAGCATAGCTTAGTGGATCCACTTAGTTGAGGATGTCCTATACTCCGTCAAGATATAGGATAGTTCTGGCAGCATGGGCGAGACGATGTACCATCACATTGCTCATAGTGATGATTGTCGATTAGAGAATCCCCCAAATAAGAGTAAAGAGTTTATTATCGTATTTTTATATACATTGAGCTATTATCTAATGTTTAAAAGATATATATATATATATATATATATATATATATATATATATATATATATATATATATATATATATATATATATATATATATATATATATATTGCATCTTTATTATTTCTTTCATATTGAATTGAGTTGAGTATTCTTGAGTTGAATTGAGTATTCTTGAGTTGAGTTGAGTTGAGTTGAGTTGAGATGAGGTGAGTATGTCTTTCTTTTTTTTTAGTTCAAGCTTATGTTTATCCTTCAGAGTTCCCCTTACATACTCCTACATTCAATGTACTGACGTCATTTGGCTTGCATCTTTTCATGATGTTGATACAGGTATTCAGGGTCATCAATAGGCGCTCCGTTGATACCACTTGTAGTCCCAGTTAGCTTTAGTGAGCCTTCTTGCTTACGAAGGGTTCCATATTTACTTCCAGTTTGTTAGGATGTCGTGGGTCTTGTCCCGTCTTCCATCATAGTATTTTAGAGGCTTAATAGAGAGTAGTAGTTGAGGAGTCTTTTTTTGCATTTATTTTATGATATTTTAAAGACTTGAGTTGATCAGTTATGTTTTATTGAGTATTTCAGATATATTGAGTTAAATTATCATAGTAATAATATCTTTATGAGTTGAGTTTACATTTGAGGTTCCTATATTCTTGAGTAAGTCTTCCACTGAGTAATGAGCCAGGACAAGGGTTCGCTTGGGGGTTAATAATAATTCTCGAGTGTTGGCCACGTCAAGTGTATAGGCTCGGGGCGTGACATGATTGAAGGGTCAGAGTCCTAATTATATCTCTAAGTTTCATGTTTCTTTGATTCTTAGCATGATATTATATGGTAAATTCAAATTAATTGATGATGTCTATTAATACATGTTATTTGTACTGATACTACTTTTGCTTTGATTGACAAAGTCTGATTGCAGGATTCAGTGATGGTTCATAGGTGAAAATAGTGACAATCTCTAATAGCTTCTCTTCATCTTTTCTTATAGTGAGAGTTGTGTCTTATTTCTTTCATAAATTGTATTCTTTAAAAGTTCTTGTATATATTTGGATTTGTTTCTTGAGAAGGGTTCAGTATATTTCGTTACATATGACTTTATTTTAAATTAAACTAAGAGTATTCCTATATTTAAATAGGGTGATAATTTATATTATTGTTCACTATACATTCTTGATATGTTTACTCTTAGCTTAATTTAAAATATAAAGAATGTCTTAGTTGACAAAATATAAACTATACTTCTTCATCTTTTGATATATGATCTTCATCTATACATCCTTGGTAGGGATAAAGTTAAGTTCTATGATAGGAATGTATTTGAACCTTCTTCTAATTTCGTAAATTAGAAGAAATTTACAAATTTGTGGATTTCAAGTGCTATACCCTTCTCGAACATATCAGTTTTGAACTTATAAATACTTAACACTTAATATAAAAAATCACTTTGATATTTTGCAGTCTTAGAGTTTCATAAATTGATTCACAAGTCGTGAACCAAGTCTATCATCTGCACAGCCACTTTGAACAAATTTGTGGATTTCAAGTGCTATACCCTTCTCGAACATATCAGTTTATTTGCATAAACCTATAGCGCGGTTCAAGCTTTTAAAATTTTCAAATTCTTTCTTGTATGGTTAAAAGAAATCAAATCAGAAAATTGATTGTTGTGTCTTATCTTTTAACAATAAAAAAATAGTCGAGAAAAACTTTAGTCTATGACGTTCAAAATAGAGAATATTTTATAAATAGTGACATTTCTCTTTATAATTATGAAATATAGTGATAATTTGTGTATTTATGACAATAGCTTATTATTAAATTATAGCGAAGCACATTTTATCTGTGCCAAGCAAAATATATTATTTTTGTGGGCAAGCAAAATACACTATATCTACACGAATACACATATCCCTGCCTAATTAAAATCATTCGAATACAAGATCAACTTTTATACATATGCATACATTTCAATGCACTTTACAATCACCCCAAAATATCACATATACAACTTACATGCATACAACATCAAATTTGTTTATATATATCATACACTTATATTCCATTTTATTTCACTGTATCACACTTTTATTTTACAAAATACATTTATATATATCATCACAATAAATTACCTCAATTGTCATAAAAAAAATACTTATAAATCACTTTATTTTATGAGATATAATTATGTCATCATAATAAGCGCACAATAGAAAAAATAAAAGAGATATTTTACAATTTTTGAGGTCTTCCTCCTCAAACCGGAGCAATACGAGATAGATAAAATTTCCATCAATAAGCATAAGCGATGGTGAAAATCAAATAAAACAAAATATTAATGGAGTTAAAATTTTAGCGAAAACACAATAACAACGACACTAGAAGATAGAGTAGAAGTGAACAAACCAACAAATAATGTAGAAACATTGCCAAAAATTCGTCACATCAATATCAGAACAAACAAAGCAAATACATTTTAGAAGATAAACTCATATATTCGTATTCATGAATCATGTTTTCAAAATTTTCATTGGAAGTAACATACATATAAAAAAATCTTCATAATGAAACAAATACTTCAGGTAAAATGATTGGATGAGGATAGTTTTAGAGAGGCAAGTATAAAGTTCAACGAAGAAGGTGTTTGGATCGTTGAAGAAAATGATTAAATTTAGTGTATTTCTATTAAATTCAAAATGTCGTCATGTATCATAACTTTGACAAATGTAGTTATATATATAATATTAATGTTCGTCATATTGTATAGTTATATATAAAGACTTATAATAAATCGAATGACTACCATATTTAATATCAGTAACATGCACCAATTAAGGTTATTGAGTTTTTAAGCTAACATATATTTCTTCTATCATGCTCGAATTGTTTGATATAAGGAATTGACGCGTCTAATTGAATTTCGTAAGCTTAAATCTTGATTGATACATAATTATATTTTTCATTAATTGATGGTGAGTTTGTCTATTTGGATTGATATCTTTATTTAATTTGAATAATTTATTGAATGGAGAATCGAGATTTGCTTTCATGACGGTCAGTGATTAAAACTCAGCAAAAATTTGCAGAACATGTTTTAAAATTTTCTAAAATTCTTAAAGTTCTAGTAGATCATATAAAATAACGTAAATATTTTAAACATTAATATTTAGTTAGAATATGTATTCTAACCTAGGACATGGAGTGTAACATCTCGCAATTAGAAAGAACTAAGAAGGAAGTTTAAAATCTGGAAATAGTTATTCATGGGAAGAATTTAAAAATCTGAAAATTTGGTAAAGGTGTTAAAGTGAGTTTTTGATAAACTTCAAACGGCCATAATTCCTAGCTCAGGATGAGTTAGGTGTGATTCTAGATATGGTTGGAAAGCCTTTGGAATGGTCTTTCCAATGCCACCAAGTTTGCGTGATTCCGAGTTCGTATAAGTAAGTTATGCCTTTCGAATAAGGAAAGTCCAATCCGGATTTTAGAAGGGTAGTTTGGTCTTTTCCTGACCCAACTTAATTAATTTGTTTTTAGGAGTTTAATTGGGTAAAGTCAGATTTTAGTCAGTTTAAGAAAAATGAATTTCACGCTAGGGCTTGGAGAAAAGAGAAATGAGAAGGGGAAGCAAGAACGTTCAAGATTCGTCGAGATTAGCTTGTGGATATCATTGGGGGTGATCCCTACAAGGTATGTGAGATCACCTAGCGTTGGCTTAGTTCACCCACACGCCAATCATGATTCAATTTCAGTGAAGTTATTTATATTTGAATTAAATCCTTGAGTTCTTGATAAATTTTCGTTTGAATTCTTGTGGACTTTGTGGATTGGAGTTTCTTGAGGTTGATTCATATTTGTAGTAGTGTTTTTGAGTGGAATTTGATATACTTTGAACAAATAGTCGATTCTAAGTGTTTGGGAAAAAAAACCCATGGAGTTTAGAGGGTTTAGAGCTGAAAAACAAAGAAGAAATTTCGTTGAACGAAATTGGGAGGTGGTGGCACGTCGCAGAGCTGGTTCCCAGAATTCGAAATTTTCATTTCACATCGCGGAGCCATTAGGGAGTGTTTTGCCTCAAAAGTCATTTTCGAGACTAAAATTTTAATGTCCCTCTGCATCGCGGACTCACCCTCAAATTTTGACTTTCGGTCATTTGCTCATGTTTAGCTATCTAAAATCATTCATAAACATCATGAGATCTTTCCAATCACAAATCATAATCCTTGAATCCATAATTCAATTCAACGACCAGTTAAGATTCAAGTCAAAAGAAGTTAAGATTAAAGTCAAGAGAAGTCAAGAGTCAAGTTAAGAGAAGTTCATAAAGTTTTCCAAAAGTCTTTTGCAAACGTTTTAACCTTGTTTTAAGACTTAAGTTTTGAGTTCAGTAAAGAGTAAAGTTGAAGTTCATTTCTTCAAAAGTATATGGGGACTAAGTATTCCCAAAGAGATTTAAAATGTTTTCACATTTAAATAAGGATGGAAACTGAGATTTCCAAAGAGCCTTCGGGCTATTTTTCAAAAAAGAGTAATCACTTTCTAAATGAAGCAAGAGGGGAAACTTTGATTTCCAAGATAGCCTTTGAGCTATGTTTTTGAGCACTAATCTCAAATCACAGAAGAATTATGTTTTTAAACATAAGATCTAATATTATTATATTTTTGGGAGTAGTATTAAACACCGATATGGGGGAAAGTTCAGACAACTCACAACCTCCATAAACTATGTAGCCATCATGGGTAGAAAAGGGTCATACTTTTTAGATAATTCCTTTAGTGCTTTTTAGCATAGACTAGTGGATCCACTTAGTAGTTCAGGTCCTATGCCCTTGACAAGGTATAAAATGCTCTGACAGTGTGAGGGATATCGCTGTATCATCAAAATAGCTCTTACGTGATGGTTGTCGATTAGAGAAACACCCACATAAGTTGTTGTATTTTTATATACACAGTTATTTGTGTTTTTACATACATTTCAGAGTTATGTTGTATCCTTGCATACACACAGAGTTGACAACATGTTTTTAAACTGTTTGTTTCTTTATATTGCACTGGTTTTAAATTGCTTTATATTAAAATGAGTTCAGTCGTGTTGAGTTGAGTTGAGTTGAGTTGAGCCAAGTAAGTTCTTTTGTTTCTTTTAGATTCTTCGCAAGCCTATGTTGTTTTAGCATTCCAAATCGCATACTCGTACATTCAATGTACTGATGCCAGTTGGCCTGCATCGTCTGATGATGGAGATACAAGTAACTAGGATCGGCATCCGACGCACCATTGATCCAGTTGAGCACTTTAGAGTCAGTAGTGAGCCTTCTTGCATTTCGGAGGACTCCTTTATTGCGTTTAGTTCTTTTCAATATTTCATTTGTTAGGATGATCGGGGGTCTTGTCCCGACATCCATCTTAGTTGTTTTAGAGGCTTCATAGACAGTCAGATGCTAGTTTTTTAGTCTTTTCATTGTCATTATTCCATGTTGAGACTTGAGTTGCCTTAATGGCCAGTTGAATGTTTTTTTATAACATTTTAGTTTATTATATAAACTTATTTTTGTTGAGTTTAAGTCTTTCACTGAGTAAGTAAGCCAGGCCAGGGGTTGGCCTTGAGTGCTCGTTTCACCCAGGGCGTAGGCTCGGGGCGTGAAAAACTTGGTATCAGAGCCCAGATTTCAAAAGTCCTAGGGAGTCTATGAAGTCGTGTCTGTAGAGTCTTAGTTATTGGTGTGAAGTTCACCACATCTATAATTAGAAGGCTGCAACATTTAGGAACTATCTCACTTCTTTCACACTGATTTCATGCGTTAGAGTTTGATCTGTAAAAGGTTTCATTCTAATTTGTGCCTGCGCGTGTTTTTATATAGTCATGCCTCCACGAAGAGCTGTTAGAGGTATCCTTGCTAGGCGAAATGTTGAGAAGCATGGGGTACCTAATGCACCTAAGATGCAACCTCAAGGAGAAGTTACTAATGTTGAGTTGAGAGAGTAAATTAGGATGCTGAGTCAAGATGTGACTAATCAGGTTGGTCAGCAAAGGGGAACTAGACAGGAAGGAGCCGACACTTCAAGAATTTGTGAGTTCTTGAGGATGAATCCTCCAAGTTTCATGGGTTCGAGCACTATTGAGGATTTGGAGTACGTCATTGAGGAGTTGAAGAAGATATTTGAGGTCATGCATGTTGCTGATACTGAGTGAGTTGAACTATCTGCATATCAACTAAAGAATATTGCTAGCACTTGGTTTGACCAATGGAAGAAGGGTAGAGCTGAGAATGCACCACCTGCGAGTTGGGCATGTTTTGAGGAGACTTTCTTGGGGCGTTTCTTTTCCCGAGAACTGAAAGAGGCTAAGGTACAAGAGTTCCTCACACATAAGAAAGATTCTTTGAGTGTTCATGAGTATAGGTTGAAATTCACCCAACTATCTCGCTTTGCTCCGAAAATGGTTACGGACCTGAAGAGTAAGATGAGTCTGTTTTTTGCTAGGTTATCCCGTCTATCAAGCAAAGAGGGCCGGGCAGCAATGCTTATTGGGGACATGGACATTTCGAGGTTTATGGTCTATGTGCAACAAGTAGATGAAGAAAAGTTGAGGGATAGAGAGGAATTCAAAAACAAGAGGGCGACGATAGGGAATGAGTCCGAGCAGCAGAAGAGTAATGCCAACCGATCGTCCTTCCAACAGAAACAGAAGGGACCTGTTCCATCATCTGCTAGTGCACCTGCACCTAGGAACAAATGTGAGTACAATGGTCAGAATGCCAGAGCTAAGCCTACCTATTCTCAAGGTAGTGTGGCGCAAGGGGGTAGTAAGCCTTCTTCCTGCGCCAAGTGTGGTAGGAACCACTTAGATATTTGTCGTGAGGGCTTTACTGGTTGTTTCAAGTGTGGTCAGATTGGGCATTTCATGCGAGAGTGTCCAAAGAACTAGCAGGGAAATGGTAATAGGGGCAATAGAGCCCAGTCTTCTAGAGTTGCTCCACCAGATAGAATTGCACCTAGAAGGGTTACTTTCGGTGCTGGAGGAGGAACAAACCACTTATATGCTATCAACAGTCAACAAGAGTAAGAGGATTCACCAGATGTTGTCACTGGTATGATTTAAGTCTTTGACTTTACTGTTTATGCCTTGCTAGATCCAGGAGTGAGTTTATCTTTTGTAACTCCATATGTTGCTATGAACTTGGATGTTATTCTTGAGCAACTTAGTGAACCATTCAGTGTCTCAACGCCTGTTGGTGAGTTTATTCTAGCAGAGAGAGTCTATCGTGATTGTCCCGTTTCCGTCAATCACAAGAGTACCATGACTTATTTAATTGAGTTAGACATAGTAGATTTTGATGTCATTGTTGGTATGGACTGGCTTCATTCCTGTTATGCCTCAGTTGATTGTAGAACTCGAGTAGTCAAGTTTTAGTTTTCAAATGAGCTAATGTTAGAGTGGAAAAGCAGTTCAGTAGTGCCTAAGGGTTGTTTTATTTCATACCTTAGGACAATGAAATTAGTTTCTAAGGGGTGTGTCTATCACTTAGTTCGAGTTAATGACTCAAGTGTTGAGTACCTCATATTCAATCAGTTCCAGTTGTAAAAGAGTTTCTAGAGGTCTTTTCAGATGATCTTCTCGGAGTCCCTCCTGAGAGAGAGAGATAGACTTCGCTATAGATCTTCTTCCAGATACTCATTCGATATCTATTCTGCCATATAGAATGGCACCAGCATAGTTGAAAGAGTTAAAAGAGTAGTTAAAAGATTTATTAGATAAGGGCTTTATTTGACCATGTATCTCACCTTGGGGCGCTCCGGTCTTATTTGTGAGGAAAAAAGAAGGTTCTCTTTGGATGTGTATAGATTACCGTCATTTGAACAAGGTTACGATAAAGAATAAGTATCCTCTTCCAAGGATTGATAATCTTTTCGATCAGCTTCAGGGTGTTTCTTGTTTCTCAAAAATTGACCTTAGATCAGGTTACCATCAGTTGAGAGCATGGGAATGTGATATTCCAAAGACAACTTTCAGAATCCGTTTGGTCACTATGAGTTTATGGTCGTGTCGTTTGGTTTAACCAATGCACCTGCAGCGTTCATGGACCTTATGAATAGAGTATTCAAACCTTATTTAGATATGTTTGTTATCGTCTTCATTGATGACGTACTAATCTATTCTAGGAATGAAGAAGATTATGCTAGTCATCTCATAATAGTTCTTCAGACTTTGAAAGATAAGGAGTTATATGCTAAATTCTCTAAGTGTGAATTTTGGCTTGAGTCTGTGGAATTTTTAGCCCATATTGTGTCTGGAGAGGGTATTAAAGTTGATACTCAGAAAATTGAGGTAGTGCAGAATTGGCCTAGACCCACATCTCCAACTGATATTAGGAGTTTCTTGGGTTTGGCTGGCTATTATAGAAGGTTTGTAGAGGGGTTCTTGTCTATTTCATCCTTTTGACCAAGTTAACTCAGAAGACAGTGATATTTCAATAGTCTGAAGTTTGTGAGAAAATCTTTCAGGAATTGAAAAAGAGGTTGACTACTGCCCAAGTTTTAACCTTACCAGAAGGTACTCAAGGTTCTATGGTGTACTTTGATGTATCTAGAGTTGATTTGGGTTGTGTCATAATGCAGAATGAAAAAGTTATAGCTTATGCCTATAGACAGTTAAAAGTTCATAAGGAGAACTACGTACCCAACCCATAACTTAGAGTTAGCTGCTGTAGTATTCGGTTTGAAGATATGGCATCATTACTTGTATGGTGTGCATGTTGATGTATTCACTGATCACAAGAGTCTTCAATATGTGTTTACTTAGAAAGAGCTTAATCTTAGACAAATGAGATGGTTAGAATTACTCAAGGATTATGACATGAGTATTCTTTATCATCTAGGTAAGGCTAATGTTGTTGCTGATGCCTTGAGCAGGTTGTCTATGGATAGTACTGCTCATGTTGAGGAAGAAAAGAGAGAGTTAGCGAAAGATGTGCACAGACTTGCATGCTTAGGAGTCCGACTAATGGATTCCACAGAAGGAGGAGTAGTGGTGTTGAATGGGGTTGAATCTTTAATAGATTCCACAAAAGGAGTAGTAGTGGTGTTGAATGGGGCTGAATCTTCATTAGTGTCAGAAGTGAAAGAAAAGCAAGACCAAGATCCCATTTTGCTTGAATTGAAGGCAAATGTTCATAAACAAAAAGTATTAGCTTTTGAACAAGGGGGAGATGGTGTATTGAGATATCAAGGTAGATTCTGTGTACCTATGGTGGATGGACTCCAAGAGAGGATCATGGAGAAAGCTCTTAGCTCCAGATATTCCATTCATCTGGGTTTCACAAAGAGGTATCGTGTCTTGAGAGAGGTTTATTGGTGGAATAGCATGAAGAAGGGCATTGCAGAATTTGTCACATATAATCCAAATTGCCAACAAGTGAAAGTAGAGCACCAAAGGCCCGGTGGTTTGGCTCAGAATATAGAACTTTTGGAATGGAAGTGGGAGATGTTCAATATGGATTTCATCACAGGTTTACTAAGGTCTCGCAGATAGCATGATTCTATTTGGGTGATTGTCGACAGAATGACAAAATTAGCCCATTTTATGCCCTTAAAGACTACCCATTCAGTAGATGATTATGCCAGGTTATATATTCAGGAGGTGGTAAGACTTCATGGAATCATTGTTTCGATTATATTAGATAGGGGTGTATAGTATACTACATAATTTTGGAAGTTATTCCAAAAAGGCTTGGGTTCAGAGGTGAACTTAAGTACTGCCTTTCATCCTTAGACTGATGGGCAAGTAGAGCGCACTATTCAGACTTTAGAAGATATGTTGAGGGTTTGTGTGATTGATTTCAAAGGGAATTGGGATGATCACCTACCTCTCATTAAGTTTGCTTACAACAACAATTACCACTCTAGCATCCAAATGACTCCTTATGAAGCTCTTTATGGGAGAAGATGCAGATCTCCTATTGGATGGTTTGAAGTTGGTGAAGCTGGGTTGATAAGGCCAGATTTAGTTCACCAAGCTATGGAGAAGGTGAAAGTGGTTCAAGAGAGGTTGAAAACGACACAGAGTCGTCAGAAATCCTATACTAATGTTAGGAAGAGGGAGTTAGAGTTCGAAGTAGATGATTAGGTATATCTAAAAATTTCACCCATGAAGGGGGTTATGAGGTTTGGTAAGAAGGGGAAGCTTAGTCCCCGATATATTGGACCTTATAGAATAGCCAAGAGGATTGACAAAGTAGCTTAAGAGTTGGAACTACCACAAGAGTTAGCAGTGGTTCATCCGGTATTTGACGTCTCCATGTTAAAGAAGTGCATGGGCGATCCTTCATTGATCATACCAACTTAAAATATTGGGATCAAGGATATCTTATCTTATAAGGAGATTCCTGTTCAGATTCTACATCGCCAAGTTCGTAAGTTGAGAACAAAGGAGGTAGCATCAGTCAAATTTATTTGGAGGAGCCAATTTGCTGAGGAAGCTACTTGGGAAGTTGAGGAGGATATGGAGAAGAGATATCCACATCTCTTTGAATCCGAAGAAAGTGCAAATCAAGGTACTAATTTTCTTCTAAGTGCTCTTTAAATTATGAGTGAGCATGTTGTTTGTTTGCATTTGCTTGTTGGATGGTTGAATTTGATGTTACACCCTAAGCCTAGTAAGACTAATCTCATTCGAGGACGAATGTTTCCAAGGGGAGATATTGTAAAATCTCGCAACTATAAAGAACTTGAAGGAAGTTTAAAATCTGGAAATAGTTATTTTTAGGAAGAATTTAAAAATCTGGAAATTTGGTAAAGGTATTAAAGTGAGTTTTTGATCAACTTCAAACGACCATAATTCGTAGCTCAAGATGAGTTAGGTGTGATCTCAGATATGGTTGGAAATACCTTGGAAAGATCTTTCCAATGCCGCCAAGTTTGCATGATTTCGAGTTCGTATGAGTAAGTTATCTCCTTCGGAAGTTGGGTTGTGCGAATATGGAAAGTCCAATCCAGGTTTTAGAAGGGTAGTTTGGTCTTTTCATTACCTAAATTAATTCATTTGTTTTTAGGAGTTAAATTTGGTAAAGTCAGATTTTAGTCAGTTTTAGAAAAGTGAATTTCACGCTACGACTTGGAGAAAAGAGAAAGGAAAAGGGGAAGCAAGGACGTTCAAGATTCGTCGAGATTAACTAGTGGATTTCGTCGGGGGTGATCCCTATAAGGTATGTGAGATCACATAGCGTTGGGTTAGTTCACCCATGCTCCAATCATGATTCAATTTCAGCGAAGTTTTTATATATGAAGTACATCCTTGAGTTCTTGATAAATTTTCGTTTGAATTCTTGTGGACTTTGTGGATTGGAGCTTCTTGGGATTGATTTATATTTGTAGTTGTGTTTTTGAGTAGAATCTGATATAATTTGAACAAATAATCGATTCTAAGTGTTTTGGAAAAAAACCCATGGAGTTTAGAGGGTTTAGAGCTGAAAAACAAAGAAGAAATTTCGTTGAACGAAATTGGGAGGTGGTGGCACGTCGCAGAGCTGGTTCCCAGAATTCGAAATTTTCATTTCACATCGCGGAACCATTAGGGAGTGTTTTGCCTCAAAAGTCATTTTCGAGACTAAAATTTTAATATCCCTCCGCATCGCGGACCCACCCTCAAATTTTGACTTTCGGTCATTTGCTCATGTTTAGCTATCTAAAATCATTCATAAACATCATGAGATCTTTCCAATCACAAATCATAATCCTTGAATCCATAATTCAATTCAACGACCAGTTAAGATTCAAGTCAAAAGAAGTTAAGATTAAAGTCAAGAGAAGTCAAGAGTCAAGTTAAGAGAAGTTCATAAAGTTTTCCAAAAGTCTTTTGCAAACGTTTTAACCTTGTTTTAAGACTTACGTTTTGAGTTCAGTAAAGAGTAAAGTTGAATTTCATTTCTTCAAAAGTATATGGGGATTAAGTATTTCCAAAGATATTTAAAATGTTTTCACATTTAAATAAGAACGAAAACTGAGATTTCCAAAGTGCCTTCGGGCTAGTTTTCAGAAAAGAGTAATCGCTTTCTAAATAAAGCAAGAGGGGAAACTTTGATTTCCAAGATAGCCTTTGAGCTAAGTTTTTGAGCACTAATCTCAAATCACAGAATAAGTATGTGTTTAAACATAAGATCTAATATTATTATATTTTTGGGAGTAGTATTAAACACCGATATAGGGGAGAGTTCAGACAACTAACAACCCCCATAAACCATGTAGCCATCATGGGTAGAAAAGGGTCATACTCTTTAGATGATTCCTTTAGTGCTTTTTAGCATAGACTAGTGGATCCACTTAGTAGTTCAGGTCCTATGCCCTTGACAAGGTATATGATGCTCTGGCAGCTTGAGGGAAATCGTTGTATCATCACAATAGCTCTTACGTGATGGTTGTCGGTTAGAGAAACTTCTACAGAAGTTATTATATTCTTATATACACATTTATTTGTGTTTTTACTTACATTTCAAAGTTATGTTGTATCCTTGCATACATATAGAGTTGACAACATGTTTTTAAACTATTTGTTTCTTTATATTGCACTTGTTTTAAATTGCTTTAAATTGAAATGAGTTCAGTCATATTTTTTTCGTTTCTTTTAGATTTTTCTCAAGCCTATGTTGTTTTAGCATTCCAACTCTCATACTCGTTCATTCAATGTACTGATGCCTGTTGGCCTGCATCGTCTTATGATGCAGATATTGGTAATTAGGATCGACATCCGGCGTACCGTTGATCAAGTTGAGCACTTCAGATTCAGTGATGAGCTTTCTTTCATTTCGGAGGACTCTTTTATTGCTTTTACTTCTTTTCAGTATTTTATTTGTTAGGATGATCGGGGGTCCTGTCCCGACATCCATCTTAGTTGTTTTAGAGGCTTCATAGACAGTCAGATGTTAGTTCTTTAGTCTTTTCATTGTCATTAGTCCATGTTGAGACTTGAGTTGCTTTAATGGCCAGTTGAATGTTCTTTTATAACATTCTAGTTTATTATATAAACTTATTTTTGTTGACTTTTTGTCTTCCACTGAGTAAGTAAACCAGGCCAGGGGTTCGCTTGGGCTAGCAATGGTTCTCGAGTGCCCGTCTCACCCAGGGCGTAGGCTCTGGGCGTGACATGGAGGAACATTTTGCAACATTCTATCTTGCAATACTCAATAAAACTTATTTATTTAAAATATTCTTATTTACAATTGAGGCTTCTTTGTGAGTAATCTTTTTTGGATTGTAGATTATAATATACTTGTCAAATTTCATATTAATAGCTTCATAGTCATTTAGAAGTATTTTTTAATTTGCATTGCTGTTTTTGCTTCATTTTCCATGAATGCTAGTAGGACTAAGTCTTTATTAAATATTTTAAAAGTATAAACTATTTCATGACTTGTAATAATTTTTAATTTTGATAAGATTGATCTGTGTCATATAAATAATCACAATCCAAAATGAAAACTTAATTGACAATCGAAAGGCCTAAATGATTTTTTAGACATTTTTTGCGAATCTTATTTTATGGTCCAACAACGAGTTCATATTGTGAACTAATCATAGACGAAGCGTAAAGTTTAGGTTTGAACTACAGCATAAGTCATAACTACCCATACTATTGCTACTTAATATTACTTCATTTCAATTTGTTTATTTACTTTATCTTTTAATGTGTTTAAAAAATGCTTTTTTTTTTTTTTTTTACAATTGTTAGTTTTGACTTTTCACACGACATGTTTAAGATCATAAGATTAAAGGATATTTTATTAAATTCTACATATTTTTAATTTTAATACTACAAGATTTAAAATCTTCTCTACTTTTTAAAATTCAACGTCAAATCAAAATCAGACAAACATATTGAAACAGAGAAAATACTACATATTAAAAGAGCTCATATAGTTGCTGTAGATTTCAATACATGACAATTCCATTATGTAACAACATGATCTAGTCGTTATGAGCAAGCCAATAGTGAAAGTATTTGGGTAAAAAAATAAATTAAAATAGTAATTTAATTCGGGTAAGTAGAGCTCTCGAAATTGATCTTGGTGTGGAAGGTATATGTCGGGATGTCAAGGAAAGAGGTTGTGTTATAAAAATGGACTTTTTGGAATTTTGAGCTTATGAAGTATCATCGATTCCACTATAACGGTGCTTAGAACGCTACAACGGGGTTAATTTCTGCTATAGCGAAACCTAGCCTTCTATAGGGGGTGAAACAAATTTTAGTGCAGAAATAGCCTCAAATCCCCTATTTTCTACACTTTGTGTTCTTGGAGTTGGGAGAGAGATTTTGGGAGGGTTGATTTTGGTTACTTTGCACTCGTTTTTTTTCACGAAATTCATTGGCATAGGTAAGAATTTGACCCCCCAACCTTATGCATTGAATCTTAAGCCTAAGAATCTAGGTTATTGCCCTTGGCGGTGGAGGTTTTGACATAATTTCATAGTGAAAAAATCCCTAAGTTGGGGAAGATGATCATATATTGTCATAGGATTATGATTTGTTGAATCTGGGTAAATTATAGGTCATTAGAGATTGATTATTGTTTATATTATTTGTTTGACTAAGAACAAGCCTAGACATGTCGCAAGGGAACAACTCGGGTTATTTAGAGTTTTCAAGAGGCTTGATTCGAGGTAGGTGGTGATTGTATGTTTCTGATTTATGTATGTATGCATGTCTACTACTTTATAGTATCATTTGTGCAATGCATGGTAGGGAAACATACGAAACAACATCATGTATGTAATCTCACGCAATGAACTTGTTATTGTGACTTGTGATTTTCAAGTGGTATTGTTCATCATGCGTGGTTATTTGTGATTTTTAGTTGACTCTGGTACCATGCCAGTACACTAACTATGGATGGATTGTGTACCACACTGGTACATTAACAATGAATGACTCGAATATCACGTTGTTACATTACAATTTGGATTTAAGTTCTATGAAAGGACCAAGTATATGATTGTGGTTCTACGAGAGAATTGAATATTTGCATTTATGATCATGTGGGACATGCATCCAGATGTTGTTTTCCCATGATATGTGACTGAGAGTGTATGTGGTTTGGGTAACACCTCATATTAGAGAAAGACTATAGAGGGTTAAGCGGGCTGGTCAAGGACCCAAAAGTGGACCACGGTCCATTATGGGGCTCGTGGTAAGTTTCCAGAACCTGCCCTAGGCAGGTGTCACTCATAGGGATGCCCATACGACCCGTGGTGATATTGACAGACCGTCAAATGGGTTATCAAGTGGCCTAATAGAAGGAGTTTCTCCCCTAGTCACTGTTAAGGGCCACAAACGTCTAAACAGCTCGTGAAGCTTCACATGGACTGTAAATTCGTCTGTGAAGAAGACTTGCCAGACTTATAGCTTAGGGTCAACTCCAAACGATCATATATTTTAGCGAAAAATAAATTCTATGTCCCATGATCTATCAAATTAAAGGTAATTGAGTCCTCTTTCCAACGCCATCAAGTTTACCTCATTCCGATCTCAGAGTAAAAAGTTATGCCCAAACTAGTGAAGACCTATCAGGATGAGCATCTTCATGACCCACATGACGGTCCGTGGTGCTCTAGACATCCCGTGAAGACCTTCTAGAGAGTCATTTAGGCAATTTTAAGTTAGGGTCGTTCTAGTCTTTTCTCAATTATTTTAACTCAATGCTATGTTGTTTTACCTTCTACCCATAGCCCTATGTAATGATTTTTACCCCCACAATCACCCAATTCAATCCATTCTCTCAAAACTTCAAAAGTTGACCAAGTTCTTCCTCCCAAATATTTCTCTCTCTAAAGTTTGAAGATGAATGCAAGGGTTTCAAGTCAAGTCTCCAATTTCACCCTTGATTTCAAGCTTTTCGCATCAAGATATGATAGTATTCACCTACGAAGTCCTTTCCTCCGCAGGGTTCCTAAATTCTCTTGTTTTGTAAAGTTAGATCCCCCAATTGAGTTAGGGTTTTATTCAATTGATATGTGTTCCTTTCAATATTGATCTTATTGATTGTTTTATGTTTTCTTATGCATGAATTGAAGAAATTGCATGATTTAAGTTGAATTGCCCATGAACCCATGCATGACCCATGATTTCTAGGCTTTGATAATATGATGTGGGTTTTTGAAATATGAAAGATGAATTTATGAAGATATGCATATTCTTTATGAAATTGATGAAAAATGATTTAAGTTGCTTTGAGAGTAAAGCACCCGTGTTGTTTTTGCATTTGTGAAAGGACTTCTCACATAAAGGATTCTTAGAGTTGAAAAGTTTTTCTCAACTAAATTTTGAATAAAGATTCAGGACTATTCTAATAAAAACCTAGCTTGGATTGGCTACTTGATGTGCCTTCCATGGATGATAAGACAAGTGCCGATTACACATGTCCTCTTAATGATAAGACAAACGACGATTACCCATGTCCCCTAATGATAAGACAGGTGGCTATTACCAATGTTCCATAATAATAAGATAAGAGACAATTACCCATATTTTATAATAATAAGACAAGAGGCAATTACCCATGTTTTATAATAATAAGACAAGAGGCGATTACCCATGTTCCATAATAATAAGACAAGAGGCGATTACACGTGTCCTATAATGATACGACAAGAGGCGAATACTCATGTTCCATAATGATAAGCTGAGTTAAGATTAAAGGTAAATTTCTCACATGAATGAACTAAGGTTACTTCTAGAAGTATCTCGCAAATATTTTAAAGATGTTAGCTTGCATTGACCATGTTTTATGATTTATGTTTTCTAACCCTTTTATCTCATGATTTAGCTTGGTCATTGCATGCCATGAAAAGTTCCTTTTAGCATGATTTCATACTTTTATGCATTGCTATCATACTTGGTTAATATTTGTACTAACGCATACTTTTCCCTACATTCTTGTAAAAATATAGGGTCCAACACATTGATTTTGCATCCCCTTGGCTATAGATCGCCTTAGTAGATATCAAAGTTTGGTGAGTCCTCATGTTCATAGGACCGAACCTTTATTTCATATTGTCTTTTATTTTCAGTATTGTATGTGATGTACGGGTTATGTCCCGATCACTCTTGATGTACTAGATGACTTTGAGACTACGTTAGACTTCCGCTACATTTTTATATAAACTCTTATGTTTTGAAAGTCTTTTAAACTCTCTTCGTTTTCTATTATCTTGTATGATGTATGCTAAATGGTTTGTGTAGGGTCTCTCGGGGTCCTACACGTCATGTCACGTCCAGGGTGTACTTTGGGTCGTGACAGTTTAATACATGTTGTTATATGTATTGTTTTGTGTTACTGCATTGTGGCGAATTGTTTACGTTTATATCTTAGACTGGCCTTGTAATCCTATCGGTGCATTGTGGTTTGTGTACTAATAATGCACCTATTCTTATTTTATTGAGTACAAAGAATCTTTCAGCGTCTGATCCAAGACCTTAGTTGAGGGATACCTGATTATGAATCCCAAGGTGAGCTACATCTTTCAGGTTGTCATGGATTCCTCTATTTTTCTTGTCCATCTTTTATGACACATACATTAGAATTTAGTTTTATGTTTAGTTTTTGTGGTTGCATCCCCAGTCTTGATTATTAGAGTTTTGGTATGGTGACTTTTAGTTCATATGAGTTACTTTCCGCATTGAATGTTTTTGGCTATGTGTTGAGTTTATGGGGACTTGATTCGTACGTGTTGAAACTGTTTTACTTCTTTATTTTGATATACTTGGGCTTGGAGTTTGATTGACTTGAGGTTAGTCTTTTGTTCTCCCACCAGGTGGTTTAGTGTGGGTGCTACTTAAGATAGTCGGGATCGTGACAAATTACTACTAAAAGCAAAATAGTCTCAAAAGGTACACACCAACATAACTCATAAGACTAGCATATAGCCAAGATAGCAAAAGTAATGAAGCAATCGTTTGGTAGAGTGTATTCGAATAATGCTAAATAAAATATATTAATAATGATTGTATTAGTTATGCTTGCATTAGTTATGGATAGATTATTTCTTGTGCATTATTTGATTTGGTGTATTAAAATCATTCATTGCATAATTTCTAAAAATATATTTATTTATAAAAATGCCATCTATAAATATGGTGCAAAAGATGCAGAAAAAGTTTTTAAGGACAATTGTATCTTTAACCTTACTAATACCATGAATTTTTATGTATTGCAGATTTACACCTCAATACACAATAGAGTGTATAACCAATTGCCAATTAAGAAACTATTAATTATATACAAAACTAATTAACACATTGTTTCTTCTAATACAATCTACCAAACAATCCTTAAGAGAGTAAGTCGATCAACTTAAAACAAGTGAGGTTTTATTGAATGACTTATCACTAAATTTTTGAGAATTCCCTACTAATTCAAATTACTTTTTTTAAAAATTATAAAATTATTCAATTATTATTATTTTTCTAAAAAATACTTCACACTACAAAAGCTTCCTTCTCTAGTTATTCACATGTGATGCCACATTAATTTTTGGGAAAATATATGAAATAACAAATATTTAATTCTATTTAAATGCTATAGCTACAGTTTAAATTAATTGTATTTTACAGCTGGTGTGTCTCCTAGTTTGCCATTTAGCTAGGACCGTCGGAGAACATAGAGAATATATACATATACAAATTTACGTTATTATACAAACACAATTTTCAAAGATACTTGTAATGTATATATATACAAATCTAGAACAACTAAAAAGTTTTCATAGATACAAGCGAGCCTGTTATGTTTATATATACAAATCTAAAAAAAATTAGAATGTTCCAGTTAATTTTTCTTAATAAACTTATTTAACTAATATACTCATTCAATCGATCCAAACTTTCAAAACTTAAGTGATCATTTGGAAAATTAACTCAAGCAAGGGATAATGTTATGCAAAGCTAAAGGCAAGCGAAGGATTTCATAAAATGTTACTTATAAGTTACTACAATATACAAATGTTACTTATAAGTTACTATAATATACACACTAGTAATTATTTTGGCCTTCGGTATATATATAATATTATATACACATTTACAAATAAGGATAAACTTTAACATCATGGGTGTGTTTGGTATGAATGAAATTTTCTCATGTTTGGTTGGCCTAAATGTTTTGAAAAATATTTTTCAAAATAACGTGTTTCTCTCAAATTTAAGAAAAATGACTTTATTAAAAAAAAAAAAGGAAAACATTTTCCAAACCAGCCCCACACCCCATCCACCCACCAAACCAAAGAAATTTATTTTTGAAAAATGATTTAAATTTTAAAGTTTCATTTTTTTTATCCCATCCTACTCCTACCACCTCCACCCCCACTCCCACAAAAAAAATTATTAATTTTTTTTTTTACTAAATATCAAATTTAAAAAATCTAATTTTTTTTTACCCCACCCCCTACTCTGCCCTCCTACCATCCCCTCCCCTACGCCCCCAACCAAAACAAATATTTTAATATTTATTTTTAAAAAATATTTTGAATTTTAAAAATTTCATTCTTTTACGCCGCTACTAGCCCCATACTAAACTCACACCCTCAATTTGATTTTTTTTTTTTAAAAGTTTGTGCTTGATAAATATTTTGAATTTTCATTCCTTTTTGCCCACCCCTACCAGTCCCTCTCACCAACTTCCCTCCTCCCCCCCCCCCCCCCCCCACCCCAAAATATTAAAAGTTTGTTTTGAAAAATATTTTTGGGGTGTCAGTGTTGGGGTCATAGGTTAGAGTGTCGGGGTAGGGGTTGATTTGCCGAATTGGTTTTCGAATTAGAAATTATTTTCCTAAAAAATATTTTCTACTCTCTAACCAAAAATAAAAGATATTTTCTGGAAGAATGTTTTTTCATTCGCCAATCAAACACTAAAAAATATTTTTTGAATAATATTTTCTATTCACCAACCAAACATGTGAAATAAGTTAAAAATCAACTTATTTTCGAAGAAAACATTTTACATGAAAATTTTTTTCCTTCGTACGGATCACACCCTATACGACAACCTACGGTGGCCTACAACTTTGATAACCTTGATAGTACTTATATATTTTATGACTCCTATAGCTTAGATAACCTTGATACTTTATGATTTCATTTTAATATATTTTTACTCATTATTCGATATTTATATTAGAGTTTGACTAATTTGAATTTGTGTTGCATATAAGGCTTTGTATGTGTCTAAAGTTTCAATCCTAAAATACAGCAAACAGGAAAGGAAAATAGGAATCAAACAATAGTATCTGTATTTGAATTTATGCGAAGGTTACAATCTTTATAAAATCTTTAAGAAAACATATGTAATCACCTGATTCTTCTCTTCACAGATGTTCTTGATTTGATGGAATACTTGTGGCTCAATACTTAGAGCGAAGACTTCTTTGTATGCGAAAGACTTGTAGATCACCATTGAAGAGCAAGGATTCTCCATGTATTTCTCTATGTGTCTCCTTTTTTTTTTCTTTTTCTTTTTGATCTTACGAAGACCTATTTATATAGGCATAATCTAGGATTTTAGGGGTATTTTCTTCCAAGCAATTTTGGCCCCTGGGCATGAAGAATATGAGTTGGACTCGTCTTGTCAACTTAATAGACTGACTCAAATGTAATTTAGACTTTATTTAAGTCATACATTTTGACTTAAGTATTAATCCGACTTTATTAACCAGTAATTTGACTTGGTCAATATATCATGAATTTATGGAGTAATCCAAAATTTAATATGGATTTATCATAAAATTTCATTGTTTACAAATGCCCCCTCCTTCTAGGCTTGTTGCGGTGTCCAACTTGTCGAACCTTTAAAGACAAGGCTTGAAGTATTCGTGAAATATATTTTTTATGGAGTCTTTCAAAACTTTCCATAACTTGATTTCTATAGAAACGTACCATAATTTGGTTCCTAGGAAAATTTACTATAATTTTGTCTCAAATATGGCTCCATAATTTGTAGGAACACAATTTATGTACTTTTGATTTCTATAAATACACATGCTCTTACAATGGTTGATAATCAACTTGAGGCATATCAAACTCAATTTTCGTCACTTTTTTTCAGCACAGCACACCTGCGGTAGAATATTCATAACCAGTTGTAGAAACGTCGAAATCATGATTCGTTTGATGTTGCAGAAACTAGACTCAGAGGGTTGCGACATATCTGAGATTCAAAATAAAAACCCTTCTGAATTGATGGAATTGATTTTTGAAGTTTGCTATCAAATCTGTCTTTTTTTTTTTTTACAGCTCTATGCAGTCTCACCAAAACATATCTATCTTGGTATAGGAGATTTCGAATGACGAGCGACTTTATTCTATAGGAACTAGACATCAAAGTCTCCAACATATCAAAAACTTAAGGTAAAAATCCTCATGAATTGACGATAATTATGTTTTTGGTGATCTAACTTATTTTCGACAACATTCATAAGTTCACTTCTCTACATCTTCGCCGAAGAGTGTTGGGTTTTAAAGGTGTGAACAGGAAATGAAGGGTTGTGACTCTCCTGAAGAGTTGTGATTATGCCGAAGGGTTGTGATCTTTATGAAAGGTTGTGTCCTTTCTAAAGGGTTGTGACCGTTTGAAATGTTGTGCCTTTTCCAAAGTCTTGTGACCTTTCTGAAAGGTTGCCTTCTTTCCAAAAAGGTTGTGACCTTTACCCTTTGTTGGCTATAAATAGAGAGGCTTTCTCTCATTTTCGGTATTGAATTCTTTCCTTCTCTTGCATGCATTTTCTTACATAAACAAAATTGTCGATCGTCTGAGTTTGTGTGTGCTCTTGTTGCTGCTCTTGCGTTCGCTAAAGTTATTGAAGTTTGAGGTACCGCTACTTCTTTAACAGGTTAATCCGTTTTATCTTAGGAGGAATTAATCTACAACCTCGGGTACAGTGAAGGGATTAAATTTCTTAAGGAAACATAGTGATTTCTGTGGACTCGGATTAAAAATCTTCTGTCTATTTCATCTTTTTCCTGTTTCTGTATTTATTTTTTTACTAACCTGAATACAGGAAAAAACCAAAGAGCCCCCTATTGAGTTTCATATTGATTGAGAATTTTGTCATCATATACATAGAGGGAGAACAAAAAACTCTTAAGCTAATACAACCATATTGATCATGACGAGTTCAAGAGCATATGCCACCATTTTTTTTCATGCAGATTAGAAGCTTCGTGTAATTGGCACTGTGAGACACATCATTTTTTTTTGCAGGTTTACGAATCAACCGGCAAACATTCTCAATATCATACAAAAAAGTTAGGGGTAACCCATAATTGACGAGGAATCACTTATGCATCTTCGTTTGTAGTTGCGATTTTGACGACGATCATACATGGTGCAATATTTTAGCTATTGTGACTTTGATGAAGACGAACCATACGTCATTGATCTTCTTTTGCAACTACGGTTTTGATGACGAACTATACTTGATGCCTTTTCTTTTGCAGTTACCGTTTTGGTGACAAACTACACTTAGTGCATCTTCTTCTACATTCATACCTTTGATAGCGAACCACACATGAAGCATCTTTCTTTTCAATTGAGGCTTTGACGACGAACCACATTTACTGCATTTTCTTTTATAGTTGTGACTTTGATGATGAATCATGCATGATGCATCTTCTTTTGTAGTTGTGAATTTGATGGCGAACTACACTTGGTGCATCTTCTTTTGCAATTGCGGCTTTAGTGACGAATAACATTAGTATATCTTCTGCTACAGTTGCGGCTTTGATAACAAACCATAGATGGTAAATCTTCTTTTAGAGTTGCAAATTTAACAACAAAACATCTTTTTTTTGTAGTTGCAGCTTTGACGATGAACCATTGATGCTTCTTCTTTTGCAATTGCGCCTTTAGCGAGAAACCAAACTTAGTGCACCTTCTTCTACAATTGCGGCTTTGGCGAGAACAACACTTAGTGTATCTTTCTCTAAATTGAAGCTTGGCGATGAATCATATTTTGTACCTCTTCCTCTGAAGTTTTGGTTTTGGTGAGAAAGAGATTTTGCTGCAGTTTATCCTAGTTTCGGAGAGGAACTACTTGTCACATTATCAATTCCTTAAATTCAATTTCAAAATATGCCCCCATGTCGAAGATAAAGGCTCGCTTATGGCTGCATCGATCCATAAAAATATTTGAAGTGATGATGTTTGATGAAGAGGTGATGCGAACTTGATAAAGATATCCAAGATGAGTTGACAAACCATTTCTTGATGTTTTATTTTTTTCCTACATAGACCTTTTGTATGGGATGATATGTCCATATCTTTTCAACCCTTCCTTATAAGCAATAAAATGTATTTACTTTCACTTCAATGCAAAACATGTGAGTTTTATTTTCCAATTTTTCTAGGCCACTTATTTCAAGGTTTTCAACCTATTGGATTTTTTTTGGACCATATAGATTTAAGCTCATGAGGGCCAAAAGTGATACCTTGAAGATTTAACTCATTTTCATGGAGCTTTTCTGACTTGAAGACTTTCTCACATTTGGGACGCATCATGATTTGAAAACTTAGCTCTAATTTGAAGAGCTTTAAAACTTGAGACTTAGCGCGAATTTGATGAGATTCATGACATGCATTTTAGACTCGTGTGACGAGAAGCATTTTGACTTGAATATTTTGCTCGAATTTGATGAGCTTTGAAACTTGAAGATTCAACAGAATTTGATGAACTTTATGTCATGCATTTTAGGCTCATGCCTCGAGGAGCATTTTGACTTGAAATTTTTGTTTGAATTTGATGAGTTTTGAGACTTGAAGATTTTGCTCGATTTTGAGAAACTTATAGACTTGAAAACTTAGCTCGAATTTGATGAGCTTTATGACATATATTTTTGACTTGTGCGCCCATGAGCATTTTGATTTGAAGATTTTTGTCAAATTTGATGAGCTTTGAAACTTGAAGTGTTTTGCTCAATTTTGAGAAGCCTCTTGATTTGAAGACTTATCTTTAACTTAACGAGCTTCACGACCTGAAGATTTAGCTCGGATTTGATGAGCTTTATGCCATGAAGACTTAGCTCAAATTTGATGAGCTAGGAGTATTTTGATTTGAAGTCTTAACTCGAATTTAAAGAGCTTTGGAGCTTGAAAATTTGGTTTGAATTTGATGAATTTCACAACATGTATTTTAGGCTCGTACGTCAAGGAGCATTATGACTTGCAGTTTTGACTCATACGTCAAGGTGCATGTCAACTTACATAGACTTTTCAATTTCGATTTTGGATGAAAACTTTTCCTCATCTTTAATGTCAATTATATTTTCTTTGTAAGGTTAAAAGTTGGACAACTCTTGATCTCCATTTGATGTCATACTTAGTTCCATATCATGAGCATGCGTCACTAGTTCTTCAAAAGTTTTAGGTTTTATGCCTTGCAATATGTGTTGAAGATCCCAATGCTTACCTTGGATGCATATTTCGATCTTAGAAGTTTCACTAAGGCGATTTTTGTAGTTAAGGCTCAAGCTCCTCCAACAATTTATGAAGTCAATAACTTGTTCATCATTTCTTTGACGGGCGTTTCCAATCTCTATCATGCTCACAACACGCCTTGTGGTATAAAAAAGCTTTAGGAATTGTTGCTCTATCTGCTCCCAACTATCGATGAAATTAGACTCAAGATCTATGTACCATTCGAAAGCAAATCCTGAGAGAGATCTAACGAACTACTTAACCAGATAAGCACCATAAGTCCCAACATTATTGTAAGTTTCGACAAAGTGTGCTGCATGTTGTTTCAGATCTTTATTGCCTTCGAATTGCTGCAACTTAGGAGGTTGATAGCCAGCATGTATTTTTAGGTTATCAATTCTTTGAAATTACGACTTTACATATGTGAGAGGAGACTTGGACGTGGACTCAGATTTATATTTGATAGCCTCTTTGGTGAAGTCCTTCAATTTGTCAACATGAATCAGACCTTCGACAGACACTTGAAACTACTTGATGATTGTTTCTTGTTTTGCGAATGACTCTCTCTTCTTCCGAGTTTCATGAAGCTTTGCACATAATTGAGTGGATTTTCTTTCCTCCATATCCTCCATCATATTTGTCAGCTTGGTAATTTGAACATCTTGACCTTTGATGTACTTTGATAGGTCTTCAACGCTTTCGTCAAATTTGCAAGTTGTTCTTATATAGTGGAAGTTTCGATCACCATCGCTTGCATCACCATCGTAGATGATGGAGAATAACATTTATTTTCCATGACATGAGATGTAGATATGTTATGCAGAGTAAACCCACTACTTAAGATATCATTGTTGGCTTAAGTGAGGGTTTTTTAGATGTAGATAGGCCCAATTGGGAAAGAACCCTCTCAAACATTTCGGTACTGTCTTTTTTTGTGGCTTTTACAAGAGACTTTACACTTTTTTGAGACAAACCAAAGACAATAGCAGATTTGGACGGCACTCGGGAGGCTTGTTGTCCTAGCAATTTGGCTTGTTTCCTTGTGACAGGTCTCATGCTTCCCACAGTAACATCAAGGATATTTTTCACAACAATGCAGAATTTGGATCTATCAATTTTTGCGGATACAAATGCAGATCCAGATGTAAATGCAGATGCAGATCTGGATTTGGATGCAGATTTTGAGTTGTTCTTCTTGAAAGTCATCTCAATATTCTTGAACTTTGATTTCTTTAAGAGAAGAGATGAAAGGTAAAGATTGTCCCACTGGGTGTGCCAATTTGTATGCGTCTAAAGTTTCAACCCTGAAATACAACAAAAAGGAAAGGAAAATATCAAGCAAACAATAGTATTTGTATTTGAATTTATGCGAAGGTTACAATCTTTATAAAATCTTTAAGAAAAGATATATAATCCCCTAATTCTTCTCTTCACGGATATTCTTGATTTGATGGAATACTTGCGGCTCAACACTTCTGTGTGTGTCTCTATTTTTTTTTCTTTTTGGTCTTATGAGGACCTCTTTATATAGGCTTGACCTAGGATTTTAGGGGTATTTTCGTCCTAGTAATTTTAGCCCCTGGGCTTGAATAACATGAGTTGGACTCGTCTTGTCAACTTAATGGACCGACCCAAATGTAATTTGGACTTTATTTAAGTCATACATTTTGACTTAAATATTTAGCCGACTTTATTAACTAGTAATTTGACTTAGTCAATATATTATGAATTTATGGATTAATCCAAAATTTAATATGAATTTATCATAAAATTTCACTGTCTACAGGCTCATTCGAGGAAAGCATTCCTTATCAAGAATTTTTTCATATTCGAAGCTTGAAATTGAGACCTCTTATTAAATGAAGAACAACTTTATTTGTCACACCACATTATTTGATAGTTAATCTAATAACATTGATAACTTTGATAAACTTAGTTACATGTCAAGCAATGTGATATACGGACGACTTTATAATATGTATATCAAGATTATTTGTGCTTCTAGTTTTAGGTGATTGGAATCTAATTTTATAAACAAAATTAAAACTTTATATATATATATATGGGGTAGACGAGGGGAAAACGGGAGAGGATTACAAGGTAGATAATTAAATCCTTACCAATAAAATAAAAGTCAAGATAGTTAAATCAACTGAGTTACTAAGATCCTCAAAAAAGTAAACATATATAAGTTATATCAGTTAGGAGAAATAAAAAGAAGGCATCATCCAAATGATACATCAATTACATGCTAGCTAGCCCTCCAAGGTTTCTTCAGAATACATAACATCAGCCATGCACACTATTAGTGATATATCTCGATTGATATCAGGATATATCTTGATTGATCTTTCATATCTTAGTATCTCATTAGTAATTTAGTTTCTATTATGATTAGGAGAAGATCACAATACTTTATTAATTGATTATTTCCTTATTTGTTGTTTATTCTCTTGTATAAATACACATACATATTAATAAAATAAATGTATGTATTCTCTATTTAATTAGGTAGTTTTTTCTTTATTTTAAAGAGTGATCCTTGAATTTAATTGTTTTTGGGTTAATTTGAAAATTGTTCAAAATCAAATCGAAAAAATATTATTCAATTATTGATAATGATATATTGATCTAATTATTCGATAACTATTTAGGCTTTTTACTAGATTATCGATTAGATACGGTTTAGAATTTTTTTTTTCTTAGTGAATTTACTGATAATTCAATAATAATTATTAAATAATTACAACTCTACCTAATAAATAGAACAACGTCCACTTTAGTGTATTTTAAGACTTGCAAAATATTTCTTGTCATGATTACAATATTACATAGTGAAAAAGTTCGACAATATGAAGTTAAAAGAAGCTAAAGTGGACATAATTCTATTTATTTGGTAGCATGATAATATATTAAATTCCGAAGGTCGCATATTGACCATATGTAATTTAGATTTATTAGATCCAACAAATTTTTTAACGATTAAATCTATGATTGAATAGTTAACGAGTAATAATTAATAAATTGATAATTAATATTTTAATAATTTTGTAATAACTTAACATATTTATAAATTAATACACATTTAAAACCAAATCGAAAATAAACACTCTAACAATAAAAATATCTGATTAATTTTTATTTTTTTTAAATATCTTTGTTTGAAGTACCTTGGCTCTGAAGAGTCATGATAATGGAAATTTAACAATTCTAAAGACATGATTGGATATTACAAAAACAGCCTAAAAGTACTGCAACTGTGATACAGTAGTCTTCTAAAATAAAATAATAATCTGACTTTCTTGTATTTACACTAAATTATAGTACTATTTTATTAATATAAAGTACATAAAACTCAATAATTTGGGCGTTAATTATGTCTTATTTCGAAAGTTTTTCAAGTTATAATAATTTTAGATTTTTCAGTACTCATGGATGTTCCTACGCTTGATACATAACAAATGGTACATAAGTTACGTATCGGATACATAACTATAAATCAGATTCATATTGATTTAGGTTTGAAATAATTGTGGTTATGTATCAACAATATCTTGTACTGTGTACATTTACACAAACAAATTATAATATATCTGATAGAGGTGGAGTAATGCATCCAAATGTTTAAAAAAAAAAAAAAAGAAGGAAAAATGAAAATTCTGTAATTAATTCAAATAGTAAGAATTTTTAGAAATTATGTTATCTTAAATACTCTCTTTGTCCCAATTATGTGACACTTTTCATTTTTCGAGAGTCAAACAGTTTAAGTTTGACCGGCAATTTGTGCATGAAATCTTCAATTTTTTTTGAAATGAAATTTATATATTTGTAAACTACGTAAAAAGTATTATAAATCACAATAGTTGATTTAAAATATTTAAAAGATCTATGAAAAATTTACGGTAAAAATAGACTTGTTTGAATCTCAAAATTCAAAAAGTGTAGTATAAAATGGGAAGGATGGGTTATGTAATTAGGTAAATTTCCCATTTTAGTATAGCTAGTAATGAAATTGAAATGATGATGTGCGTTAATAAACGGAAAAAAATTCAAATGTTTTCCTGTATTATTCAAAAACAAATTACTTCATGACTCATTGAACTTTTCATCCATTCATATTCTTGATGTTAATAAATCAGTTTTATTTTCCTTGCCATTACAAGGATTCAATTTTATTTTTATTAATTTTATTGTGAGAATGCCATTATACCCTCCAATGGTGCAATGAATGAGATTTTTCTCTCTAAATTAGAGATTTCGAGTTTGAATTTTGAATATGAATTTTTTGATTTCGAGTTCGAATTTTGAATATAAATTTTTCTGAGTAGGAAGTGCTTTCCTCCGAATAAAGCGCTACACGACACGAAACTGAATTAATTGAGCTTCAATATATGTATTAGATATCGGATGCAAAATCAAAAACTAAAAAGAAAAAGAAAAAAAGAGAGAGGTCGGTCCATTGGTGGGGAGATTGAGTACAAATTTTCCTACCTCACCTAACCCTTTTTCAAGAAAACTCCAAAAGTGAAATTCAAGATAACGACAATTTTATATTATTCTCTTGGTGAATTCTTATAGTACTAGATGTTAACAGTAGTATCAAAAAAATTTTCATGAAACTTATAATGAGGAGGACATTGAGTAAAAAACAAGGACTTCAAGTCAAAAAGTGTCTTAACACCAAATTCCACTAATTTAGACATGTAACAACTTGTTTGGATGGTGATTACTTATTGTGTTATTCACGTATTGTTATTTTAAATATAATATTTTTTCTATTTTAATTACATGATTTTTTTCTAGTCTATTTAAAAAGAATATCATATGTTATAATTAATTTTTTTTTATTCTTAATGAAATAATCAAACTATATACTTCATGCTTTCATAGGATATTTTGTATTTTATATTTTTCGTTATACTTTAATGTTGTATTCGATAATTATATATTCAACTTAATATAAGTATATGTTTTTTTCTATAACGAAGTAGGCATGAATTTATTTTGTGTTATACGGTTTGAGAGTAGATCTACGATTGCCTTTTAATTAGTATACTCCTTCTGTAGTACTAAGATTTTTTTTTTTTTAATTAAGTAGTATATGTTGTAAAACTAAAGTAAAATAAGACAAGAAATATAAAAGATGAAAACAATAGAAATATAGAGACAAGATATGAGAGTTTTTTTTTTTTTTTTTGTTTTCTTAAGAACAAAAGAATAATATAAAGATGAAGACAAGAAGAATATAAGACAAGAGGAACAATATGAGATAACTTTCTTTCTTTCAAGTGTTCATCAAATCTTCAAGTGTATACAATATGAACCCTTATGCCTCTATTTATAGTGTAACATACAGGCATACAAAAGGTTAGCCATAAACATGACATTAACTTGAATATAATGGAGGAGGTTATGAAAGTGAAAAGTTACAAGAATAATGGTTATAAAGTTGGAGGTTATGATTATCTTCATAATGGAGGAACGTAATGGGATAATGAGTGAGAGTAACTTCTTGGTGTAATGGATATCCACACTATAATATTTTATAACACTCCCCCTTGGATGTCCATAGATAATATGCCTCGTTAAAACCTTACTAGGAAAAAATCCTGTGGGAAAAAATCCTAGTGAACGAAAAAGAGTACACATATACTTTTAATACGCTTTGAATGTTGCCTCTTGAAAAACCTTACCAGGAAAATCCAATTGGGATAAAACTGTGGTTAAGGAAAAGAGTACAACACATATTTTTCTTCCCTGATTAAAACTTTACTTGATATCTCGGAGACGATGCATTCTAATCTTATATTACAACTTCTCAAATCTTAATGTTGGCAATCCTTAGTGAATAAGTTTACAAAATTATCACTTGAACATGTCTTTGAACGTTTATCTCACCATTTTATTGAAGATCATGTGTGAAAAAGAATTTTGATGAAATATGCTTTGTCTGGTCTCCTTTGATTGTATCCTCCCTTCAATTGAGCTATATATTGTTTTCATATATGGTGGCTGAAATATCCTTTTCCAAAGGAAAATCACATATTTTCTGAATATGATAGATCATGATTCCAATCAAACACACTTCCAACTTACATCATAGATCAATATTATTTCTGCATGATTTGAAAAAGTGGTTACTCATGTTTGATTCTTTGAATGCCAAGATATTGTTGTGCCTCCATATGTAAACACATAGGCCATTTGCTATCATGTTTTATGCGGATCAAATAAATACTCTGCATCTACATAATCAAATTATTTCTAACTCGGAGATTGGTCATCTCAATTTTATTGAAGCTCGTCTTTTCTTCTCAAAGAAAATCACACATCTTCTATGTGTTGAGTCACTTACTTTGTTAGTTTCTTTTCATAACTTGAATGATAATATGACAATCCTTTCACATAACTTTTGTTATGTATACCAAATAATCTTCTAGCATTTGCATAACCAGCAATTTGTAAGTGCACCAATGCACTAATATATGGCATTTTAAATCATTTTTATGAGATCAAAAAGATTCTTTCTCTGTGTTCAGCAATCTCAAAACCATTGTGTACTCAATGGATTGCTTTAAGACCTTTTGAATCCTTTAAGGATTTTCATATAATCTTCATCGTCTAGTAAGACATGATAATCATTCATTATACATATTCAAGTATTTCATTTATTGCCAGACTGAAATAAGTCACATTGTGTCACGACTCGAGTCTACACTCTGGACGTGACCGGCACTCAAGAACCATTGCTGGTCCCCAAGTGAATCCTCATCCTGGCTGATTACAAGCGGAAGACTAACTTAAGCATGCAAAAGCTTAAAACTGAATAAAATTCAATAAACTCAACTCTTCAGAACTTTAACTCAAATGAACAACTTAGAATAAAAATAATATATTCAACCCGCCATAAAATTGGCAACTTAAGTCTTTAAAATATTTAATAAAATAAATAAATAATATAGACTTCTCAATTATACTGACTATCTATGAAGCCTCTAACTGTTAAAGATGGAAGTCAGGACAAGACCCACGACATCCTGACTAAACTGAAAAGTAAATGAAATCCTCCGAAAATAAGGAGACTCACCATAGCTAACTCGAACTTTCGAATGTATCAACGAAGCTCCTGTTGATGAATTTGAATACCTGTGTCTGCATCATGAGAAGATGCAGGCTAAATGGATCAGTACGTGGAATGTACGAGCATGTAAGAGGAATTCTAAAGCATAAACATAAGCTTGAAACTTGATAAAAAGGAAACATACTTACCTCTTTTCAAACTTACTCAACTCAAGGAATACTCAATGATACTCAAAACTACTCAAACTTACTCAACTCAGAAGTACTGAAAGATAAGATACTCAACTCAGAGATTAGATACTCAATTCAATATAAAGCAACAATAAAAGATGCAAGATATATGAAAAGTTGTAAAATTGTAGATAACAACTCAATGCATTGAAAAAAAAAATACAATAATACTCAGTATGTATATAAAAATACAATATAACTATGTGGGAGATTCTCTAACCGACAACCACCACTATGAGCCTAAATGGTGATACAACGTATTTACCATCACGCTGCCAGACTGTCCTATACTTTGCCGTCATATAGAACTAATTAACTTAGTGGATTCACTAGCTTAATTTATGTGATTATCTAAAAAGTATGACCCATTAATACCCATGATGGCTACATAGTTCATGGAGACTTGAGTTAACATGAACTCGCATCCCCATATTGGTGCTCAATACTACTCCCAAACAGATACTTAGCTTATATGTTTTAAAACAACTTCTTTCTTTGGTTGAGATATTTACTCAAAACTTAGCTTAAAAGCTCTCTTGAAATCGATGTTCCCTTTTCTTTCTCAAAATGTGAAAACATTTTCAAATTTCTTGGGAATACTTAGTTCCCATATACTTCTTTGAAGAAATGAAACTTCAAATATTTACTTTTTGCTTAACTTGAACTTAAGTCTTAATACAAAGTTAAAATATTTGTAAAAAACTTCTTAAAATATGGTTCATGCCGAATTATGGACGTGAACGACTCAATGCAAGGTTTTCAATAACCATAGATAGAACTCAATACTTGGAACTCAAGAACTTCAATAATACTACTCACTTAAAGAATACTCAACTCAGAGGGTTCATGCGGAATTTATGAGCATGAACTACTCAACTTAAGGACTCAAAGATGCTTCTCGTTTCAAGACTACTCGACTTATATGGTTCATACGGAATTTATGAGCATGAACAATTCAACTCAAGGACTTCATGGGTAACATTTAATAGTCCCATGATTAGGAATGTAATCTCAAATGGGCTGGAAACTCAATACTTAAGACTTAGTATATGGAGATATTACTCCTCTCATAGATACTCAACTTATGGAGTTCATGCGGAATTTATGGGCATGAACGACTTGACTCATAGGTCTACATAACATTATGGAAATCATGATACAAATCTTCTCATTCTTATACTTACTTCCTCAAAACTTAGTTCAAATCAATAGTTGATCTCAAAGGATTCACAATTGAACTAAAAGACTTTCTTGAACTCTACTCTTAACTCTCTCTTGAATATGAATTATGAATTCAAGAGTTATGGTTCATGATATGAAGGATCTCGTGATGACAAAGTAGACTCATGAATACATTCTCCTCACTCTCATACTCCCTTGCTCGAGTCTTGAAACAAGTTACTAGAAATTGTAGAAGACTCCTTAAAAAGACTCTAAGGGACTTTCTCAAAATGTTCGAATGAACTCTCAAAACTTAACTCTTAACTCTACCTTGAATTTGAATTATGATTTCAAGATTATGATCATGTTATGAATGATTTCTAGGTGTTTAGAAGTAGTTTAGAGTGTTTAGAATCAAAGGGGAGTAAAGGTACCCTTTGAAAGAACTCAAATGGACGAAACAATGATGAACGGGTGGGGGTAGGCGATCCTGGTGCTCTGAGTAGCGCGGGGTGCCAGCCCCTAACATTCAGAGAAGTGTTTGGGGCACTCTGGCTGGCGTGACACGCCAGGCCCCAACCCAGAAAACTTCGACGACTATCTTTGCTCGTTTTCCCACCCTAACTTGCCTAGAATCGGACGGTTTCTTCCCCAATCACTTGGAATTGATTACTTAACATAAGTACACTCTAATCTACTCAATAAACCCTTTAAAACAATCACTTTGATCTCAAGAAATCATCCAAAACCCAACGCAACAAGATTTAGAATTAACTTCAAGAACACCTATCAAGAACTCAAATCTTTCAACTTCAAGAATGAAATTTGCGCTGAAAATAACGTGTTTGGCGTGTGGGTGAACAAAATCAACACTATGAAGCTTAAATACCTCTTAGGGATTAAACCCGTGGTGAAAATCCACATTAAGATGCAAGAATCTCGACGAACGCTTGATCCTCTCCTCTTTTCTCCTCTTTTTTCTTCTTTTCTCTTCTTGAACTCTCAACTAAAACCCTAGGCTAATTTTATGATTATAAAACTGAACCTAGTAGGATTAGACCCTTAAAACCTTACTAAAAATGAATTAAATATGATTGGATAAGGAAAAGGCCAAAATACCCCTTACTATTTTCGGCTAACCTTCATGAACTGGACAACTTAACTTCAAAGGGCCATATCTCACTCATCCGACCTCAAAACTTAGCAAACTCAGTGGCATTGGAAAGATAATTCAAAGATATTTCCTAAAATATCTTTCAACACACCTAACTAATTGTGTGCTAGAAGTTATGGTTGTTTGAAGTTGACCCAAGACTCATACTTAACTTAACTTGCAAAATTTCAGATTTTTGCTAATTCCAATTTAGTTCTTTTTCGAACTCAAGGTGCTACATCTAGTGAACTTAACACTTAAGATATTTTAATTCCTCGGTAAAATCCTACTCACAACGAAGTATGGTTCAAGTCTTAGCTCAAAAATTTTCTGGGGTGTTACACATTTCATCCACCACTGGAGAATATATCTCCATTTAATAATGTCTGGACTTCTATGAAAACTCTTTATACCTCGAGGCACAAACCATACTTTATATCTTACGATTATACTTTCGCACAATGATTCATTTGTACCCCACTGGCATATATTTTGATCTATGAACTATAAGTTCAAAAACATCATTTTTTTAAAGTGAAACAAAATATACTTGAATAGTGCATTTTATTTGGCCAATCATTTATCTGTTCACATTTTATGACATATTTGAATTTAAGATCCTCGTAACAACTTATAGCATTGAGTGCTACTTCATATAAAAGATACTGTTGACGATCATTTGACTCGATTCCAATACGACATAACTTATGGAGATCTCTTCATTTTTCGTCATATTTAGGTACTTGAACCTTTGCCAAGATTTATGAAGTGTTATGTCATAGTGCTCTTTCAAAGCACTTACCTCATTATCATGACCATTTCGATAATTTGCTCCTCTCCTTCCTCAAGGAGTTTTATGTTTGGAATCGATTGATCTATCACGCTATTAGCGTACCATAGAATCTGTCCTTCAAGGACTATTTATTAGAGCATTTGCAGCTTAATTAAAATATTAGGTCAGAATATACATCTGGAAAATTATTTGCAATATTTTGCAATTGAATTATCTCTTGAACTTCAAGTTCACATTTTTTTAACGAGGATCTAGATAATTCACCCCACACGTAATTTTCAGTTACTAAACATATCTCCCCCTAATGTTAGGAAATCTAACATTTACACCCAACCACTTTAGGGGATCCATCTTTGTGCATGGTGGAACAATAAAATCATATGTGCACTCATCAAATTTTTAGATGGAAATTATTTGGTTCTTGATCCTGAACAAATTGTGATGGGAGAACTTTATTATCTTGATGCATACATGTTAAATAAACTCATCTCATACCAAAATTTATTTGAGAGATTTGTTCTCATAATCAATGGTTTAGCTATAATTGGAGGCATACAATTTCTGCTAAACCAACCAACATTATCAACATAATTTTATAGTTTGAAATTGTGCTCTTAATTTAATAATTCGAGCAAACAACCTTACAGAAACCAATTGGTAAGTTGATACAAATGCACATGTGACCATACAATAGATGCATCTATTAAATCATAATAGTAAACGGTCCACATGGCGGTAAATGGGCCCATATTCACCTTTCTATATGTTCGAAATAATTTCAGGGCACACCTACGCACCTTAGTTTGATACAATTATCATTTTATCATGAGAACAAGCAACATAAGAGAATTCTTCAAACATATAGTCAGGTGAAATCTCAATTTCTTTTGCATCACATCTGAACCAGAATGGTCAACGGGTTATGCCAACTGATATTTATTCTAGTAAACTTCTTGTTTACTTTTGCATTTAATTCCTTCATCATGGCCATATCTTTATACAACAAACAAGAGAAAGACGGGTAACCTTTTATGTTAATATTCATAACCTGCTTTAATTGTAGTTATTTGAAGATATTTAATCTTTCAATAATTTACAGTCTCAATATAACAATTTTTCTTTTCAATTGCTCCGAAACTTAAAAAGTTTATTTTGAGACTTACTACAACCTCAATATTATGAACTATTTCATTTTTTGGATAGTAACCAATTAGTCATTCCCAAACTTTCAATTAATTTTGTGTACTGCCACAAATTTCACAACACCATTCTTATGGTGGCCATCTCCTTCAAGGAGAAAATTATTATTATTGTCATGGTTAAAATTGTTAAAATTATTACTGCAAGACTTATTTCTTGACAATCAATGACAAATTTGTGTTGCCACACAATAACATTTATTTTGGTCATGACCACAACCTTTATAGAAAAGAATTATTTCTTTCTTTTGTCCTCTAATGGTTCATACTAAAACATACCACAATATTTGTGTAGTACTCAAAGTATATTACCAAAATGACCATTTATGTCAATATATATATTTTTTTCAATATCTCAAACCTCCCTGTAGAGGTGAGTTGTGGCATTTATCAAACCATACATGAACATGTCCTTATCCATACAAACACAAGTCACATTCTCTTCAAGAAATGACCATAACCATTTGTACATGCTCCATTAAGTTTTTATTAGTCATACTTTGACATTATTGAATTTATTTGACTAACCTCAACATCACTTTAAAAGTACTAAATGTACTACCACTTTGTATTTCTTATTTTGATGGAGGATTTAAAAAACTTTCAAATTGGGTTGCACCAACTCAATGTGTCCAATAACTTTTCATATCACTTTGATGGCCAAAACTTACCTTCACATTTGAAGGACCATCTTAAGAACCCATAATATTCTTCCTTTTAATTACCATAGTTGACCATTAACATTTTACCATACTCATATTCATACATTTAACCACTTGTCATTTTCAGACATATTATGTCCTTCTACCACATTCACATAAAAGAATGGAGCAAATCAATTGGACAAAATTCATGACTTTTATCAAGAGCATATCAATTTGCTCAATCATTGTTACATCGTCATTATATAACGTTGGGACTTGAACCCCACGTCTTATCCATAAGAAGGCATTTTAGGTCATTATTTGTTGGGACCCAACATTTTATTATCATGATGCAGCAGGACTCTCACCCGATGTATTACCCTCTTGGCGTGATAGGACTTGAATCCTTCATCTTACCCTCAATCAATGACATAATATGCCAAATATAATATGAATCACAATTGAGCCTTAAAAAAAATATTGTCACTTTGTGGTTAACATGCACAAATATAGAACAAAAGAAACACAATAAAAATATTCTCAACAAAGTATGTACTAATATCTTAAACTTATCAAAACAGAGAGTTACATATAGCATTATATTATATTATGTTTGGTGCACAATAATTAAGCTAGTAGATTACCATTATAAATCAAAGAATCAATTGCACACTAAGAAAATAATAATTTCAATTACACTAAAATAAAACTGCTCACTAACACCACTCCTTTTTCAATTTTCATGTGAACCCAAAATATTTCACAAAAAAAACAAAATAACTTAAAAGCTCATGCAATAACCAAAACACTGAGCATAATCATAAATAAAATATAAAATAAGTTTCACATACAAAAAGAAAGTATATATAGTCATAGGTGGAAAAAGAAATGTACAGTAACAATAATATTAATCATTCACCTTGTTCACAAGTAATAAAATATATTCCACAACAATTTACCTTGTTTCCGAGAGAAAATAAACACAATTATTTTACCTTATTTTATTTACTTTGCTTCAATCCTGCTATGGTAGAACATTCGTGCTGATAACGTGTTGTAAAACTAAAGCAAAATAAGACAAGAAATATAGAAGATGAAAACAATAGAAATATAGAGACAAGATAAATTTTAAATTTATTGTTGGTATAGTAAGAATAAATGGAAAGTAAAGGAAATATGAAAGTTCATATTTTCCTATGCTTCAGTGAAAAACATTTCTTCCTCATTGGTGGTGGATAGAAAAATTCAAGTGTTTAAATAAGAAAACATTTCTACTTGCTAAAAGTGTTGGAAAGAGAGACCCACTGCGGCGTCGCTTGCTTGGCTTTGACTTTGACTTAGAAAATTAATTGAGAAATTATTTTTGGCCAATTTTTTTAATACTATTTACTTAATTATTTAATCATTAAATTAGCCAACTCAAACTGGATTCGTTCTACCATCCTTAGTTTCTTTCCCTAATTTTATCTAAAATTTATGTCGTTTATTATGTGACAGTTCTGAAAGGTCACAAACTTTCCACAACAGTCGTTTCTTAACTGACTATCCTGGAAGGTTGCAAACTTTTCGCAATAATCATTTTCTAAGTGACTGTTTCGAGAGGTTGCAAATTTTCTTGTGGCTATAAATACCTTGGATTTCTTAGACTTCAGAGTTCAAACTAAGAATAATCTGAACTTCTTCTTCTTCTTCTTTGCATAAATAAATTCTAGTGTATTTTGCTCCCGTTGAGTGGGTTGTTGATTCCATTATTTTAGGTATCAATATACTTGTCAATAAAAACTGTTTTATTTTAGGAGGATATATTCATTAATCTCGAGTACATGAAGGGAATAATTTCGTTAAGGACACACTAAGCATTCAGTGGACTCGTTTTTCTTCTTCCAATATTGATTCTGATTTATCACGGATTCTATTTTCTTATTAGTTTTAACTTTCTGCTTTTAAAAATATGCTTTAGACTTAATTATTTCTTACGAATTGCTGCAAAAATATTATTATTATAAGTATCTTAGAAATACAAATTATTAACCATTACTAGTAAACAAAGTGAAAAAAGAAAACACGAGATAAAAATTGAATATGACGTGATTCAAAAACCATCTCTTGATTTTCTACTGGGAAAGAACCCTTATACTCCAAAAAAGTAAAGAATTTACCCATAAATACCCCATTACTTTTATACCCTTTTTTTAATTTTAATATGACATATATCTATTTTTATTTGCGCACTAACTTCATATATGCTGACATCAGCACACATCCTTTTTTCCCTCTTTGATACCATCACAGTATATGTAACACCTATAAATTTTTTGAACTAAGACTCGAACCGTTCTTCGTAGTGAGTGAGGTTTTACTAAGGAATTAAAATTTCTTAAGTGTTAAGGTCACTAGATGTGGCACATTGAGTTCCAAGAAGAACTAATGAGAGTTCATTCAAGTCATTCCTAAGTTTTCTTAAGTTTTGGGTCAACTTCAAATGACCATAACTTTTAGTACAGGATGAGTTAGGAGACCTATAAGATATCAAATTAAAGCCCTTCGAGTTCTCTTTGCAACACCACTGAATTTGTTAGATTTCGAGCTCTAAGTAAAATTTTATGACTGATTTACCTGGCAGCAGCTCCGTGATGGCTCTGCGTTATGGAGCCAATACGGACCTTACTGCCTGCCGAAAAATTATTCCATCTCCCAGCTCATTTTATTTATTTCTTAAAGGGTATTTTGGTCCTAAAAACCTTAATAGGTCATCTAAATGACCCTAAACATGTAGACAAATCAATTTTCATAAATCAAACCTTCTCATTTACTCCTAAAATTCTACTCTCAAGTAATTCAAGAAACACTAAGGCTAGGGTTCATCTTTCAAAATTTTCCTTCAAGTTGCTTCAAGAAGATGTTTCTTTCAGGTATGTAAGCTTTCATAGTGTTGGGTTTGTTCGCCCTCACGCCAATCATGTTTAATTTTATCCTTGAATTCGTTTTTGATATTATATTATTAAGTTCTTGAGAAGTTCTTAAGTTTTAGCCATTATTGAATGTCGTTGAGATCTTGAGGTATGAGTTTTGCAAACGAGTTGAGTTCCTTGATAGATTTTATATGGGTTTCATTGAAATCGTTATGGGTTTATGAGTTTTTGTGAACTTGGTTGATAAAACTACTTTGGGTGCGAGTTGAGCTGAGTTTAGTTTGGGAGAGGAAGAAAAGATCGGGAAAATAATTGCGCCCAGGTCTGCGTTGCGGAGGCGCTTAAGGTTTCAACATCCAGTCAGTCACCCCCTCTCTGCGTCGCAGAGAGGATACAGAGTCCTCTACCTCAAAAATATTTTAGTGACCAAAATTTAATTCCATCTCCACGCCGCGCCAGTGTTCTTTAATTTGGATCTTTGCCCATTCTTGTGATTAACTATCTTAACCCTCCTAAATCATTGAGAGGTACTATATTCCAAAGCATAACCCTTGAATCCATAATTCAAATTCAAGGTAGAGTTAAGATTTATGTCACGCCCCGAGCCTACACCCTGGGTGCGACGGGCACTCGAGAACCATTGCTGGCCCCAATCGAACCCTTGTCCTGACTTACTTACTTAGCAGAAGACTTTATTCTAGATAGATACTTTTAAAACAAGTAAACTGAATTGCTCAAAATATAAGTTAGAATGCATTAAAATAACATTCACTGCCAAAGTGGCAACTCAAGTTTCAACTTAACTGAAAAGGAAAAGTAAAGACTCATGAACTAACATCAACTAACTCTGTCTATGAAGCCTCTAAATTCTGAGGAATGTTGGGACAAGACCCCCGATCATACTAAAAAATGAAATAAGCAAGAAATAGAACAAAACATAACCAAAGGGATCCTCTGGACAGCTAGGAGGCTCACCAACTGACTTATCTCAAAGGCAATCTTGGAAATCTCAGTTTCCCTTCTTGGTTAATTGTGAAAGCATTTACTCTTTTCTGTAAACTAGCTCAAAGGCTCTTTGGAAATCCAAATTTCCTTTCTTGCTCAAATGTGAAAATATTTACTCTTTAACTGAAAACTAGCTCAAAGGCACTTTTGGAAATCAAAGTTTCCTTGCTTGTTTAAATGTGAAAACATTTTGAACTCTTTAGGAATACATAGTCCCTATAAACTTTTGAAGAAATGAACTTCAACTTTAATCTTTACTGAACTCAAAACTCAAGTCTTAAAACAAAGTAAATCATTTGTAAAAGACTTTTGGAAGACTCTATGAACTTCTCTTGACTTGACTCTAACTTCTCTTGACTTGACTCTTAAATTCTCTTGACTTGACTCTTAACATTCCCTTAATTGAATTATGGATTAAAGGATTGTGATTTGTGATAGAAAAGATCTCATGATGTTTAGGAATGATTTTAGATAGTTAATCATGAGAAAAGATCAAGAAATCACTGTCTGGATACTAGTTCGTGACGCGAAGGTATATTTAAATTTTGGTCTCGAAAGTACCTTTTGAGGCAGAACAGTCGGTGACCGCTCCGCTCCGTGAGGAGATTTTTTGTGAAAATTTGGGACAGGTCTGCGACACGGCCCCACTATCCAGATTCGCCTGACTTTTCCTTCTTTCGTTTTTCAGTCCCAATTCACCTAAACTCGACTATTCTTCTCAACTTTTCTTTAGATTCGGATACCTTACATATGTATCTATGAACCTAACTCAAAGCAACTCTAAAACTAGACGTAAAGATCTTAGAAACTTCTCCATTCAGCCCAATTAAAAAACAAAAAACAAATTCAAGAACACCCTTCAAGATTCATCAACCCTCAACTTTCTAGAACTAACTTAGCTAAAATAACATGATTGGCGCGTGGGTGAATGAACCCAATGCTATGAAAGACTCACATACCTCTTTAGGGATCAACCCTTATCGAAATCCACAAGCTAAACCTTCAAGAACGACAAACTTTTCTCTTTCTTCTCTTTTCTCCTCTTGCATTCTTTCTCCAAAAACCCTAGAGTAAATTTTCAATTGTCTAAATTGAACCAATTCAATTTTGACCCTTAATTAATTCACCAAAAACGAATTAAAATAATAGGGTATGGAAAAGACAAAAACACCCTTTAAAAATCCGGTTTGGACAGTTTCTTATTTGAACAACCAAACTTCCAAAGGGCATATCTCACTCATAGGAACTTGGAATCACGCAAACTTAACAAAGTTGGAAAGATTATTCCAAGATATTTCCAACAATACTTAGAAATACACCTAAATCATCCTGAGCTAGGAGTTATGGCCATTTGAAGTTGACCTATACTCAACTTATTTTAACTTTACAAAATTTTCCAGATTTTCATTCTTTCTAAAAATGACTATTTCCAATTATTAGCTTCGTCCTAGTTATTTCAAATTGCGAGATGTTACAAGTCTTGAGAGTTCTTTCAAACATTTTGAGAAAGCCCCTTTGAGTCCTTTTGAGGAGTCTTCTATAACTTTTAACAACTTGTTTCAAGACTCGAGCAAGTGAGTATGAGAATGAGGATAGTGTATTCATGAGTCTACATTATCATCAGGAGATCCTTTGTATCATGAACCATAACTCTTGAATTCATAATTCACATTAAAGAGAGAGTTAATAGTAGAGTTCAAGAAAATCTTTGAGATCAATTATCGATTTGAACTAAGTTTTATGAAAGTAAGTATAAGAATGAGAAGAGTCATACGCATGAGTTCCATAATATTCTTTAGACCCTTAAGTCGAGTCGTTCATGCTTATAAATTTCACATGAACTCCATATATTAAGTGTCTTCGAGAGGAGTAGCACCTTCGAGTTTTAAGTTTTTAAGCATTAGTTCCTAATTCTTTTGAGATTTTATTCCTAATCATGAGACTATTACATATTACCCATGGAGTCCATGAGTTGAGTTGTTCATGCCCATAATTCTGCATGAACCCTATGAGTTGAATATTTTTGAGATGAGTAGTATCCTGAAGTCCATGAGTTCAGTTGTTCATGCCCATATTTCCACATGAACCCTTTGAGTTGAGAATTCTTGAAATAAGTAGTATCATTGAAGTTCTTGAGTTCTGAGTTGTCGATTTTTGAGTATTGAGTTTTATGTATTGTTATTGAAAACCTTGAATTGATTCGTTCATATCCATAATTCGGCATGAACCTTAATTTGAGAAGTCTTTTTACAAATTTTTCTAAACTTGTTTTAAGACTTGAGCACTTGAGTTGAGAAAGAGTAGAGTTGAGTTCATTTCTTTAAAATAATATATGGGAACTAAGTATTCCCAAGAGTAAATGTTTTCACATTTAAAAGAGGGGGAAACTAAGATTTTCAAAAGAGTTTTGAGCAGTTTGAGTAACATCTCTTCTAAGAGAAAGATTTTTGAGTAATAATCTCAAAACACAGACAGAGTTATGTTTTTAAACATATGAGCTGAGTATATTTTGGGAGTAGTATTGAGCATCGATATGGGACGAGTTTAAATAATTCAAGTCTCCATAAACCATGTAGCCAACGTGGGTAGAAAAGGTCATACTTTTTAGATGATTCCTTAGTGCTTTGATTAGTGGATCCACTTAGTTGAGAGGTTCCATACCCCGACAAGGTATAGAATAGTTCTGGAAGCGTGGGTGAGACGTTGTATAATCACATAGCTCATAGTGTTGGTTGTCGGTTATAAAAACTCCCACAGAGTTATATTGTATTTTTATATGTACAAACTGAGCTATTATTGTATTCTTCAATACTTTGAGTTGCTATCTATTGTTTTAAAAGTTTTCCATAAATAGCATCTTTATTGTTGCTTTATCTTGACTTGAGTACCTTTGAGTTGAGTATCATATCATTGAGTTGAGTATCTAATCTTGAGTTGAGTATCTTGAGTTGAGTACCTTTGAGTTGAGTATCTAATCTTTAGTTGAGTATCTTGAGTTAAGTACCTTTGAGTTGAGTTGAGTATCATTGAGTTGAGTATCTTATCTTTGAGTTAAGTATATTATTCTTGAGTTAAGTTAAGCTGAGTGAGTTGAGAAGAGGTAAGTATGTTTCTTTTTTATTAAGTTCAAGCTTATGTTTATACTTTATAATTCACCTTGCATGCTCGTATATTCCATGTACTGAGCCATTTGGCCTGGATCGTTTCATGATGCAGATATAAGTATTTAGGATCATCAACATGCGCTTTGTTGATACCACTTGCAATTCCAGTTAGCTATGGTGAGTCTCCTTGCTTCCGAAGGATTTCATTTACTTTTCAGTTGTTAGGATGTTGTGGGTCTTGTCCCGATTTTCATAGTTGTCAGTTAGAGGCTTCATAGATAGAGAATAGAGTTTCAGAAGTCTGTTCATTTATTTTGTTAAATGTTTTAAAGACTTAAGTTGCCTATTTATGGCGAGTTGATTATATTATTTTATTCAGTTTTTAAGCTTTGTATGCTTGAGTTAGTAGGCATTTGGCCATGCGATACCATATTACGATATGGTATCGTGAGATGGAATCAGCGTTTGGACATCCAATTTTACGCTGATTCCATCTCATGACTTCATATCATGAGATGTGATTCCATATTCTCCAAAAACCATGATATGGAATTATATGGGAATTCCATATCATGATTTGAGATATTTTAATACAAAAATTGATCCACAAGTTTATATTTTGTTAAAACAACCCCACATTTATATCTACTAACCATTTATTTCATATGTAAATAAAATTTATAATCACATCATTACTTTTTAAAATTTATTATTCTCACCGACATAAAATTTATTATTCTCACCAACATATAGTCAATTCAACTCACACCAACCGATTGTTGAGTAATAAATTTATTTTATGGCCTTAATAAGTGCACATTTATATTTTATGTGTAAGTTACTAGTATTTAGTTACATATTTCCTATCACTTTGTTTAAAGAGATAATATTTATTTTATGACTTTGCATTGTCTTGGAAGCACTATTTTTTATTACTCTTACAAACATTAATTTTATGAAGTGCATTCTATAATGCTTCTAATTTATTTTATGTTCACTAAACTAATATTGATGTATTTTTTATTTGGAAGGATTGTGTTGGTGTGATTGATGGAACATATGTAGAAGGGGAGGTTCCTAAAGCAGTGCAACAAGCATATAGTAAAGAACATCACAAAATGCTTATGTGCTTGTGATTTTGATATGCAATTTACCTTTGTTGCTGCTAGTTGGGAAGGTACTGCACATGATAGTAAGTACTTGAGAATGCACTTGTTGAACCAATGTCACAATTTCCATTTACGCCACATTGTAACTTTGAATTACATCCTTAGAATAAATATTATTTATTTACACAAAGCTATCTCATTTACGTCACATATGCTTTTAGTAATTCTTTAAAAAATATTTGTTGGTAGATAAATATTATGTTGTTGATGCTGATTTCCGAAACACAAAAGGATTTTTAGCTCCATACAAAGGACTACACTGTCATTTGCAAGATTACTGAGGAAGTGAAAGAGAGCCTCAAAATGCCGAAGAACTGTTTAATTATAGGCATTCATCTCCGTTCAATGTGATTGAACGGACTTTTAGAGATTGGAAAAATATATTTAGAATACTGAAACAAGGCATGAACCATTATGATATTGATACACAAGTGAAAATTGTCATAACTTGTGCAATGTTACATAATTATTTGCAAGAATATCAAAGTACTGATGAAATATTTATGATCTATGAGCATTAAAATATAGCTGCGGATGATATTGACCAACAAATGACTCAAAGTAACAATGTTCGTTCGTCTTCTTGGTCACATGATCGACAAAAGCAAGTTCAACGTGAGGAAATTGTCCGTACTATGTGGGAGGATTATATTAAGGACTAATACACTACAATTTATGTTCACTTTTTTTTTATTAAATTAAAGTTAGATGAAACAATTACTTAAGTGGAGAACAAATAGCTTTCTAATAATTTATTATGCGATTTTATAATGTTTTGTTTATTTGAAAGATTGAATAAACAATTGGGGCTATTTCAATAGTTTTACAACTTGTGAGATTTTTATGTTTATGAGAAAATATACAACACAAAAATTTCATATCGCATGTCCAAACAAAATTTCATCTCATGATTCCATATCATGATACCATATCGCATGGCCAAACGCGCCCTTAGTCTTTCGATTGTAGTCAGCCATGATGAGGGTTCGATTGGGGACCATCAATTGTTCTTGAGTGCCAACCACATACAGGGTGTAGACTCGAGTCGTGAAAGTATATTAATGTATATGAATATACTCTGATGGTATCAAAGAGAACTAATCAGTGTCTTCATTGATGGACGACTTCTTTCTCCTTGATACCATCAAAATATAATATACTCTGGTGGTATCAATGAGTAACTCAGCAGTGTTTTCATTGAGGTTTGCTTCACTCCTTCAATGAGATCACTCAATCATCCATGATACAATTACTATATATCTACATATTGTTGTGTATCATTGAAATATGTTTCAATTCTTCACTATTTTGTTTTAAAAAGAGTCATAATTAAGATACAATTTTTCAAAAATTTGTAAAAAGAGAAAAAAATATAAAAATATATTTTCTACTCATTTAGAGTTTAATAAATAAAATTGTAACTTTAATAATTGTCTCTTACTTGTTTCTGATTTATTTCTTAAAAAAAAGTGTCCAATCCTATATGATACTGATAGGGTATCAATATAATGACGGAGTATCATAGAGGATTAAGCTCAGTCCTATATGATATCGATATGGTATCAATATACTAAGGGAGTATCATAGAAGATTAAAAGTTCAATCCTATATGATACCGATATGGTATCAATATATCTACGGAGTACCATAGATCGAGGAGATTAAACTCAATCCTATATGATATCTAAATGATATCAATATACCCAAAAGATATCAAAAAATATATATTTTCTACTAATTTAGAGTTTAATAAATAAGATTGTATAAAGTGGTAACTCTTGATACATAGGGGTGCGCAACTCAGTTGGTTAAGTGCATCCACTCCACGTGAGGGACATGATTTCGAAGTTTGGATAACTTGCTTTCTTTTTAATATATTTTCTCTTTTTTCTTTCTTTTCTTCTTTAGTCTTTTATTTTTCTTCTTTTGTTATTTTATATTTTTAAAAATATTTTAGCACTATTATTTCTAGTGAGATTATTTTCAAAATGGAAATTTATCCGGAAAAAGTTAACATATATTTTTTATTTTACTCTTTGGAAAAGATAAAATAGTATTTGTGAGTTGTGTTAAAGGTGACATTGGTTGCAAATAAAATTCTACGTACGCCACTGCTCTCTTATGCATTATTTCCAATTTGTGAGCTATGTATCCGCAGGTTTCTTGATATATCCGAGATCCTATAATTCTAAAGAAGTTTTGTACTTTGAAAAATAATAGAGATAAAAAATAATTAACTTTTAATATTGTGAGATTTATGTAATTTTTACTAAATTTATTATTGTAAAAATACTCATCACCAAGAATGATAGAAACTTTACAAATGTACCACTCATGAAAGCAAATTTTTACTTTTTCCGATCAACCAAATAATTTTTTACACTTAAACTAGCCAACATACGGAAAGCTAAATCTTTTTTACCTTTTCAAATTTCACATTTGCATTTCCAAAGCATGTAAACACATATTCCCAATGCACTTTTTTGGTTTACCAAATTGAACACATTGTATACACATAACAATGAATATGTACATGGTTCAATACATGTTATTTTAGTTTATATACCTATGTATATTGGGTATAATTCTTAGCATATATATATAGAGAGAGAGAGAGTTATACACGAGTCATACAAAGTATACACACACACCGACTCAAAATACACGCGACTTTAAGATACCCGTGTTGTGCGTGTACTCAATATATGAGTATAAAATGTTTTTAAAAAATACTAAGCTTATAAAATAATAAAATGGTGCGAATTAACTCAGTAAACAAACGCTTTCCCGAAGAATTCTTCGAACGACTTATTGTGAATTAACTCAATAAACAAACCATATAATATTTACTCTATTCGAAAAAACAACTTGAAAATATAAGCTTGATGGAGCAATATGTTTAACATCTCTTTCATTTTATAACTTTTGTATATGACACCTTTTATTTTGGTCTAGCCTATAGGGTAGAAATTCAAATCATAATTAGTTGTCACCAAGTGACAGTATCCATATGACAAAACCAAATTATCGGTAGGCCCAATATCATCCGAGTCATGTTGTTTATGAATTATTACTGATATTATCACAAATATACAAAACAATAATAAGAATATAGTCGGGAGAACAGACAATTTTTTTAATTCCTCTTGAATGATACCAGGGTTTGAGGTATATTCATAGATCTGAATTACAATACAGGAAATAACCTTTATTTAAAGGGAAAACTGACTTAAGAGTCTGTTTGGCTTAACTTAAAAAAAGTAGCTTTTAAAAAGTCAAACTTAATTAACTTCTAAGTTAAAAAATGAAAAGTGGGGAGTACCTACTTTTAACTTTTTTTAAAGTCATTTAAAATTTATTTTAAATTATTTTTAATTTTACCAAACACTCCAAAAAGCTAAATACCAACTTTTAAGTCAATTCAAACAAACTCTTAGGCTCCAACTAGAATTCCTTACTTTTCTCCAAAGGATTCCATATAATAGACATTCATAGATAGACACATTCACTACGTAAAAGAATCTTTAATTTCTTTAATGGATGCCCATTTGAATTTTGTATAATTTGTCTTATCATTATAGACCCAAGAGGTTCCAAACAATCTGAGTATTGGAATTAGTAAACTTCTGATTTACTACAAAATGTGACTCAATTGCACTAATTCTTTTCTAATACAAGCCAAAAGATAAAGCAAAGAACTTTTCTATAACACATGTCTGCCCAGAGACATTTTTGGTGATACCACGTCCACGATAAAAACGTAATCTTTTCCATGCCTAGTATAGTGAGCATACACCTCAGTCACTTTAGAAAATGAATCTATATTTTTAGCATTTATCAAAAGTTCTCATTCTTCATGAATAAAACAGAATCATCTAAGCATATCAAATTATGATAACTTAGTACCTCATTTTATATTTATGTGCATTATTCAATCACCTGTCTTCTTTCAGACATATTATGCACTGCTACCACATTCACTTTAGGGAATTTAGCGGTTTCAATGAAATAAGTTTCATGACTAATTTTCATCAAAAACATACTGTTTGCTTTAGTCATCATTATAATATCAATAAGGTGCACACTACATTGAGACTCAAACCCAACATCTTATCCATATAAAGATATTTTAGGTCATAAATAGATGAGACTTAAACCCAACATCTTATCATCAAGGTGCATCAAGACTTGAATCTAATGTCTTATTCTCTCGGTGCAATTGAACATGAATCCATTCTCTTATCCTCTTAGTGCAATTGGATATGAATCTAGCGTCTTACCCTCTTGGTGCGATTAAACATGAACCTATCGTCTTACCTCCTTAATGTAATTGAACATGAATCTCGTCTTACTTTCAACTAATAGCATAATATGCTAATAAAGTGCAACAAAATAGCTACTAGATGTTTATATGTATACATAGTAATTTAGCAAGTATTGATAAAAATATTAAATTAAGAATAAGGAGAAAGCTCAAATTATATAACTTGTATTGGTCATCTCCATTGTCACATATCATAACTTGCTAATACCAACACCTCATGAAACTTGGAAAACATACCTTAATCATATACAGATCATCACCACGTATTGCTTTGTTTAATTTTTTGTTCTGCAGTGGCAGTAGCATAGCAATTTAAAGACCTGTGATAGCTTCTACAATATTATCATTTTTTAATTAGTTATTTAACGAAAACAAACTAGTGGTTTGTCCGTCGCAATAATTTGTAATACTGATCCTGTTAAAGTATTTGCTCGAGATGGCAAAGTCTTGTGCTAATAACGTATTATGAAATTGTATAAAATAATAAGAAGAAAGTAGTTGAGAGAAGAAACAAGACTTCTTATTTGTCTCAAATGATATCAGAGTTTGAGGTATACTCATTTATTGAATTACAATGCAGCTCCGGTAGATCAGAGCTACTCGAAAATTGTGATAGGTGCTTGAGATCAGAATTGCTTACAGCAGGCTTGATCTGGTCCAATGGAAAGGGAAAGGTGAAAGAAAAGAGAGTTTCAATCTACAAATGATCCGATACATATAAAGATGCTACTTGAAGTCGACTCCGTGAAACCTTGTTTGAGTGAGAGGAATGGACAACAGATAAAGAGTTGTAGCTAGGTCCTATAGAAATTGGAATAAGTGCTTGCCGGTCACGTGGAAGGTCTTCGCTCGTGACTATCATCAGATAGTCACTTCACTTTCCTTTTAGACTGAAAAAGGAAAATGGAAAGATTGAGTCCTCAAGGTCTTGGCGTTGTAATCGACCAATAGTGGAAACCATGCAGTATCTTTTTCTGAAGAGTCAATGTGCTGATAAGGTATGTCAATTCACAATGCAGGAAAACCCTTTATTTATAGGGGAAAACTGACTTAGTCTCCAACTAGGATTCCTTACTTTTCTCCAAAGGATTCCACATAATAGACATTCTTTATAACAAAAGAACTATTCTAGGGATTAGAAAACTTTTATTTTCAGCTGATAAGTAGTTAATGTAATGACCGAGTGGTCATTTTTAGAAAGTTTTATGAATTGAATAATTTGCCCCTCCCGTTATCGATCCCAAGTCTTTTATGTTGAGTTTGAAAAAGTTGGTTTTGAACTTTGAGTCAAAGTTGAGAATTTTGTAAGTTTTGTGTTGAAAGGCTAATGTTGTTAAGAATTTTGAGTATTGGAATGGAATTCCTTCAATTCCATTAGTCCCAAAATGTCGAATCTGAGCTATGAGAGTTGTCGATTTCAGTTTTTGAATCTTTTTTGTGGATTTGAGGTCCTAGGTTGTGTAATTGTGGAAATTCAGCCTTTAGGTTGAATTTGATCAACATTTAGGGTTCAGATGTTTCGATCGAAATTTTGAGAGTTCTGTTGGATTCAAAAAATGATTTTAGGCCAAAGTAAGGTCTTGGTTGATTTTTGAAAGGTCTCGAACTTGTTTTAGCCTTTTTGGGCATAAGCTAGGTTTTTTAGTAGTTTTCACGGATGTCGGATCAGGGATACCTCAGATTCATGTTTTAACAATTCTATTGAGTCCAGAATATTGAGTATATTTGATTTGTATAAGTGATTTATGTGCACGGGGTTTCGAGCGAATCTCGAGGGTCCTTTCGATGTTTTGAGAGTTCACTAGTTTTCTGGTGCTGCAGGTCTCAAATCGCTAGAAGCCCTTTGCGACCGCGATGGTCACTTTAGCAATCGTGATCGTGAATGACTCACTTGATCAGACCCTGCTTTCACAAAGGGTTGGGTAGCGACCGCGATGCCTACGATTTTGGCGAGGTTTGCTTTTGCGAACCCCTGGTCACTTTGTGACATAAGAGAGGGGTTTTGCCTTCCATTTTTAGGGTTTAAGCCCCTTGGGGAACCCTTGAGGATGATTTTTGAAGGGATTTCTTGTGCTAAATCAGTTGGGTAACGATTCTTAACTCTCACACTTCATTTCCCTTTGTAACACTCCAAAATCTAGTAGGTTAAGCTAGGGCTAAGTATGTGGGGGTAACAAGCCATGAAAGAGGGCAAGGGCCTATAATACCTTGGAAATTATTGAAGGAAAACATTTCCTTCCCAAGTCAAGATGTCGAGGGGCAGTGTGGTCGCCAAAGCCAAGTGCAACCCTATCACCTAGAGGACTGCCTAGATGGCCCAAGATGCTGGAAAATTGGGTTAGCCAGGTCGGTGCTCGCCATTCAGGTTGGCGCATCGCTAAGAGGGCTCCCTCATCGCCAAGTGATCTACTCCAGGAGGGTGAGCTACTGGAAATTTCGGCGAGCCAAGGGCTTACTTGGCGAGTCTCCAAGTGCCCTTCGACGAGCCTCATCGTGCAACAGTTCTAGAATTTAAGTTGGGTTCTTTAATGTCTTTTCGTAGTCTTCTTAAAACTATACTACGTCGTTTTACCCCTCACCTAGTAAAGTATATATGCATTCTATTCTCAAATTTCTCCCCAACTAAGTCAATCTCCCTAGAATCTAAAAGAAAACCAAAAAGTTCTTCTCTCAAATAATTCTCTCACTAGTGGCTTGAAGAAGAAGGAAGTTCAAGCTAGGATCAAGGTCAAGGCTCAATTCCTCCATTGAAGCTTAGCATTGGACTTTATTGTTAAGGTATGATAGCTTTCATCTATAGACATCTTCCATCCATGGAGTTCCTTCAAAATCTCAATTTCAAAAAAGATAGAAATCCCCAATTGTTAGGGTTTAATTCAAAAGTCATGGGTTCCTTTCAAACTTGATTCTAATGGTTGAATTATGTTATATTAAGGATGAATTGATGATTTCCTATGGTTTTTATGATGTTTCCCCAAGAACCCATGTAATTCTCATATTTCTTAATAGTGATCTTATGATGTGGGTCTTTGTTGATGAAAGAAGAATTTTATGAATTAATGCATGAGGTGATAGATTCACATGAAGTTATGATGAAATCCCAATCTAAGGTTTGAATTCTGGATGTGGTGATTGCAAGTAGGTTTTAAACCTTGAAAGAGTAAGTATGAGCTTATGCATTTTTTTATGAAATCTATGTAAATGTTTTAAGGACACTTTGAGAGTGAAGTGTCAATGGTTATGATATTGTCGTTGTTGATTGAAAGGACATTCTCATGAACATATATGAACATGATGTGAAAGGTTTTCTCACATAATGAAGATTTTAAGGTTGAAAGACTTTGTCACCTAATTGAATCTAATATGTACATATAGACATGGACGGTGAAAGGTTTTCTCACACATGATCTAAGAGCTATCCTAATGAACTAACTTGGATTAGTTGTCAAGGACATCCTTCCATGATATATGAGTTAAGTTAAGACTTAATAAGTAATCCGTGGGATTTATGCTTAACACCGAGTGGATATTGAAATGAGATGGAAGCTCACACGTAAGTTGAGTTCGGGATTCCTAAGTATGTCTCATGAGATGGAAGCCTTCACGTAAGTTGAGTCCGGATTTCTAGCTCTGTATCACATAACTACGTGGGCCCGTAGGTTATTTAGCTAGTGGATCCACCTAAGCTAAGAGTTCATGGGTCTACCTTAGACAAGTAGGACAACCCTTTTCGGTATGGGTAACACCTGGTGAACTTATTATAGCTCACATGGTCTCAATGTCGCTTATATCCCACAACAAGACTAATAATGAACTAAGACATGCTTAATGAAGTATCTCGTAGTGTTCAAAGGTTCTAAGGATGATGTTATGACTTATGTTTTCCAACTATCTCTATTATGATGTTTAAACTTTGTAAAGTGCATGCTTTGAAATGAAATGTACCTTTTTACATGTTTTGAATGTTTTCATGCATAGTTATCATACTTACTGCATTTTTCTAACGCATACTCTTGCCTATATTTTCCCTAAATGTAGGGTTCGGCAGTCAAGGTCGTCAGTTTCATGGCTAAGTGTTGATCAAGAGATTCCGAGCTTGGTGAGTCCTTATGCTTCGAGGACGGAGTTTCATTTTGTAGTTTCTTTACATGTATTTCCCTTTTGAACATGATGTATGGGCTAGGCCCAATTTCATTCTATATTGTAATAGATGGCTATGATGAGACAAAGTGTCTAGACTTCCGCTTTCGTTTATTAAAAACTTTTTAGACTTGAAATGTGCTTTTACTCTTATTGTTCAATTGCTTATGTTATGAGGACTAAGTGGCTTGTATGGATTCCTTTGGGGTTTTATACACCATGTTACATCTAGGGGGTACCCTTGGGTCGTGACACCCTTCGATCATTTATGGATTCTAACACCATATTTTGAGATTTGATTTGTAAAATGGCATGGTTTCTCAAGAACTTGAGTATTGATCTAAAATGGTAACTTTGAAGTGGTTTTGATCCCTTTTTTGAAATAGTTTTCACAAATGAGTTCCTAAAGCCTTATATATCTTTTTCAAGTATTGTTTTTCAGATTCAAACCTCCATTTTTAAATTGGGTTTTGAGTTGATTATCCCATTTCTGTTTATAAATGATGTGGAGATTGCCGTTTTCGATGGGTGATTCTGAATAATTGATTGTTATAGATTGTGTGGCTTTGGAATTGATTCGGAAGGGGAAGACTCAACTCTTGGAGTGATTGTTGATTGATTTAAGGCAAGTGATCTCCTAAACCTTGTATTCTAGTAGAATTCATATACTTCCTTCGTTAATTGCGTGTTGGGAGTGATGAAAATGAGGTGAATGATTTAATTGTCCACTTAATATATCTAAATGAATATAAAGGGGTTGAAATGAAAATGACTATGTGATGAACACGATGATATGAATTGCCTTATTGTGACCCTTGTTGATTGATTGATGAAATGCTTGTAAGCATGATTGTAGACTTGAATTATATGATTTTTTTGTCTCTTCCATGTGGTGTGATATTGCTTGTGTGCATTGATTGTTTGACACTGAGATGATATGCGTGATTATTATGATGCCAAGTCATTGCCGATGATTGATATAAAACCGATGGGAAATGGTTCTGACTAGTGATTTGATATAAAGTCGATGGGAAATGGTTTTGACTAGTGATTTGATATAAAACAGATGTAAATGGTTTCGACTAGTGATTTGATATAAAGCCGATGGGGAATGGTTTCGACAAAAGATTGATTATTGTGACTTGATGCATTTGATACTTATGCGTGACTTGCTTGTTACTTGTGATTGATGTACTTGTTGCGTGTGACTGAACTACTTGACATTGAAATTGACTTACTTGATTCATTTGATTATTGATTTATGGCAATTGAATTGCGGATATTGGGCTTTGCGAGTTGTAAATTGTAGAACTATTAGGTTGGGCTGATTTTCGTGCAGGTTGTAGTTTGAGGAGGTGTTGTTGGAGAGTAAGGGGTATTCGATTTCTAGCTAGATGACGTGTTTATTAGGTTGCTTGTTGGGTACCATGTTGTTGGTACTCACCCCTTGTTTCGACACTTGTGTAGGTTCTGAGCCCAGACCCGTGTGATCTCTTTCTCCTTCTTCTGATTTTGAGGCTTCTACAGGATTTGAAGAGGTATTTGCTTGTCACTTTGGTGGACCCTCTTTTTCCTTTTCTTTATACTTTGTTCTATTTGAGAAACAAAGATTGATACTTGTATTTAGAGGTGTCAAAAATGAACCCAAACATGGGTAACCCGCCCAGAATTTTAAGGGTTGGGCTCAAGATAATTTGAACTGGGTTCAATCTCAACCCATTCAGGCCTAACCCATTTTAAAAGAATCCTCAATTGAGCCCAATTCAATCTCCAATTTCAACCCGCTTTATAACTATTTACTAAGATATGTTGCTATATTAAATGTATGAATTATTATCTATTTAACATCTTTTAGGATTTATCTATACATTTGTTACTTTTTTAAAAAAAAAAATCTTGAGCTGAAATTCGAATTGTGATTATAAAAGTTAAATATCACTATGTTAAAATTATTGAGATTAATCGAGTCAAATTGGGCGGGTCAAGACCCAACCCATTTGAGCCCAAAGTAAACATGGGCGGGTCAAGACCCAACCCGATTTCTATTTCAACTCATTTTAATATCTCCAATTTCAATCCAACCCGCCCATTTGACACCCCTACTTGTACTTATTTCTTAATTACATGTATTTAGTGGCTTGTACACGTGACAACCAGATTTTGGGGGGTTTAATAGAAGAATAAGTTTTCTATTTTATCTTGTTCTTGTTTTATCATTTTCCGCATTTTCTTTCATTTAGTTGGGTTGAGGCTGACTTGAGTTGGTGGGAATAGACCCATCACGTCCATTTTTGGCTCGTGACAATTAATGTCCTGTCCTGATTCAAGTGAGGATAACATTTCTCTTCTGCATCTCCATGAAATTTTGAAAAATTCAAACATCTTAAAGATAGATTGAAAGGTATAATTTCTCGAACGAATTATAATCAATTATAATAGGTCCACTTATCAGGATGATACCTTACACCTAGTACTTTCTTTTTATAATAAAGGATGAACATAAAATCATTTGTACGCCATTGTAGTTAGAAAATACTTAATTCAAAAGATCTAGTCAACGTACCCTAATAACTAGATCACAATGTCAATAAGGGAGAACCTTGTATATCACAAATTATGGAGGATTCACGAGAGAAATTAACATTCATGTTAAGGGTATCGAAGTGTTCAAAAGAATCAGTAAATTAAAGTGGTGATAAAATCTTAACTATGACCATAGATTATATGATGAACAATATGATAATAAACACCCATGATTGAACACACACACACACACATATGTATATGCGCATCATAAAATGCATTAGCGTCAAAGAAAGAGTTAGTGGAAGAGGAAGTTCTTGCAATATTCCTATTAGATGAAATAAAAACCTAATATGTGAAAGAAAAAATATTTTTTAGGTCATTCAAGAAAATAAAATGACATGAAAGAAAAGGGGTGTTAAGTAGGGGTGTGCATTCGGTTTTTCGGTTTGGTTTTGCACTATTCGGTTTGGATTTTTCGGTTTCTGGTTTTGTAAAAGTGTAACCCAGTCCAATTCAAAATAAATTTGGTTTGGTTTGGTTTTCCTCTATTCAATTCGGCTTTTTTCGGTTTGGTTATTCGGTTATGTCAATAATTAATTACATAACCAAAGTAATAATATTTAATCTCTTAAATATACTTTCTAATATAAATCATAAGTAAAACTTAAAACACAATACTTATAAGTATACCATGTTATAGATGTAAATCAAACATAAAATATGAATGTAATCAGCATGAAAGGCAATAACCAAAAAGAGACAAAAGTGATTAACTCCAACTTAATTCTAAACCTAAACATTATATATATATATATATATATATATATATATATATATATATATATATATATATATATACTTTGGTTTTTTTCGGTTTTTATTTTTGAAAATCCGAAAGCAAACCAAAAAACCAAACAAAGTAATTTATTAATCCTAAACCAATCCAAAAAACCAAAAAACCAATCCAAAGAAAAATTCAGTTTGATTTGATTTGGTTATTCGGTTTGATTTGGTTTAATCCAAATTAGTACACCCCTAGTGCTAAGTATTTATACAGATGGGCATATCTTCAAAATACAAATAGATTAGTTAAAAGATTAATACACAATTATTTATATTTGGCAACGATTTTACAATTAGAATAGACATATACCTAATGGTCTCACTAGATTATTTAATGAAATTTATCAATGCACTCTTTCTTATTTGAATTCCATAAAAATATAGGCATCATGTAAACATGAATAAGTGAGTAAGGATTCTAATAATATCTTACAAGCATTATCAACCCTACTAATCAGTTATTCAATTCAAGTGGATACTCAATTAAGATGGTTAGTTAATTCATAATCTTGAAATTCTCTCATTGATTTCATTAACCGTTTCTTCTCTTTTTGCGTCTAGCTTGAAATCAAGATGATCTAATATGATTTGTCAGTAATTCATCAAGATATTTAATGTCACGCCTCCAATGCTACCCCCTTGATATAAACACGGGACCTAGGATCACGAGTGACCCCAGGCTAATCCTGAGCTAGCATATCAAAGAATACTAGAAAAATTTGAAATGAGAAATACTATGCGGAAGCTTAAAACATGATATAAACTGAAATGGGGAATACCCAATATTATATGAATATATAAACTGCCAGTTTAATGACAATTGAAAGATCAAATTCCAAACTAAAACTGAATCTAACTATGTCTGTAAAAAGCCTCTAACTGACTAGAGAGGCTGGGACATGTCCCCAGCTAACTCTAGCAAAACTGAAACTGAAAAGGAAAGACTGAATAGAAAACATGTCAATCATCCTCGAAGAATGAGGACTCACCACTAATACGGCTGAATACGGATCGAGAACCGATCTACATGTGATCTTAATGCTGAGGACCGAAACCTACATCACGAGAAGATGTAGCATAAAGTATGTGTCAATACTTGAAAGGTATTGAACATGCAAGATAGGATAAAGCTGAACAATATATATATAACTGCATAAAGCATATTGTTCAATGATATACGATGAACATGAAGAATATACTGAACATATTGAACATGAACTAAACTGAATGCAATGACCAAGAATATAACATGCTGAAGTTGAATATTGAAATATAACTGAAACCTGATCAATGCACTAGAATCTAACTGTGGAACCTACTAGTAACCGACATAAAACTACGTGAGCTAAACGTGGAGTCCGATGTATATGCCCCATAGAGAAGACCCAATATAACTTGTCAGGGATATAAAGGCATGACTAGCGTGATCACTAAATACGATGCCTACAAAGGGGACTTAACCTACGGGGGAACATAGTTCTGGGACTATGAGGGTGACTAACCCTAGTCCAACTCAGTATTAAGCCTACTCCCAATAGAATGTATAAAAATACAACATACTAAAATAAATTGGATAGCTCGAGAATTTGATATGCTAACTGAAAATGCAACATTAAGTACTGATAATGAAACATTTGAAAACAGCTGCATGTATATCTGTATAAATTGACCTAACCGGTGTAATTCATGAACTAAACGAATCTACATAACTAGGGTTCTGAATTTTATGCAATGATTAAGCAACATAGTTATGAAAACACAATATTCTGATTAAGATAAATCTAATAGCTAAATCACAGCAATAATATGAAGTTCTAGAAACCCTAAGTCTAAACATAATGAAGAGAATCAAGGATCTGACTGAATTCTAGGGACCTAATGGGTGAAAGGAACCCACTAGTGAAATTCCACATACCTGGTGACGAATTCCACGGAGAAATCTTTTGATTTCAAGGCTAGAACTGAGGGAAACTTGTTGTGTTCTTGGAGAGGGCTTAGTCGACTCTTTCTCCTCTTTTGCTCTAAGATTTCTAAAATTTTGGGGAAAGAATCGCTTAGGGTATAGTCTGATTAAGTTACTAGACTAACACTGATCAAAACGACGCAGTTTAGGGGTTATGACGTAGTTTAGGTGTCCAACGGAAAGGGCAAAAAACCAAACGATCCCTGACTTAAAACTATCAGGGCCAATTGATGGACATGACCGATGGACCGTTGACTGACCTACGGACTGTCCTATTCAGTCGTCGATTGGCTTCAAAAAATGGCCTTTGGGGGTCTTGAACCACGACCCTAGACCATGACCCGTGGTCCCACCTACAGTCTGTAGGTACTGGCATGGGTCGACCCCTAGCTAAAATTTTTTGGGGGTTTGAGGAGGGAGTTGAGGTGGCCAACCACTAAACCCACCTATAGTCCGTGGTTCAACCTACAGTCTATAGGTGGCTTCTGTTGGTGGCACATGCAACTTCTAAAAATCTGTATTTTGGTCTTTCTAGCATACATGGTGTACATTATCTCCCCCTTAGGAACCATCATCCTCAAATAAAGACTAAACTAGTTGAATTTGGAAGGAAATAACTACAAACCCTACCACTAAGTACTAGAACTGAAATCTGACTGAACTAAGTTCCAAGAACATGCAATACTCTAAAAATACAAATATAACCGAAGGAACATGATACTAAGACTGAATTTACGCAAGAGTAACTTAAAGACTGGAAAGGAACTATTACCTTAAGCTAGAATGGAATCAAAAGGAAATAGATGCAGATACTTGGCCTTCATGGCTGCTTCTGCTTCCCAAGTAGCTTTTTCTATAGACTGGATCCTCCACGCAATCTTAACTGAAGCTACTTCTTAGTTTCTCAACCTTCGAATCTGACGATCAAGAATTTCGACTGGCACATCTTCATAAGTGAGATTATCCTTCACAACCACACTTTCTAAAGGTACGATAGATGCTGGATCACCTACACATTTCTTCAACAACGAAATATAAAAGCCTGGATGCACCACTGCTAGTTTTCTGGCAACTCTAACTCATAAACCACTTTTCCAACCCTTCTCAAGATCCTGAAAGGGCCTACATATCTTAGACTAAGCTTCCCTTTCTTGCCAAATCTCAACACTCCCTTCATAGGTGATACTTTCACCCAATCATTAATTTGGAACAATAAGTCCCTTCTCCTTACATCTGTGTAGGACTTCTAATGACTCTGGGTAGTCTTAAGTCTATCTCTGATGAGTTGCACTTTTTCCATAGTATCATGAACCGAATTTGGCCCAATCAAAGCTGCTTCACCTACTCCAAACCAACCAATTGGAGATCCGCATCTACGCCCATATAATGCCTCATAAGGGGTCATTTGGATACTAGAATGGTAGATATTATTGTAGGCAAACTCTACAAGAGGAAGGTGATCATCCCAACTACCCTTGAAGTCGATCACGTAAGTTCTCAACATGTCCTCTAAGGTCTGAATGGTATGCTCTTCCTAACCATCAGTCTTTGGATGAAATGTTGTGCTAAGATTAACCTGAGTACTAAGACCTTTCTGAAATGACTTCCAGAAATGAGAGGTAAACTGAGGACCTCTATCTGAGATGATAGATAAAAAACCTATGAAACCTGACTATCGCACTAATGTAAAGCTTGGTGTGGTCGTCCACTGAATTTGTAGTTTTAACATCCAAAAAGTGAGCAGATTTAGTAACTCTGTCTACTATCACCCAAATGGAGTCATGCCGTCTGCGAGTATGAGGTAAACCTGTGATGAAATCCATGTTTATCACTTCCCACTTCCATGTAGGAATGTTAATCTCTTGAGTCATACCTCCTGGTATTTGGTGTTCTACCACCTGTTGACAATTAGGGCACTTAGCCACAAAATTTGCTATATCCCTCTTCATGCCATTCCAGCAAAAAACTTCCTGCAGGTCACGGTACATCTTCGTAGCGACTAGATGAATTGAATACCTGGAGTTATGGGATTCTGTAAGGATCTGTTGTCTCAAATCACCCACCTTAGGAACACATAAACGACCCTGGTAGCAAAGCACACCATCTCTCCCTTGGGAGAAAACCTCAACTTTCTGCTGATGAACTACACCCTTCAGTTGAAGCAACATAGGATAATTGTATTGTTTTTCCTTAACCTCCGCTACCAATGAAGATTCTAACCCATTCTGAACTGTTACACCACCATTTGATATACTCATAAGGCAAACTCCTAAGCAAGCAATCCGGTGAGCATCCTTCGTTAATTCCTTTATTTCTTCCTCAACATGTGCTACACTACCCATAGATAGTTTGCTAAGAGCATCAACTACTACATTGGCCTTACCTGGATGGTAAAACACATTCATGTCATAGTCCTTGAGGAATTCAAGCCATCTCCTCTAGTGAAGATTCAATTATTTCTGGGTGAACACATACTGAAGGCTCTTATGGTCTGTAAACACATCTACATGAACACCATAAAAGTAATGTCTCCAAATCTTTAGGCAAATACTACGGCTGCAAGCTCGAGGTCATAAGTTGGATAGTTCTTCTCATGTACCTTAAGATGTTTAGAAGTATAAGCTATAACCTTACCTCGCTGCATTAACATACAACCTAGGCCAACTCTGGATGCATCACAATAGATCACATAACTGTCTGAACCCTTTGGTAGAGTCAAAACAGGAACTGTTGTCAACCAAGTTTTCAGTTTTGAAAGCTCTTCTCACGCTCATATTACCACTGAAACTTAACCTTTTTTTGAGTCAACTTATTCAGTGGAGAAGCTATGGATGAAAATCCTTCTACGAACCTTCTATAATAAATGGCTAAACCCAAGAAAATTCTAAAATCTATTAGAGAGGTGGGTCTGGGCCATTATTTCACTGCTTTTATTTTTTGATAATCCACTCGAATCCCTTCGCTAGATATTACATGACCAAGGAAAGCAACTGATTGTAACCAAAACTCACATTTGCTGAACTTAGCGAATAACTGGCGATCTTTGAGAGTTTGTAGGACAACCCTCAAATGAGTCGCATGTTCTTCCTCACTCCTAGAGTAAATGAGGATATCATCAATAAAGACGATAACGAACAAGTCCAACTACTGCTTGAACACCCTGTTCATCAAGTCTATTAAAACTACAGGAGCATTGGTTATTTCAAATGACATAACTTCAAATTCATAATAACCGTACTGAGTTTTGAAGGTTATTTTTGGGATGTCACTATCTCTGAATCTGAGTTGATTATAATCGAATCAGAGGTCTATCTTCGAGAAATGACTAGCACTCTAAAATTGATCGAACAAGTCATCAATCCTAGGGATAGGGTACTTATTCTTGATTGTGACTTTGTTCAACTGTCGATAATCAATGCACATCTTGAGAGAACTATCTTTCTTTTTCACGAACAACACTGGTGCACCCCATGGGGAAATTCTAGGTCTGATGAAGCCCTTATCAATAAGGTCTTTCAACTGTTCCTTCAATTTCTCAAGCTCAGCTGGCACCATTCTATAAGGAAGAATAGAGATAGGTTGGGTATCAGAAAGGAGATTTATTCCGAAATTGATTTCCCTTTCGGAAGGAACTCTGGGAAGATCTTATGGAAATATTTATGGGAACTCATTTACTACTGGAACTGACTCAAGAGTTGGGGTTTCGGAGCTTGAATCCTTAACCCAAACTAGTTGATAGAGATACCCTTTACATATTATCTTTCTGGACTTAAAGTAAGAAATAAACTGACCCATAGGCATTGAGTTACTACCCTTCCATTCTAAGACTGGTTCGCTTGGAAATTGGAAACGAACGATCCTAGTTCTATAATCAACTGAGGCATAATAGGTATGTAACCAATCCATGCCTAGAATGATGTCAAAGTATACCATTTCTAACTCTACAAGATCTGTTGAGGTGACTTTCTGAGAGACTGTGACAGGGCAATTTATGTATACCCTTCTAGCTATAACTGGGTCACCAGCTGGAGTAGAGACAGAGAAGGGTTCTGAAAGAATTTCTAGACTGACACCGAAGTATACTGCTATATAGGGAGTTACAAAGGAAAGAATAGCTCCTGGATCAAACAAAGCATAAGCATCTACATAAAAGACCACCACCTGTACCATACAAAGTAACCTACTGAGTTGGGCGACCTGTTGGTGCGGCTGAAGCTGTAGATTGAGCCTTATTATCCTTATCTCCTTGTCCCTATTTAGAAAAATGAAAATCCCTTAAACTGTGACAGGTCTGACCACACCCAAAACATCCATCCTTTCCTGCAAGACACTCGCCCAGATGGTTCTTACCATATTTTGGACAAGTTGGGTAGGTTCTGGTACCTGAAACACTCCTTTGAGACTTTGAGCCTGATGCCCTACCTTTTTTATCTTGTCAAAATTTGGAGGATGGAGCATTAGCTGATGAAGGTGCTGGAGCTGAAGATTTTTGTTGAAACTGTGAACGATTTCCACCACTCGATTTCTGCTGAGAGTACTCATAATTGCCTGTTCTAGCCTTTTTGTTATCCTTAGACTGTTCCCTAAACTTATCTCCTTCAACCTGCTAAACATGAGTCATGAGCCTAGAGATATTCATGTCCTACAACAACATCGCATTTCTGCACTATGTCTTCACCAAATCAGATACCCCAAATAGGAACTTATTCATATGTGCCCTGGAATCAAACAACTATATGTGGATCATAACTAGAGAGCTGGGTGAACTTAAGTCCGTACTCTTGGACTGACATAGAACCTTGCCTCAAATTCATGAACTCCTGAGCTCTTGCCTCTCTTAACTCTCTCAGAAAGAACCTGTCCAGAAAAGCTCCGGTAAAACACTCCCAAGTCACAGGAACTGCATTCTCACCCCTGTTTTCTTTCCATTGAGTGAACCAAATATGAGCTACGTCCTTGAGTTGGTAATACACCAACTCTACCCTATCATTTTCAGTCATTTGCATCACTCCAAAGATCTTTTTGACCTCATCAATAAAGTCTTCACCAATTTGTGACCTTAAAAACTCAGACGAATTCATTCTAACAAAATCACGGACCCTACCTTCCACTAATCCACCACTAGCATTTGCAGGAACTGGTTGTTCTGGTTGGCTACACTTTGAGCCAAAAGTTGAATAACATTTCGAAACTCTGCATTCGAAACCTCATAGTTTGAGACTGGAGGAGCTGTATCAGCGTTGTGGGCATTAGCGTTTCTTTCGGAAGCTCTATGAGGAGGCATGATTTGAAACGCATAACATCGAGTTAGAAATGAGATCATATCCACACACGATAAGAATAACAAGAAAGTGAAGTTTTTTCCTAAAAGCACTTCGTAGCCTCCCCCTCATAGGTGTGGCATGCTTCATACTTATGAAAGGGACTCTACTTAGAGCGACTTTTCAGACATCCTAGGACTCTTGAACCTAATGCTCTGATACCAAGTTTGTCACGCCTCGAGGCTACTCCCTTGACGTAAACATGAAACCTAGGATCACGAGTGACCCCAATCTAACCCTGAGTTGGCATATCATAGCATACTAGATAAATTTGAAATGAGAAATATTGTGTGGAAGCTTAAAACATAATATAAACTAGAGTGGGGAATACCTAATACTATCTTAATATATAAAATGTGAGTTTAATGACAACTGAAGGATCAAACTCCAAGCTAAATCTGAATCTAACTATGTTTGAAATAAGCCTCTAACTGACTAGAGATGTTGGGACATGTCCCCAGCTAACTCTAGCAAAAATGAAACTAAAAAGGAAAGACTAAATAGAAAACATGTCAATTGTCCTTGAAGAATGAGGACTCACCACCGATATTGCTGAATACGGATCAGGAACCGATCTACACATGATTTGAATGTTGAGGACCTGAACCTACATCACGAGAAGATGTAACGCAGAGTACACGTCAGTACTTGAAAGGTATTGAGCATGCAGGAAAGGATAAAGATGAATAACACACACACACACATAACTAAATAAAGCATACTGATCAATGATATACGATGAACACGAAGAATATACTGAACATACTGAACATGAACTAAACTGAATGCAATGACCAAGAATATACCATGCTGAATTTGAATACTAAAATATAATGGAACCTAATCAATGCACTAGAATCTGACTGTGGGAGCTACTAATAACCGACATAAAATTACGTGAGCTAACCGTGGAGTCCGATTTATATGCCCCATCGAGAGGATCCAATATAACTTGCTAGGGGTATAAATGCATGACTGGCGTGATCACTAAATATAATGCCTACAAAGGGGACTTAACCTACTGGGGAACATAGTTCTGGGACTATGAGGGTGACTGACCCTAGTCCAACTCGGTATTAAGCCTACTCCCAATAGAATGCATAAAAATACAACATACTGAAATAAACTGGATAGCTCGAGATTCTAACATGCTAACTGAAAGTGCAACATTAAGTACTGATAATGAAACATTTGAAAATTGCTGCATGTATATCTGTATAAACTGACCTAGCAAGTGTAATTCATGAACTAAATGAATATATACAACTAGGATTCTGAATTTCATGCAATAATTAAGCAACATAGTTAAGAAAATGTAATATTCTGATTAGGATTAATCTAACAACTAAATTACAGCAATAATCTGAAGTTCTAGAAACCCTAAGTCTAAACATAATTAAGGGAATCAAGGATCTGACTGAATTCTAGGGACCTAATGGGTGAAAGGAACCCACTAGTGAAATACCACATACCTGGTGACGAATTCCACGGAGAAATCTTTCGATTTCAGGACTGGAACTGAGGGAAACTTGATACGTTCTTGAAAAGGGCTTGGTCGACTATTTCTCCTCTTTTTCTCTAAGATTTCTAAACTTTTGGTGAAAGAATCTCTTAGGGTATAGTATGATTGAGTTACTAGACTAAAACTGACCAAAATGACGTAGTTTAAGGGTTAAACAACGTAGTTTAGGTCTCTAATACATAGGGGAAAAGACCAAAAGTTCCCTGACTTAAAACTGTCAGGGCCAATCGACGGACTGTCGAATGACCTACGGTCCATCCTGGTCATTTGTTGACTGGTTTCAGAGAATGGCTTTTAAGGGTCTTGAACCATAGCTCTGGATCACGGACCATGGTCCCACCTACGGTCCGTAGGTCCTAGCGTGGGTCGACCCTTATCTGAAATTTTCTGGGGGGTCTGGGGAGGGAGTTGAGGTGGCCAACCATGGACCCCACCTACGATTCGTGGGTCAACTTACGGTCCGTAGGTGGCCTCCGTTGGTGGCACCTACAACTTCTGAAAATCTGCATTTTGGTATTTCTAGCATACGGGGTGTTACATATAACTAGGCTGAATGTACCATGAAGTTAAACATGTCTGACATGAGTTGCATGACAAGTACTTCTTTTTGTAATTTTAAAGTCATGACAATCAAATATGATTTGTGAGTAATCAACATGAATATAGCAAGAGTGGTATGATTTGAGTGTCACAATTTTGAAATGTATTTTTTCTTTTTATTTGCTTGTAGCTCTGAAATCATGACAATTCAATATTATTTACGAAATATCTAATTGGACAATTAAATTGAATATAGCATGATGTTATATTAATTTAGTAAGACTTTGAATGACACATATGTTATCATTGTTCTACCCAGGGGCAGCTCTAATAAATTGGTAGCCTAAATCCAAATTCGAATGGAGACCTTAAATTTGAATATATATTTTTTATGAAGTTTATTATAGCCAATTATTTAATCTTTCTTGAGACATGGTATTCATAATTTGTCGAACTTCTATTACTTCTTTGCTTTTTTATGAAAAGTTTTTATTTTCTACAAGTAATACTCAATATTTTTTTAAAAAAAATACTTACAACCAATTATTTTTTTTTAAAAAATGAGGCCCCTCAAATTTTGAGGCATAAGGCAATTGCTTTTTTTTCAAAGTTGTAGAGTCGCCCCTGGTTATACCATTTCTATCGCTCAAACTTAAGGGTATTTTAGTTTCTCATTAAAGTTCAAAGGGTCATTTTCATACCAATATCAAAACTAGGGACAATATTTAAATAACAACCCAAAAATATCTTTTTGTGAAAATCTTCCAATTTATGAAAATTGACATGTTTTACACTAAAAAAAATTCTTCAATTTTCCATCTCATCCCATGACCTCCGCCACTTATATAGCTTCTTAGATGTCATCTAGCTCTTCTTATTTCACATTATCCAAATCATAATAAGGGGAAAAAACCGAAGAACTCCCTTGTGACAACAAGGAATATTAGTTGTAGGATTTTAGACCACTAAAAAAATATTTGGCCTTATCTCACATTATCCAAATCCTGAGGAGACTAAAGTACTCTTTGGTGTCAACAAGGGCTATATTGTTACTAATGTTTTGACCACTAATTATTTCCTTACTCGTTTGTACTGATTTTTGCAACATGTTTACAAAAATTGCAACAAAAAACTTGGATTTTTTTTTTTTAAGTATTTTTTTAATCCTCAAAAAGGTTTTTAAAGACTCTTCTTTCAAAATATTTTCCCCTGAACTTTCTTATCTTAATAAATACAACTTTCTTATCTTAATAAATATAAATGAGACAAACAACACAAATCTCACTATTTTAAGAGCAGATTACTTCCCTTCATGCGAGTTTCTAATATTATAAATTTTTTCAGAATTTGGACTTTGACTACATGTATTTGGACGCGCCAAATACATGTATCTCGTATGCATTAGGTCAAAATTATGTGTAATTTGTTCCAAATATACTATATTCAAGTGGATTCACATGTGTTTGATTCTCTCACCCATTTCTCTCCCTATATATTTGTATCTCACAATATATCTAATATCCAGATACATGTGTCTAGTGTGATTCACGTGTATCTAGGATACATAAACTATCTTACTTGCTTCCATTCTATCTTGCTCATTTCTCTCCTTCTCTCTCTCTCGCCTCTCTCCTATTTCAGTGTATCTGACAGCAAAAATATATATATCTACATGTATCTGATATGAAATTATCAACTAATGAGATAATATGCAATTATTTCAAACTAAAGGGAAGATTAATAAATATGATAGAAATGTTTGTATAATTAGATAGTTTTTCCATATAAATAATTATGAAAGATGTTTGACTAAATTTATAAGCCGGTTAAATCAAATTCTAAATACTTTTCAACTAACTTATTCATTTGATAATTATCAAAAGTACTTAAAAGTAGAGCTGTCAATATGGGTTGACCCACCCCATCCGGGCCAAGAGGAAATGACATAAATATACAACTGATAGTTATAACTAGCTATAAATAGCCTAACATTAATTAGCATTTAATAGACAAATAAAAAATAAGCACAAAATGGCCCAAATTAATAAATGACATTTTAATAGTTTTTTTTTTTTTTGTTTTCCTCGTATAACCAATATCACTAAACAACAAAAATAGCGAAACATAAAAAATTATATATACAATACGTAACCGCCTAAAAACGTAAATTATATATTTTCATATATTTTTTTGTTCGTTACTTGACAAAAAAAATTCCAATTCTATACTTGATGATTGTATATAGGTAGAAGAATGGTGTATTCATTCACTTAGTATTAGTATACATTTATAGCTTTGTTATCCCCTCCAGTGTGTACATATTAAAAAATCAAACACTTTATGTATTCATTCACTTATAATATGTATACACTGCATTGAAGATCACGTTTTTCTTAATTCTAGAATAATTAATACAAATGGTAAAGTTGAAAAAACAATTAATTCTTTGTTGATTTTCTTAATTGATACGTATTTAGGAACAAATTACATTTTAAATGGAAAAGGGTAAAAGAGATGCCTTTAAACTATGTGAAATGAATTAATGCCCTCTGTTTATAATTTAGTCTAAAAATACCCTTGCGTCAATACTTTGAACCAAAAATGTCCTTCTTGTTACTTAATGGGTCAAAAAATGCCCTTTTTCCAAATAAATATGTTATCTATTTATTGTTAAACTTAAGAAGAAAAGAACAATATAAAGATGAAGACAAGAAGAATATAAGAAAAGAGGAACAATATAAGATAACTTTCTTTCTTTCTAGTGTTCACCAAATCTTCAAGTGTATACAATATGAACCCTTGTGTCTCTATTTATAGTGTAACATAAGGGCATATAAAAGGTTAGTCATAAACATGACATTAAACATGAATATAATGGATGAGGTTATGGAGGTGAAAGGCTACAAGAATAATGATCATAAATGTGGAGGTTATTTCATAAGGGAAGGAAGTAATATAGTAACTTCTTAGTGTAGAGGACATCCACAATATATTATTTTATTACACTCTCCCTTGGATGTCCATAGATGATATGCCTCGTTAAAACCTTATTAGGAAAAAAACCCTGTGGAAAAAAAATCCTAGTGAAGGAAAAAGAGTACACATATCTTTTAATACGCTTTGAATGTTGCCTCATTAAAAATCTTACCAGAAAAATTCAATTGGGATAAAATCATGGTTAAGGAAAAGAGTACAACGCATATTTTTCTCCCCGTGATAAAAACTTTACTTGATATCTCGGAGATGATGCATTCCAATCTTATATCACAACTTCTCAAATATTGATGTTGGCAATCCATAGTGAATAAGTTTACGAAATTATCACTTGAATGTCTATCTTACCATTTTGTTGAAGATCATGTGTGAAAAAGACTTTTGGTGAAATATGCTTTGTTCGATCTCCATTGATTGTATCCTCCTTTCAATGGAGCTACATATTATTTTCGTATATGGTGGTTGGAATATCCATTTCAAAAGAAAATCACATATTTTTTTGAATATGATAGATCACGATTCCAACCAAACACACTCCCGACTTACTTCATAGATCAATATTATTTTTGCATGATTTGAAGAAATGATTACTAATGTTTGATTCTTTGAACACCCAAATATTGTTGTGCCTCCATATTTAAATAAATAGTCCATTTGCAATCGAGCTTTATGGAGATCAAATAAATCTTATGTATCTACATAATCAAATCATTTTTGACTTAGAGATTGATCATTTCAATTTTATTGAAGCTCGTCTTTTCTTCTCAAAGAAAATCACACATCTTCTATGTGTTGAGTCACTTTCTTTGTTAGTTTCTTTTTCATAACTTGAATGATAATATGACAATCCTTTCACATAACTTTTGTTATGTATATCAAATAATCTTCTAGCATTTGCATAACCAACAATCTATAAGTGCAACAATTGCACTAATACTTGACATTTTAAATCATTTTCATGAGATCAAAAAGATTCTTTCTCTATGTTAAGCAGTCTCAAAACCATTGAGTACTCAATGGAATTGGTTTAAGACCTTTTAAATCATTAAAGGATTTTCATATAACCGTCATTGTCTAGTTAGACATAATAATCATTCATTGTACATATTAAAGTATTTCATCTATTGCCAGACTGAAACAAGTCTCATTGCATCCACCACTAAAGAATATATCTCCATTTAATAATGTCAGAATTTTTGCGAAAACCCTTTATGCCCTGAGGCTCAAACCGCACTTTATATCTTACGATTATACTTTCACACAATGATTCATTTGTACCACACTGATATTATATTTTGATTTGTGAACTATAAGATCAAAAACATCACTTTCCTAAGTGAAACAAAATATACTTGAATAGTGCATTTTATTTGACTAATCATTTATCTCTCCACACTATATGACATATTCAAATTTAAGATCCTCGTAACCATTAATAGCATTGAATGCTACTTCATATCAAAGATATCGTCAACGATCATTTGACTCGATTTCAATACAACATAACTTATTGAGATCTCTTCATTTTTCATTATTTCAGCTACCTGAACCTTTGCCAAGGTTTTATGAAGTGTTATGTTGTAGTGCTTTCAAAGCACTTACGTCATTATCATGATTTAATAATTTGCTCCTCTCCTTCCTCAAGGAGTTTAACGTTTGGAGTCGATTAGTCTATCACGCTTTTGACGTACCATAGACTCTGTCCTTCAAGGACTATTTTTTGAAGCATTTGCAGCTTAATTAAAATATTCGGTCAGCAAATACATTTGGCAAATTATTTGCAACATTTTACAAATGAATTATCTCTTGAACTTCAAGTTTACTTTTTTTTTTTTTAAACGAGGATCTAGATAATTCACCCACACATAATTTTCAGCTGCTAGTCATATCTCCTCCTAATGTTAGAAAATTCAACATTTACCCCCAACCTCACTTGGGGATTCATTTTTGTGCGTGGTAGAGCAATAAAATCTTATGTGCACACAACAAATTTTTAGATGGAAATTATTTGATTCCTGACCCTGAACCAATTGTGATGGGAGAACCTTGTTGTCTTGGTGCGTACATGTTAAATAAACTCATCTCATTCCAAATTTTATTTGAGTGATTTATTCTCATAATCAATGGTCTAGCTATAATTGGAGGCATACAAATTTTGCTAAACCAACCAACATTATCAACATAATTTTATAGTTTGAAACTGTGCTCTTAATTTAACAATTCGAGCAAACAACCTTACAAAAATCAATTTGTAAGTTGATACAAATGCACATGTGACCATACCATAGATGCATCTATTAAATCATAGTAGTAATCGGTCCACATGGTAGGTGAATGGGCCCATATTCACCTTTTTATATGTTCCAAAGAATTTCTGGGGATACAATCCCAACCTTAGCTGGTACATTGATCATTTTATCATGAGAACAAGCAACACAAGATAATTCTTGAAGATTCTTTTATTTCTTCAAACATACAATCACATAAATTCTCATTTTCTTTTGCATTGCATTTGAGTTGGAATGGCCAACTGATTATGCCAACTGATATTTATTCTAGTAAACTTCTAGTTTACTTTTGCATGTGATTTCTTCACCATGCCCATATTTTATACAACAAATAAGATAAAGGCGAGTAACCTTTTATGTAAATATTCATAACCCGCTTTGATTGTAGTAATCTGAAGATATTTAATCTTTCAATAATTTACAGTCTCAATATAATAATTTTTTTCTTTTCAACTCCTCCGAAACTTAAAAAGTTTCTTTTGAAACTTACTACAACCTCAATTGTATGAACTATTTCATTTTGTGGATAGTAACAAATTAAACCTTCCAAAATTTCTCAATTAATTTTGTGTACTGTTAGAAATTTCATAACACCATTCTTATGGTGACCATCTCCTCCAAGGAGAAATTATTATTATTGTCATGGTTTAAATTATTAAATGCAAGACTTATTTCTTAACAACCAATGACAAATTTGTGTTGCCACACAACAACATTTATTTTGGTCATAACCACAACTTTTATAGAAAATAATTATTTCTTTCTTTTGTCCTCCAATAGTTTATAATAAAACACACCACAATATTTGTGTAGTACTCAAAGTATATGACCAAAATGATCATTTATGTTAAAATATTTTTTTCAATCTCTCAAACCTCCCGTAGAGGTGAGATGTGGCATTTATCCAATAATACATGAACATGTCCTTATCCATATGAACACAAGTCACATTCTCTTCAAGAAATGACCATAACCATATGTACATGCTTCATAACAGAGGCGTATCCAGGATTTTGAGATGATGGTGCACTGTCATAAAAAGATTGATCTCTGATATAAATTTGATCGGTTCGACATTTAGATTTTTACTACTGAAAATCATTAAAATTTTAAAATTATAGGTCTACAATTAATTCTTATATATATATATATATATATATATATATATATATATATATATATATATATATAGAAATTACCACTTAGAGAAGTGTTATCTAATTTTAGAAAAAAAAAGATAAATATAAAATTCAAATTTCTAACCTCGCGGAGAGAGGTGCACCCAGTCATAATCGCATTATGTGATACTTCAAGTATGGGTTCACACATTTATATTTCAATATTTTTTAAAAAAATATAACACTACTACATATGATCTCGGAAGGGGACCATGGGTTCACGTGAACCCGGTGCCCGCCCCCCCCCCCCCCTTAGATATGCCTCTGCTCCATAAATTTTTATTAGTCATACTTTGACATTATCAAATTTATTTCACCACCTAACATCACTTTAAAAGTACTAAATGTACCACCACTTTGTATTTCTTTATTTTGATGGAAGATTTACAAAACTTTTAAATTGGGTTGCACAAACAATTATTTGCCCAATACCCTTTCATACTACTTTGATGGCCAAAAATTACCTTCACATTTGAAGCACCATCTTAAGAACCCATAATGTTCTTTCTTTTAATTACCACAATGATGACCATTAACATTTTACCATACTCATATTCATACATTTAACCACTTGTCATTTTCAGACACATTATGTCCTGCTACCACATTCACATAAGAGAATGGAGCAAATTAATTGGACAAATTTCATGACTTAGTAAAAAATGTATTATATTGTGTTTGTCATCATCATATCATCACTACGGTGCATTAGGACTTAATCCCAATATATTACCCATATAAAGAAGTCTTTCCTCATAGATCAATGAGACTTGAACCCAACTTCATATCATCATGGTGCACCGGAACTTATGACCAGATGCCTCATCCATTTGGTGCGGTGAAACTTGAATTTACTGTCTTACCCTCAATCAATGTCTTAATAAATCAAATGCATTACCAAAAAAATAAATATTGAATACCATAGATATAATTTGAATTAGACTTAAAATAGAAGAAAAATGAACAAAATTAATTAATTAGAACAACATGTTGGAACCATATAAAAGTCCCAAGTTAAAATAAATTAAAACATTTTAATAGTCTCTCTCAATATTGTTATGAAGCTATCATAATTTACTAATCATTTTAAAATAACCACAAAACAAGCTTTGTTAGTACAAATAATATATAGGACATGAAGTATACCCTGTAGCCGAAGAATTACTAGGATAATTCATAAAAATCAAGAAATACCTACTATGATTCTTGACAGAAAATAAGCAACTCGTGTTAATAACGTATTGTAAAATTTAAGAACAACAGAATAATATAAAGATGAAGACAAGAAAAATATAAGACAAGAGGAACAATATAAGATGACTTTCTTTCTTTTCAAGTGTTCACTAAATCTTCAAGTGTATACAATATGAACCCTTATGCCTCTATTTAGTGTAACATAGAGGCATACAAAAGGTTAGTCATAAATATGACATTAAACATGAATATAATGGAGAAGGTAATGGAGGTGAAATCTTACAAGAATAATGATCATAAAGGTGGATGTTATCTTCATAATGGAAGAAAGTAATGTAGTAACTTCTTGGTGTAGTGGACATCCACAACATATTATTTTATAACACTATTTTCTTTTTAACACATTCTTTTTCTAATAATATTTTTTTAAAACTATCAAAGGCTTATCCCTCTTCAATTTAATTTTTTTAATTATAATTGATTTTTATCATTATATAAATAAAAATTAACAATATATTTATTATGATCTTATTATATGATTTATATATTATCCGTTAAAAAGTACATAAATTTATTCTATTTTAATTGATAAAATGAGATTAAGGATAACAAATTATTTGCTACATCTTTATTAGTCGATGTGATTTTTATTAAAAAAAACAAAAATAGACTTCTTTGAAATACCTTTTTTTTTATAAAAAAAATAGCTTCCAAAAAAAAAAAAAAAAAACTCCTGGCCAAAATAAGAATCTAAGGAAAGGAGTATCTCTACGTGGCACAACCAGCTTCTACATTTTTTTCCGCGGCAGGTTGATCAGATCACTCTTTTATTCACATTCACATTTGTGTGGAGCAAATTTTACATGGTCACCATCAATCATGACTTGGATATCATCTTTCTGAATTATTATTATTAATTTCAAAACACAAAATTTCTATTCTGATTTCTGACAATTCAATTTCATCAAAAAGTTTTTAAAAAAATTGCAGTAAGCCAAAGTTCTATTCTTCATTCTTTCCAAATGAGTGCTGCAACATTCACTCATGTAGCATTTAGCAATAATAATCCATTATGGAGAAAACCCAAATCAGTAAGAAGTTCTACTACTACTACAACAAACTGCAAATACTCCACCAGTTCTTTTGTTACAAGAGCAACTTCTTCTTCGAGTCCGGAAACGGATAATGAGAAGAAAAATAAAAGGAAGAAAAAGAAGGTAGTGATTGACAATAAGGAGAAAAAAGTACAGGAAACGGTGGAGGAGAAGGAGCGGGAGCAGGTGCAAGAGTTACAATCTTCGTCAGTTTCTGTTATAAAGAGATTGGATGATGTAAATCCAGTGGGATTAGGAAGGCGTTCACGTCAAGTGTTTGATGAAGTGTGGCGAAAGTTTTCAGGATTAGGGCAAATTTCGAGAACAATTCGTTCTGATGATGAGAGTACTTTGCTTATTAGAGAAGGTGGACCCATGTGTGAATTTGCTATTCCTGGTGCTCAGAATACTACTGTGCTTGTTGTTGGTGCCACTAGTCGTGTCGGTAGAATTGTTGTGCGCAAACTCATGCTTAGGGGTTACACTGTCAAGGTCCATTTCTCGATTACTTTTTGCCTGTTCCTCTACTTTTATTCCCGTTTCCTTTAGTAATTGCATATATTGTGCATTTTGGATTATACATAAACGGACATTCTAACTTGGTGATAGCTGGCAAGTAAGCACTCTAACTTTGAAAGTGCACATTTAGACACCTCAACTTATCTCCGCATTGTGTTAGTTGAACACTCTTAACATACAAAATGATCATCTGAACACCTCCAAAATTTATGTGTCATGTGATGTCCATGAGGCATAGTGAGGAGCAGTTGGAGTGTTTAGTTGCCATTTGAGGTGTCTAGATTAGAGTGCTTACTTGCTTGCTGAGCCCAAGTTTGAGTATCCACTTATGTGGTATGCTAAAACATGATTAGTGAGCATTTATATCGTTGGCCCCTACTTGTTTGAGAATGTTGTGTAGTTTTGTTATTGTTGTTGTGGTTGCAATTTTGTGCTTATAGAAAGTTTTATTATAAAGTTTGAGAATGTTGTGTAGTTCTGTTATTGTAGTTGTGGTTGCATTTGTGTGCTTGTAGAAAGTTTCATTAAGAGGTTTCTAATTGAGAGTTGAGACACTTGCATTTTGCCCAGTATTTGATGGGAGCTTTTAAATTTTGAAAGAGATTGTATGACAGCGAAGGGTTATGTGTGAGATCTAGAGAATCTCTAGTTTCAGAGAATATTGGAACAGTTAATGAAACGGGCCATACGGATTGGAAAGAATATATATAATTCATGATATAGCTGAATCTAACTAATTTGGGATAAAGATGTAGTTGTTTTTGTATATAAGGAATCAATGGCTTTCAAATCATAAATCCACCCTGTTAACTTATATTTTCCTTTTCTTTCGTTGGATATCTTTACTTAATATCCAATTGAGATGCTAGTCATCACTTACACTTTGTTTTACCTTCCCGCACAGGCTCTAGTAAGGAAAGCTGAACCGGAAGTGGTTGACATGCTACCAAGGTCTGTGGAGCTAGTGATAGGTGATGTTGGCGATCCTTCCAGTCTTAAAAATGCAGTGCAAGGTTGCAACAAAATTATCTATTGTGCCACTGCTCGGTCTTCAATCACTGGGGATCTCATCAGAGTTGATCATCAAGGGGTTTACAATCTCACCAAAGCCTTGCAGGTATTTGTTTTCTTCCACTATCTTGTTTTGGTACATTAGTGGCAAGGTTACACTAATTAGTGGGAATGGAAAAGGAATAAAGAAACAGAAAGCCCAAGGATTGGGTTTGATGTCTGACAGTAGTCTGGATGACAAAATCTTCCTCTCAAAATGCTGCATAAGATGCTTGTACAAAAACTGCTAGCACTAGTCAAACAGCAGTTGGTTAACATAGTTTCTTGTCATTAGATGCGAATCTTTTTGTATTGCAATATATATTTCGATCCGGTGGAAATGTAGGCTGCCTGTCCTTTAATTTGACAAAATTTAGGCAAGAAACTAGTATTGGAGTGTCATCGTGATATCAGAAAAGGGCAACTCATCATATACTATAGTTGATTTCACACATCTTAACTAAAGGATATTTATATCTGGTAATATTGGTATCCATATTGAACTAATCAAATCTAATAAAGAACTTGGTGCTAAATTATGTAATCAATTTTTAACTTTCAGGAAAAAGAACGACATTTGTATTATGACAAGCGTTTAAATTTTAGATAGCGGCTTTTCTTTGTTAGAGGTGATAATTGTCTGTTTCGTAGTTAACTGGGACATTACTTTATTTTTTCTTTAACTAATAAATTGATTTTTTTTTTTCAGAAATGTAAATTCCTGCTTTTTTCTTAAAAAAAAAGTATAGGACTACAATCTCAGGCAACTCTTATCTGTGCATTTCCAAATACTTTCTCTTGTTGAGATGATCAGTGTGTAATCAGTATGCATTCTGTTTCAAAAACATGTAGGACTACAACAATAAACTAGCACAGCAACGAGCTGGAAAGAGTAGCAAAAGCAAGCTTTTAATTGCAAAATTCAAGTCTGAAGATTCATTGAACGGGTGGGAAGTCCGTCAAGGGACATATTTCCAGGATGTGGTTGTTTCTAAGTATGATGGAGGAATGGATGCCAAGTTTGAGTTTACTGAAAGCGGAGAGGCTGTTTTTTCAGGTAACCACGGAAGATGATCGCAGGTCTTGAAAGCATGTACACGTTGTTTGTGAACATATTTAGGGACTTGTAGTCCCACTTATGGTGCTAAGTAAGACAAGTCTAAGGATAGTTGTGAAATACTGAATTTCAAAGATGCGATATTTTGATCCCTGCTTCTAAGTGCTCTTTCTTTTGGCTCATGTAAGGGTATGTCTTCACAAGAGGAGGCTATGTTGACTTGTCACGAAAACTCTCACTCCCTTTGGGTTACACTCTTGACAGGTATTTACTGTAAATTTCAAGTCTTCCTTTTATTCTTTGCTCATCCTTGATGCTATTTTTCCAGTTGTTGATTTATCCTCACTTCATATACTTGTGTCACTATTGACTTTTCTATACTCAGGTATGAGGGTCTAGTATTCTCTGTTGGTGGAAATGGAAGATCTTATGTTGTAATTCTTGAAGCTGGTCCTTCAGCAGATACAACACAAAGCAAATTGTATTTTTCCAGAATTAGCACAAAAGCAGGATTTTGCAGGGTGAGTTTGGATTTACAACGTTAAGGGAAATTATTGATCAAGTAATGCCTCCATTCTGAATACTAATAGATACTTTATATTTTTTTTTAATGTCTTTGCATATGCACGTGTTTTCACAGGTGAGAGTTCCTTTTTCTTCATTTCGGCCGGTGAAGCCAGATGATCCCCCATTGGATCCATTCCTTGTGCATACCTTGACCATACGCTTTGAGCCTAGAAGACAGGTCTTCCCTCGACCGAAGCATTCCCTTCCTCATTGTTGCCATTTCACTTCTTTAAAACTTTTAAATTATTTCTTCTACTGTTATACTTGAGTTACCATATTTTTGGAACGCCAAAAGTTGATTTATACATGAAGTAATTGCTTATACACTTGAGTCCAGTTCACATTATTTAAGTACAGATGCAAGAGCAAAATCTTGAAATGAAATAATACATAGAGTGGACCAGGCTTGACGAATACACATGGATAATTGAGGAGCCATTTTCTTAATTCTTTTTTGTGTATGTGGGAAACATACTATTTTTATTGCAAGTGTTTGCACTTAATATTTTCTCTTTTTTCTCCTATATATACGAACTAAACATATTACCTTACAACTCAACTACTTCATTTCCACTATATACTGGCCAAGAATGGACCATCTCTCGGCAGATTGTTTCTTTCTGCTTTCAACCTCCCACCCCAAACCTCCACCAGCCACAAAGTAATCAAACTATTTTCTTATTTGAAGTATTTGACTAGTTATGCTATGAAAGAAGAGCTATTTCCACTAGAAGATCCAAGACTCGTAACAAAATTAATAGTCCTACCTTAAGTGCATACCCTGACATGAACCTTGAAACATTTCAAACTAGAATCCAACTGGTTTTCTGTGCTAGTTGCTGATACTTGACATGGTCATTTGCTAATTGCGACAGAGGCCAATTGAAGGACCTATGGGGACGAACCAAGATTTGAGAAGCTTTCAGCTAATTATGGAATATATTAAGGCCTTGCCTGTAAGTTCAGTTGACTCTTTGTACAACAGTATTATGTGAGACTTTTGTTTCTTCATGTTTTTGCTTGTGCTCTGCATATAATAGTCAAGAATTTGACTGGTAACTGTTTTAGTATCTTCAAGATAATTTATTTTCTAGAGTGTTCCTGATAGTTCTCCATTCTACTTTCAGATTTATTTTATATATTTACCTCGGTCGGCTCCTAAAGCTTGGAGTTCTGTCAATTTGGTTCAACCTGTAAAATGTGCTTGTTCTTGGATAGAATTAAATGCAAGTAAATTTTTTCCAAGAATGTAGTTAGAATGTCCTAAATTGGTTGCGGTAATACTCGTTGTCTCATATATTTTTGATCAATCCTCAATTTATGAGGGTAAATTCCAGGGTTGAATTAGGCCCAATGTTCATTCTTCATAACTCAAGGTCCTGCTGAACCATTGGAATAAGACATAGGTAGATTGATAAAATAAGCAAGAAAGGAAGAGTTCAATTCCTGCAAGCCTCCTTCACAGGAAAATTGATTACTTTTTCTTTATAGCTTATACATGTTTCATGATGTGCTGTGTTTCTGAGACTGATGTCACTGGGTAAGTCCTAGAGAGAAAGATGAGTCGCGTCAAGTAGAATCTAATATGTGATTGGGAAGATAAAGGCAGATATCTTGTTCATATGGTTATCATGCAAAGTAATGTACTCGCCCTTTGTCATGCTTGTGCATATTTATATTTTTAATTGGGTGCTTTTTGTTTTTCCTCTTAATATCAGCATGAATGTAGTCTACAGTTCCACTCTTTTTCTATTTGAATCTTAAGACCACAAGTGTGCCAAATCAATGAACATTAAACAAAACCTATTCACTCCAATTCTAACTGAAAGACAAATAGAGTGTTTTCCTTATGGCTGGTCATCATTAGATAGGCAGATGATTTGTGATAGGTTGTAACTCAGCATGGTTTTAGGCAACATTTATGTATTGAAACACTGACTACAAATTTTAGGCGAATTTTGGTCGGATGCAACTAATAAATCTATGTGCTGTTCAGAAAAAAGTGAAAAATTATACAGGAAATAGTCGTGTTTATGTCGATACTATTACTGCTTTTCATCAGTCATCTCTAAAATGATAATTTATTTAGTTGAAAAGTAGTTTGATAAAAGAATTATGTTGGACTATATACTTATTGCCAGATTATTGTAAATTTTGCAGACTGGACAAGAAACTGACTTTGTCTTAGTATCATGTACGGGGTCAGGAATAGAGCCTACCAGACGGGAGCAAGTGTTGCGTGCCAAGAGGGTCCGCTCTTCTTCAGACTCTTCCTTCACGTAGTCTTCTTGGATTAAAACTGAATCTCTGGTTATTTGAATTTTTGTAGGCTGGTGAAGATTCATTAAGAAGGTCCGGTCTCGGATACACAATAATTCGCCCTGGTCCCTTGATGGTAAATGTGTTTCCCATTGCTCATATGTTGGTCTTTCAGCTGGAAATATTGAGTATAGTTAGCTTCTGGTTAACTTTAGGACTGACCTCGAGCAACAAGTCTGATTCGAGTCAGCTTTTGCTTTGCTTTGAATTAGGTAATCCTATAGGCAAAAGTAAATCAGCATGCTTTGTGATAGGTTGTATTTGGACTTCGAGCGGGAGGGCAAGAAGTGTTTTTCCCCATTTTTGTCAGAATAAGTGTTAAAACTATTTCTTAAGAACAATGCTCTAAAGTTACTTATGTTGGCTGTTAAGGACCTAAGCGGGTTTATAAGAAGGAAACCCTTCAAGTGGTTAAATTATGTCAGAGTAGGATGGAATTAGTTATCAGCAGTGGTGGCACAGATGTATTTCTATGGAAAGTTCTGCTTAGCAGCCGCAATAAAGTGGTTGTCCACTAATGAAATGCTAAAGGAAGTAAGAATGATTTAGCAGTTGCACCATCAATTGATTCAATATTGTTGGAAGTAATGAGAGACCTACCACCCAAATATTAGAATTTTGCAAAATCTGAAGATCTTTAATAATTGCTTTCCGCAGGAAGAACCAGGTGGGCAACGTGCACTCATATTTGATCAAGGAAATCGTATATCTCAGGTAAGAGATCTTACTGTACTCATGAGAGTATTGCGGCACTTCCAATTGAGCTTACCTTCGTAATGGTAAATGCAGGGAATCAGTTGTGCTGATGTGGCTGACATTTGTGTGAAGGCATTGCATGATTCGACAGCCAGAAACAAGAGCTTTGATGTGAGTAATGCTTTACTTGTTTTGATGGCAGAGTTTGACAAATGAACTAATTGACCCTATTCTCTGACTAGGTATGTTATGAATATGTCGCTGAGCCTGGGAAGGAGTTGTACGAGTTGGTAAGTCCATTACTTAACAAATTTTATCAATTGAATGATCAAAGGCGAACTATTGTACAGCCATTTCCTTCACTTTCTGGATGAATTGCTTTTGGCAGGCAATAGTAGCTAAATTTTTTACTTCATTGCTGTTTCTCATTCATTTTCCTACAAAAATTGCAGGTTGCTCATTTGCCTGACAAAGCAAACAACTACTTGACACCAGCACTCTCTGTGCTGGAGAAAAACACATGATGATCGCGCTCCCAATTATTTCGAGTTACAATCTTGATTCAATCTCTAACAGAAGGTATTGGTGTGAGACTTATCAAGATCTTTTTGACTAAGAGGAATACTTTCTGTCTGTATTTGTTCTTAAATATATGTGTACATACATATATATATATATATGTATATGTCAATAGTATTTTTTTTTATCTACTGATGGTTATGTATATATTAAAAGCAAGCACATCCCTAAAGCTATTTTGTATAAGATGACTGGAGAAAACTCATTAGTCACAACCTTTTTGTCCTCCTCTTTTATCTTCCTCTGAATGGAAGGGAAAAAACAAGTGAAACTCCAATGTCGGGGAAGGAAGAGAGGATCCAAGGGTGAGATCCATGTATTCATATGGAATCATTATATTTGGACTTCAATTTTTCTGTAAGGATAGCCCAATCAAGGTCCTGTCAGAGTAGGCTGCAATTTTTATTTTTTTAGTGCACTTGTGTTCACATCAAATTAATAGATGCAAGACAATAGGAAAATGACAGTGAAGCAACCAATATGGAAGAAAACATTAACAAGAACAAAATAATGCAATAACTGTATCACCATAAAAAAACAGACGGTAATAGTATGCAATAGCAACACACTACAAGAATAAAACTAATACTACGACAGACACACACCACTAAGCCTAAACCCTTCGGGAAGCAAAAGAACACTCCACTACCTACTAACTTTCTACCCTAATCAATAACCTCCCACATCTTTCCATTTAAGGTCAAATCCTCAGTAAACTGAAAATATGTCATGTCATGTTTGATCACGTTACACTTTTCATATATGTAAGGGCATATTTTTGTTTTCTTTGGAACAATTGGCATGCCACTCTTTCAAAAGTGTCTTCATTTCCAACAGATTTCACAGAGCCTATACATATGAAACATTCAGTTTTACCTATCGTATTACAATCAAACGATATACTGTAGTTATGCACGTAAAATTTCAACCAAAGTCATCAGGTCAATTACTAGTAAAACATATAATGGATGTTGAAGAATCATTCTACTTATTACCTCTTATTGTGTCAAAGGCATCAACTTTAAGTATGTTGTTTCCCAAATCCTCATGATTTTCTTGGTACTTCGTAGCAAAAGTCACGAGGGAAGAAGAACATCCCCGTAACTCAATTAGCTCAAGTACTTGTGAAATCTCTTTCAACTTGTGGCAATATCTGATAGTTACGTGTTCAATAATCATCGGTAGCTCTCCAATATTCAAGATCTAACCACTCAAGAAGGAAGAATATCTGTGACTTCCCAGACTGTTTCTCCAACATATTCAGTATATTCAAAGGCCCGAGCCTTCAATTGGAGTACCTCAAGTTTAAGCAACTTGCAAATAATCGCCATGTTCTCCCACAGTAGAAAGGTTTTGCAGAGTGTCAACTTCTTGAGATTTGGTGGGAAGGAAGCCGGACATGGAAGCCCACGAGGTAACGAGTATGATACAATACTTAGCGCCTCGAGCTCATGTAAATATATTAGATTATCTAGGCATTTGGGATCACTAGTAAACCTCAAATGTAAGTTACAAATTCCCAATTGTTTCACTTTCTTAATCCCTTGGAATATTTCTTCTGTGCAACAAGAAGGATGCAACCCAGATATACTTTACAAGTTTTAATACTCTAAGTGGTTTGAAATAGTCGACTCCTAATTCAAGAATATTGGACTCCAGTATTCCATAATCTGAATAATGAACTGAAACCCATTGACGATCTCGAAGAAGTTCACAATTGAGGAATCAGAAAACATTCTTTTGGCGGAAGTTGACTTGCCCATCCCACCCATCCAAACAATAGAGATGACTTTCATTTGAGACGAGTGTCCGGTAAGTTGATGCAGCATGAGCTCTTGTTCAATGTTGTACCCCACAACGTTGTTCTCAATGGTGGAAACATCCGATCGTAGTGAACAAGAACCACCAATCGAACCATTTCCAGCTTGCAGCTTGTTATTCTTCCTCTGCTTGCTGAGATCTTCCTTCACATAATCAATGTGTGGTATAGTTTGTAGCAAGATCATAAGAAGCCTCACTTTCGCCCCTGTTCGAAAATGTTCGTTCTTCTCCATAATCAGCAATACTTGTGATTCGACTTCATCTTCTACTTCATTTGTTACCCTCCTGGATTGTGAAAGAAGGTGCATTGTTCCCATTAGAGAAGTTATAGCAGCATAAGCAGACATCTCTCTTGCTAAGTACCTTAAGAGATCTATACAAGATTTGTTAATGAATAGATTTGCACAACGTTGGCACTCAAAAAGGATAGATCATAAGTTTACAACAAATGTTTAGCATATGTAAGCATTTTGCACACTGGAAACAACAAAGTATGATACAACTAATTATATCACAGTCAACATTGGTGGTCGTTAATTTCTAAGCAATTGTTAACTCTCATGACGTTTTCCTAGAACACCAAATCATTGGCACAATGTCTGCACAACGCAGCTTCAGACGAGTCTATGTTTGCAAACATTATTAGAACCTGCCTGAAGTTAAGCTTGTTTGAGTAAAAATGCTAAAACTTGGAAAAGAGTTAATAACAAAAATTTGAGGATCTGGACTCATCTAATGGTTATTGTTGTCACAAGATTAACCAACTAAGTATCTATCTGTCGAAATGACGGTGAACACTTTTAGTTCAAAGGATTAAAAGTGCTATACATTTAAATTTGTTGAGAAACAAGTATATGTAACATAAGTTTGAGAAAATGATATACTAACAACGCAAGTTGAATTATAAAATTAACCCGAAAATAGTCATACATTCTTGGTGAACATAATCTTGGGTAATTCTCTCTGATTGATTCTAAATTAAGTGATATTGTTAATTGTTACTAATCAAAAAGTGAATCTTAAACCAAAATCCAAAATTTCCATATTTCTAATTTGTTTCAGAAATAAGTAACTGGAAGTAGATAACTACATACGACTTCTCGCCTTATTCTATGTGAGATTCAACCCCAAACTAGTTGGATTCTATATTTGACGACGACCGCTTTATGTTTCTTAATTGTGGTGTAAATTTGGGCGTATCAATACTTGGTCCTCTTATTTAACCCATATTGCAAGTAAATAAACACGTTCGTTGCACGAGATAACTACACAAGATCATTTCACATTAACCTACCAATTTCCCCCCATATACATTGCACAATAGCAATATAAAGCAATTAACATGCACATATTACAATCTTTGGAAAACAACAAACCATAAACTACCTTGAATCATTGAAAACCCTAAAGAACCCGAGTTTTCCATTTTTGAAGTGCCTTGGCTTGTTTTTGGTCTAAACAATAATGAAAATACAACAATCAATCAATAATAGCCTAACAATACCCAGAACCAAATCCTAATAACCCCAGACCAATTCATGATCATTCTACCCAACAAGGGTCCATACCACCATTAAAAGAAGTCAAAACCCTCTCCCAAGAGTAATACCTTAGATTCCAAGGCCTAAGATTCATCTTTACCGAAGAATTTGGTGGGAAAACAAGTGCAAACTACCCCAAATTACCTTCCCTTCTCTCAAGAATGAAGTTGCAGAAAATAAGAGGTTTTGAGACTTTTTTTATACATAAAACCCTGACTTACCACGCTCCAGCAGCCCAACCCACTATAGAGGCATCCATCACTAGTGCCTACACAGGCATCCTACTATAGCAGCATACTGCGTGCTATAACAACTTTCATGGAATCAGAGACTCGAAACCTCCCAAAAATCCCTCGTTTCGTAATATACCTTCTACCTTAACGTCCTATACCAATCTATTCACGCCAAAATTGATTCTGGAAGTTTTACTTACCCTAATTCAATTCCGAAAAGCCCTATGAGTTTCTTAGTGTCTTAGCTATTAGAAAACATAAACCACGCCTAGGCATATCCCCCAACCCATTCCCAGATTTCCCTAGACCTCACCTTGCTCAGATTTCATCTGAGACTGGCCTGGAATTTTTTAAGTTACCACCCAAAAAGTTTTCTGACCCAATTTCTTCCACCATTGACCTACTCATAACAACCGGAACGGGTTGTTACAAATGCTTCTTTTATGTGTATCCTAAGGGCTACTCTACCATTATAATTTGTTTTGTACAAACACAATGTGTTGATGAGTCTCAAGTGAAGGATAAAAGAATATTATAAGCACACAAGAACACTCTTTTTTACTTTGTGCATTTAAACAAGACCCACACTTACCCTTGTGAGAGTTTTTTTGGTTTAGAACCAAAATCCCCTTTTCAAGTACTCATGATTAGGGGTGTACATGACCGGGATGGTTCGGGTTTTCAAAATATCAAACTAAACCATTTGTGTTGGATTTTTAAATTTATAAACCAAACCAAACTAATAAAAACTTGAGCTTTTCAACCTCGGGGCTTTTCGGGGGTTTCCAGATTTTTTTGGGTTTCCATGGTTTTCGAATTTGTTTTAGGTTTTTCCCGTAAAGTATTCATACAAACATATAATTAACTTGTGCTCCAAATATTTCTTTAGTCCTATCAAAATACAACTATCTAAGGTGTTTCTTAAGAAAATAATACAAAATACGTGATAATTGATGGCACTAAAATATTCAACAAAAAAATAATAATGAAATCGTATGAAATAAATATTGCAAATTAATTAGTCATAATAAAAATGACCATAATTTTAAAGTACAAAATCATGATAACATAAGTCCAATAAGTATTAATTACATGATTAAACACTTAAAAAAATTAAAATTAGGTTATGTACTTTCAAGGAAAAAAACTCAAATATGTCATCGAATTTTGAGAAAAGGCTCATTTATGCCATCCGTTAAAAAAATTGGCTCATTTATGTCATTACTGTTTGAGAAAAATTCTCATCCATGCCATTATATTTAACTCTGGATTTGCAAAATTATTTTTTACCTCAACAAGACCCCAAGCAACTTTTAACACTTTTCAATGGGAATTTTGGATCAAAAATAATTTTTTTTTGCTTCTTCTTCCTCAAGAAAACATGAAAAACACCACGAACTCTCAAATTTCCAACTTCTTCAAATCTTCATGAAATTACCTCAAATTCCAAGAGTAGTTTCCCTCCGAGCTAGATACCAAAACTCAATATCTTTTGAGTTCAAATTCAACCTAACTTAACAAGTCCCACTTGAATTTTCTTCAAAGTTTCAAAACTTCAGCATCATTTAATGGTAGAATTTTCTCCACAACTCCAAATCACTTGAAATTTTGAACATAAACTACACTATGGAACAAAGATCTAGTATAAAAAAACAACAATAAAAACACGAATCAAAGCATATTTTCAAAATTTTGGGACTGATTTTCATCTTTTTTTAAATAACTTTTATAATACGAGTGGGTTTTTTTTAACCCCACAAATGATTTTAGAATTTTTGTTTTTTAAAACATAAAAGTTACTGATGTGGCCAAAATTTGAGGTTTTATGAAGAATTGAAGAAGTTGGATGTACTGGCACTGAAGGTCATTTTTGGAATTTTTTAGAAAATTATCATTTTTCCCCTCCCAATAGTTTCTCCGAGTCATATCTGATCAATTCTTGGGATTAGTTTTGAAATTTAATAAAATAAATAGTGATTTTTTGGATGTTTTGGAAACTTATAAGTTGAATTAAGTGGGTTTAGTCAACAATCAGAGCAACGAATATGGAATTTCGTTAGTTTCATCAACTCAAAAAATGCGGAATCTGGTCTAGGAGTGTTGTCATTTTCAGTTTTAGAGTTCTGTCGTAGATTTGAGCACTTGCGTTAGAAGTTTAACTATAATTAGGCGAAGGGTTGACTTTGGTCAACATTCAGAATTTGGACGTTTGGATTGGATTTCCAATGATTTCCTTGGGTTCGTAGGATGACTTTAGGTCTAGGTGAGGTCTTGACTGAATTTTTAAAGGCTCCGAGAGCAGTTTAGTATTTTTTTGAGTGAAAGTTACTTATTGCGACTTGACAGATTTCGGGTCAAGGTGACCTTGAATCCATATTTTTATGGTTCCATTAAGCCCGAAACGTCGAGCTTAGTTGAGTAGCATATATGGTTTCTGTGCACGGGATTTTGAACGTCTCGAGGGTTCTTTCAACGAACTCTTGTGCCTAGGGGTTTTGTTATAATTGCTAATGTCTAGTGTCTCCTTAGCGTTCGTGGATCCTATCCATGTTCTCAAAGGGCCTTGTAATCTGTCCTTCACGTTCGTAAAGGGTATGCTGGTGTGGCCTCCGCGTTCGCGGGGTCTTGGTCGGGATCGTGGAGGATCTGGGCGCAGACATTCACTTTTGCAAAGTAGCTCCCACATTCGGGAAGGGTCTAGTGTTCAAGCCTCCACGTTCAAGGGGTATGGTCCGCATTCATAGGGTAGGGTTCACGTTCGCGAAAAGTAAGAACCTGACAGTTAATGAAATTCCAAAAGTCGGGATTTATTCTCCATTTCACCATATTTGAACCCTAATAGCACAGTTTACACGATTTCAAAGTGACTTCCAAGATTGATTGATTAGGTAAGCGATTTTGACTCAAAATCTTCATTACCCATTACTTATTTAACGATTTTAACATTTAATCATTGATTTTGACTTCAAACATTGTGGGTTTCTCAAGAGACTTGGATTTTTGAAAAAATGGGATTTTAAATCTCGATTTCAACTCTTTTTCAAATTGATTTTCCGTGAGTTCCAAAAGCTTTGGGTATCATGATTTATAAGAAATGTCTAGATTTACCCCTAACCATCGTAATTAACTTTTTGAGTTGACTTGGACCCTATTTCCAAAATTATCAATATGGTTGTCACTATTCTTGATTTCTTATTGGGATTCTATAAGTGTTTAGATTTTGTTGATTCAGAGTCTCATTGTAAAAAGAAGACACATGTAACACCTCAGATTATAGAAAGGCTAGAAAGGGGTTAAGTGGGCTGGTCAAGAACCCGAAAATTGACCATGGAACCCTCCACGGAGCCCTAGACAGGCCATGTAGGGGACCACGATCTGTTTGGCTGATCGTGAGGTCTTCCAGAACTTGCCCCAAGTAGGCTTCACCTTGACGGATGCCCAGACGGCCTGTGGTGATGTCGACGGGTCGCCAGATAGGTCAAATCAAAAGGGGTTCTTCCCTAGTCAGTGGTTAAGGACCACAAACATCTAAATGGCCCGTGAAGCTTCACATGGATCATGAAGTCGTCTGTGAAGGGGTTTATTAGACTTGTCAACTTCCAACGATCATATCTTTTATAAAAAAATGAATTAGGTACCCCATGACCTATCAAATTAAATATAATTGAGTCCTCTTTCCAATGCCACTGAGTTCACCTAATTCCTAGCTCGGAGTAAAATGTTATTCCCAAAATAGTGAAACCGTGTCAGACAGAGTTTCTTCACGACCCGTTAGACAGGCCATTTAAGCCTCCTTGAAGTTATTTCATTAGCTTTTAAGTCAGGGGCTTTTGGGTCTTTCCCAATTTTTTTAACTCAAAACTATGTCATTTACCTTTTACCAAAGCCCTATATTATGATTTTACCCCCAAAATCACTCAATTCAATTCATTCTTTCAAAATTCCAAAAGATTGAGCAAGTTCATCCTCCTAAATATTCTCTCTCTAAAAATTAAAGAAGAAGGCTAAGGTTTCAAGTCAAGTCTCCAATTTCACCATAGATTTCAAATAGTATTCACCTATGGAGGCCTTTCCTCCTTAGGGTTCCTAAATTCTCCAATTTTGTAAAGTTAGATTCCCCCAATTGAGTTAGGGTTTTATTCAATTGACATGAGTTCTTTTCAATTATGATATTATTGATTGATTTATGTCTTTTTATACATGAATTGAAGAAATTGCATGTTTCTAAGTTGAATCCCCATGTACCCATGTGAAACTCATGTTTTCTAGAATTGATCATATGATGAAGCTTTTGAATCATGAAAGATGAGTTTATGAAGATATGCATGTTCTTTATGAAAATGATGTAAATATTTTAACGATTCTTTGAGAGTGAAGTATCAATGTGATTCTTGTTGTTGTGAAAGGATTTCTCACATACAAATGAAACATGATTATGAAAGGGTTTTCTCACATAAAGGAGTCTTAGAGTTGAAAGGATTTTTAACTAATCTTTGAATCAAGATTTAGGAGTTATTCTAATGATATCTCTAGCTTGGATTAGTTGCTTAATTTTATCTTTCCTTTGATGATAATATGAGTTTAGCTTGGATTGGTTACTTAATTGTGCCTTTGCATGGATAATGAGACCAGCTAAGATTAATGACTATTATGTGGGATTTACGCTTAACACTGAGAGGATATTGAGATGGAAGTACTTCTGTAGCTTGAGTCTAAATTTCTAGTAGCAATCTCCTTATCCCATACATATGTGCCCTCATAGGATGATTGTCTTAAATATACATTAGTTAGTGGATCAACATAAGCTAGAAGTTCACGGTCTTACTTGGCAAGTAAGATACCCTTTTCTATATGGGGTAGACACCAGATTCCATGTTAATAGCTTACATGGTCTTAATGTTGGTTAAAGGTAAATCTCCCACAATAATGAACTAAGGTTACTTGTAAAAGTATCTCATGAATGTTTTAAAGATGTTAGCTTGTATTGACCATGTTTTATGATTTGGTGTTTTCTAACCCTTTTACCTCATGATTTAGCTTGATCATTGTATGTCATGAAAAGGTCTTTTTAGCATAATTTCATTATTTTATGCATTGCTATCATACTTGGTACATTCTTGTAATAAGGCATACTCTTGCCTACATTATTATTAAAATGTAGGGTCCAACACTTTAGGTTCGCATCCGTGTGGATAGAGTAAACTATAATAGAGTTGAAGATTGGTGAGTCCTCATGTTTCGAGGACTGATCCTTTATTTCATATTGTCTTTACTTGTTTTCAGTATTGTATGTGATGTATAGGTTACATCCCGATCACTCTTGTTGTACTAGATGGCTTTGAGACTATGTTAGACTTCCTCAACATTTTATAAACTAGTACTTTTTGAAATTGTCTTTTAAAATTCCTTGATTTTATATTATCTTGTATGATGTATGCTAAGTGGCCTATGTTGGACCTCTCGGGTCCTATACATCATGTTACATGTCACGCCCCGAGTCTACACCCTCGACGTGGCCGGTACCCGAGAACTATTGTTGGTCCCCAAGCGAACCCTCATCCTGGCTAACTATAAGCAGAAGACTAACTCAAGCATACAAAAACTTATAATTGAAATAAATTCAATAAACTCAAATACTCAACTTTAAAAAAATCTGAACAATACTCAATCGATGAACTCAGAGTTTTAAAAACAACTCAAATAAGATACATACTGAAACTACTCAACTTTGTCTATCTATGAAGCCTCTACTATTACAGAAAGATATCGAGACAAGAACCATGAGATCTCAAAACTACTAACTCTAAGGTAAAAGTGAAATCCTCCAAAATATAAGAAGGATCATCAAAGCTGACTGGAACTGCAAGTGGCATCAATGAAGCTTCTACTATGATTGTCGATGCTAGGGCAAGAATGAGTAAGTTTGCTTCGGGTGTGTCCAAAATGGTGGTTAAGGAATGCCATACTGACATGCTTATCAATGATATGGACATTTCTAGTCTTATTGTTCATGCTCAACAAATAGAAGAAGAGAAACTTAGGGTAAGATCTAAGGAGATAAAGAAGGCAAGATCCGGTGATGGCAACTTCTCATATTGAAAGTTCGATGGACATGGTCATTCAAAATTTTGACAAAAGTTTTCCGATCAAGGTTCCTCCAATGCTCCGCCTAAGTTAAACAAAGATATGGTGTCTAACCCTAAGCCTCAAGGAGGGAATGGTGGTGGATCTTCACTGTCTATTTGTGCTAGGTGTGGAAAGAAGCATAAGGGTAAGTTCTTAGTCGGCATGGATGGTTGCTACGGTTGTAGTAAAAGTGGTCATAAAATAAGGGATTGCCCATCTCTTACAACTAAAGAAAGAGAAAGTAAGCAAGATCCGCCTAGTGGTTTGTGTTCAAATGCTCTAAATCAAAACGGATTATATGCACTTCAGACTCGTCATGAGCATGAGAGTTCTCCCAATGTGGTAACCGATATGTTGAAAGTCTTCCAACTTGATGTTTATGCTTTAATTGACCCCGATGCTACGTTGTCTTTTTTGACGCCATATGTGGCCATGAGATTTGGTATTCTTTTGGATGAGTTGTTAGATCCTTTTTCTGTCTCTACTTCATTTGGTGATTCTATTATGGCTAAGAGGGTCTATAGAAAGCGTCATCTCCTTGTCCCATAGAGTCACTCATGTTGATCTTATAGAACTTGATATGATAGATTTTGATGTTATCATTGGTATGTATTGAATGCATTAATGCTATGCTTCTATTGATTGTAGAACTCGAGTAGACAAGTTTCAATTTCCAATTGAACCCATCCTAGAGTGGAAAGGGGGAAAATCTATGCCTAAGGGTTAGTTTATATATTGTCTCAAAGCTAGAAAGATAATTTATAAAGGTTGTATATACCATGTTGTTCGGGTTAGGGATATGGATTTCTAAACCCCATTCTTGAGTCGATCCCGGTTGTTAACGAATTTTCGAAAGTATTTCTCAATGATCTACCTAGTGTTCCTCCCGAAAGGGAAATAGACTTCGGTATTAACATTCTCCCATTTACGCAACCTATCTCTATTCTTCCTTATCGTATGACTCCAATAGAACTTAAGGAATTAAAGGAGCAAATGAAAGATTTGTTGGATAAGGGTTTCATCTAATCGAGCATCTCTCCATGGGGTCCTCCAGTTTTATTTGTTCGAAATAAAGATAGTTCACTTTGTATGTGTATTGACTACCGGCAATTGAACAGGGTTACTGTTAAGAAGAAGTATCCCCTTCCAAGGATAGATGATTTGCTTGATCAGCTACAAGGAACAAGTTACTTCTCTAAGATTGACCTTTGGTCGGGTTATCACCAATTGAGGGTAAAAGAAGATGACATTCTGAAAATGGCTTTCCAAACTTGATATGATCACTATGAGTTTTTGGTAATGTCGTTTGGTTTGACTAATGCTCCGACGATATTTATGGATTTGATGAATAGGGTGTTTAAACAATACCTCAATATGTTTGTGATTGAGTTCATAGATGATATATTTATCTATTCAAAGAGTGAAGATGAGCATGCTGATTATTTGAGGATTGTGTTTCAAGACCTTAAGGACCAACAACTCTTTGCAAAGTTTAGCAAATGCAAGTTTTGGTTAAGGTCTACAGCTTTTCTTGGCACCATTGTTTTCGGTAAGGGTATTGAGGTAGATCTTAAGAAGACAGATGCATTTAAAAGTTGGCCTAGACCTTTATCCCCTTTAAATATTAGAAGTTTCTTTGGTTTAGCCAGTTACTATAGAAGGTTTGTGGAAGGATTATCTTCGATTGCCTCTCCATTGACGACATTGACCCAAAAAAAGGCTAAGTTCATATGGTTGGAAGCATGCGAGAAGATTTTCCAAGAATTAAAAGATAGACTTACTTTTGCTCTGGAGTTGACTTTACTAGAAGGAACTGATGGTCTTGTTGTTTACTATGATGTTTCACGAATTGAGTTAAGATGTGTCCTTATATAAAATGGGAAAGTTATTGCCTATGCCTTAAGGCAACTTAATATTCATGAGAAAAATTATTCTACCCATGATGTTGAACTAGCGGCGGTTGTGTTTGCCTTAAAGATTTGGAGGCATTACTTGTATGGTGTTCATGTAGATGTCTTTACCGACCATAAGAGTTTACATTATGTGTTCAAATAGAAAGATCTAAGTCTTTGCCAAAGAAGGTGTCTTGAGTGATTAAAGAATTATGACATGAGTGTTCCCTATCAAACTGGTAAAGCGAATGTGGTGGCGGATGCTCTTAGTCGGTTATCAATGGGTAGTGTTTCTCATATTGAGAATGATAAGAAGGAATTAGTTTAAGATATTTATAGATTGGCCCGGTTGGGTGTTCGGTTAATTGATTCTACCAAAGGTAGTGTTATGGTTCAAAACAATTTAGAATCGCCTTTTGTGGAAGATGTTAAAGCCAAGCAAGGTCTTGATTCGACTTTGGTTGAGTTGAAGAAAGCGGTGCTTTAAAGTTTATAGAGGATTTCTCTCAAGTGGGAGATGGTGTGCTTTGATATCAAGGTTGTTTGTGTGTTCTTAATGTAGATGACTTGAGAGAGCATATCTCATTAGAAGCCCATAGTTCTAGATATTTCATTCACCTGGGAGCCACCAAGATTTACCCTGATTTGCGGGAGGTCTAATGGTGGAATGGGATGAATAAGGATATTGCGGAATTTGTGGCTAAGTCCTAATTGTCAACAAGTAAAAGTTGAGCATCAAAAGTCGGGAGAATTATCTCAAGATATTAACATTCCTTGGAAGTGGGAAGATTTGAATATGGACTTCATTGTTGGGTTACGTCGCACCTGGCGACAATATGATTCGATTTGGGTTCTAGTAGATCATATGCTGAAGTCGGCTCATTTCATTCCCGTCAAGGTCTCTTATTCTATGGAGTACTATGCTAAGTTGTACTTGAGGGAAATGGTTAGGATGCATGGAGTACCTTTGTCCATTATCTCCGATCGTGTCACCCAATTCACTTCTTAGTTTTGGAAATCTTTCCAAAAGGGTCTTTGTAATCGTGTTAAGCTTAGTACTTACTTTCATCCGCAAACTGATGGTAAAGTGTAGCATACTATCTAAACTTTGAAAGATATGTTGATAGCTTGTGTAATTGACTTCAAGGGTAATTGGGATGATCATTTGCATTTGATCAAGTTTGCACACAACAATAGCTATCATTCAAGCATTTGTATGGCTCCATTTGAGGTTCTATATAGTAGGAGGTGTAAATATCCTATAGGTTTGTTTGAAGTTGGAGAAGTTGCTTTGATAGGCCCCATGTGGGTGCATGAGGCTATGGAGAAAGTTTGGATTATTAGAGAAAGGTTGAAAATAGCTCAAAGTCGGCAAAAGTCTTATGCCGATGTTAGAAAGAAAGACGTTGAGTTTGTTGTTCATAATTGGGTCTACTTGAAAATATCTCCCATGAAAGGTGTGATGAGGTTTGGGAATAAAGGGAAGCTTATTTTCCGTTACGTGGGCTCATATTAGATTTTGAGGCGTATTGGCAAAGTTGCCTATGAACTTGATTTGCCTAATGATTTAGCATCATTGCACCCAACTTTCCATGTCTCTTTGTTGAAGAAATGTGTTGGAGATCCGAAATCCATAGTTTCCTTAGAAGGTTTGGGAGTTAAGGAGAATCTTTCTTATGAGTAAGCTCCGATTGAGATTTTAGACTTGCAATTTAAACAGTTGCTTCCGTAAAGGTTTTATGGAGGAATCAATTAGTTGAGTGTGCTACTTGGGAGGTCGAGGCCGATATGATGTCCTGTTATCCTCATCTCTTTTCTTCTATCCATACTCTAGAGGTAATCAATCCCTCATGGTTTAGTCTTTTGGTTTCATGTGTATTAGATATTCCCATGATTCCTTATTTATGCATGTTCATGAAAACTTGATTTTCGAGAAAGTTAGCTTGACAAATTTCTTCATGTTTATGTGCATTTGAGTATGAAGTGCATATAGACTTCATGATATGATGTTTTGAACATGCTTTAGCTTGGACTTGATGTTTCCTCCTTGGATATATGCATTTGTGTGATTGCATTTGATCTTAGGCGTATTCATATGCCAAGGAACCAAATAATACCCGCATTTTAGCCAAGTTTGGAATCGTTTTATGTTAATTTAAAGTCGGGTCAAGTCTTTTGATTGCATCTATACTAACTAACATGATTAGTTGTGTAGGTGAGCATGAAGAAATGAACGAGCACTAAAACAAGCATTGGGAGGCACGAAAGGATCCAAGTCAAAAAGCAGCAAGAAAGGAGAAAATAAAATAATGATGAAGGCATGTACGTAACCTCTCCACGTCGCGGAGAAGGATTTTATCTCCTGTTCATGAAATGCAAGCTGAGGCAGAATGGTCTGTGTCATAGCCGAGTCGCAGAGAAGAGAAAAGATCCTCAAACTAAAATCGATCAACCTCTCAGTGGGTCACCCCCACTTGCCTATTTTGTCCATTTCAACTTAATTATAAATAGACTTAGATTTTATTTTATTTAATTATTCTTTTTCTGGGTTTTGAATAATGACGATTTGGAGAGCTATTTAATTTATTTTTAGGGTTCATTCCTAAACTCTTATACTTTCGATCTATTCATGATATTTAAACTTTGCTTAATCGAATTTCCTATTATGAGTATCTAATTTCCCTAGTTCTAGGGCTGTGGCTATATGATGATTGTAAATTGTTGAAGTTTTATGGATTGACATTAACTATCATATGAATCTCTCTTATGTTCCTTGCTTTTTGTATGTCATGCTTGATCACCATTGAAATAAGCACCTTTCTAAATTGAACTCAGGAGAGGAATAAAAGGATAGAACGTGGGGCATGAGAAGCATGGTTTTCTCTTAAGAATTAGAGCTAATTTGTATCTAGGAAAAGGATATACCTAGTAACCTTGCTTAGTCATTATACAGGAATAAATAGTAATGCTCGGTAATTGGTCCAACCTATCCTCGCTCAACGATGAAGTTAGGTTGCCATTTATTGTAGGCGATTAGAGGTTGAAAGACCGTACTCATATATTTAACCCTGTGATCATAGATTCCCTAGTTGATGAATATTCGTTTAACAAGATAATATGCATGATTCCTGATATGAGCTCCAACCTTGGACTTTACCTAATCATTGTTTGAAACCATTGAAATTGAATCGCTTTTGTTTAGTTTTTATTCAAATCTTAGATTATAAAATCAATCACTCTTTGAACCTGAATAACACTTGTGTTCAATTGGAAGTATCGAAAAGATTAAATCATTCTAATCGTAAGTCTCTGTGGGTAAGATACCCGACTCTTAATAAGAGCTACTTTACTACTTGAAGGATCACGTGCAGTTCGTGTGCGATTTGGGCACAGCAAGTTTTTCGGCGCCGCTACTGGGGACTTTAGAATTAGGAAGTATTTGATGTCTAAATTTTGAAGTTGAAAAGCATGTGTTGACAACTTAATCTTAGCTATTCAGTTTGCAGGTGTTTTTGAATTCTCAAACTGGAAGACAATCAGGACTTAGTAGAGCCCCTTGCTAAATCAAAAAGATTCGTTCATTACCTTAGAAGGCAAATACGACTTGCTTACCCATTCCCTCTTGTTGCTAGTGTACCAACAACTCTTGTAGCAAGATTTGAGCGAGAAGAACCCGTACTGATGGCTTAGATGAAAGTAAGAGACGTGGCTATCCCACGAACCACCAATGTGACTTCATGCATTCAGAAACCTGAAGTTGGTGGAAGATTTGAACTAAATTAGAGTGTGGTGCAATTATTGCACACTAATGGACAGTTTACTACTTTATCGCACGAGGATCCACAAGTTCATATCTAGAATTTCCTCGCAATCAATGATACTTACAAGTTCATATCCAGAATTTCCTCAAAATTAGTGATGCTTACACTCCAACTGGAATGAATGTAGATTACGTGAGGCTCACTTTATTTCCCTTTTCTCTGCTAAGGAAAGCAAAGAGATGGTTAAATTCCGAGCCCATGAACTCCATAACCTCATGGGATGATCTCGCATGAAAGTTTCTCATCAGATTTTTCCAATCTAGAAAAATAGCTAAACTAAGGAGTGACATACTGAGCTTCCAACAAAAAGGAAGAGAGAACTTGTAGCAGGCTTAGGACAGGTTTAAATTGATGTTGTTGATTTGCCCTTACCATCATCAGGCTAACTAGGTGTTGATCCATACTTTCGTAGAAGAATTGGAACCTAACACCAAGATTTTACTTGATTCAGCTGCAGGTGGACATGCTTTAAAGAAGACTTATGCAGAGTTGTTCACCCTGCTGAACAGGATTTCACAAGGTAGCCCCGAGTGGAATGGATGAGGTGCTAAGCCGGTGGTACAAAATACTGTTGTAATGTTGGAGGTAGATATTGTGACAACATTAACTGCACTAATTAATGCGATGCAGAACATGATGAACACTCACTTCAGCAACCTATCGCTGGGACAACAACCAACTCAGGTAAATGTAGTCTAACAACCACCCACATAGTGTGAAATTTATGGAGAAGGAGACCATAATGATGAGGTATGTGGAACAAACCCAGATTCTATAAATTTTGTAGGTAATGAACAACGTGGAAGGGGTCATCAGAAATATAGGAACTCCTATAATCCCAGTTGGCGAAATCATCCAAATTTTAGGGAGGAAATCAGAATCAGGCACAAGGCCAGAACAAATATAGACCCTAGGGGAATGCAGATGGGTACCAACAACAGGCTCAACAAGAGAAGCCCAACAACTAGCAAAGTAACACGAGCATGGAGGAGATGCTAAAGAAGATCATGGATGATCAATCTAAGTTAGTTGCTGATGTTAGAAATAACCATTTAGCTACCAAGAACCTAGAGAAACAATTTGGGCAGTTTGCTAGTGCCTAGAACTCACGACCTCAAGGAGGATTGCCAGGAAACACTGATCCAAATCCCAGACAAGTGAATGCGGTAGGTACACGCAGTGAGTTATAGTTGGAGGAGTTGACTCCTAAGAAAAGAAATGTTGAGTCTGCAAACAAGGAGAGTGAACCCAATGAGAGTGAGGTTGTTGCACAAGAAGAAGAGTGCAACCAATAGTAAAACCAGCTCCACCATTTCCTCAAAAGTCTCTTTTAAAGCAAGTTCACATTAATTTGCCATTGGTGGATGTTTTGCAGTATACCCAGGTATGTGAAGTATGTGGATGAGATCATGGCAAATAAGAGAAGGCCTACTGAATACGCAACTGTAGCACTTACTGAAGATAGCAGCTCCTGAATCCAAAATAAGTTGCCCATCAAGCTAAAAGATCCGGGTAGCTTTACTGTTCAAATCACTATAGGGCAGAACATCCATGCGCGAGGATTGTGTGATCTTAGAGCTAGTATCAATTTGATGCCAACATCACTATACAAAAAGTTGGGGTTGGGTAATCCTAAACCCACAACCATTATCTTGCAGTTGGCAGATCGCTCAGTTGTTAGGCTAGAAGGTGTTGTGGAGGATGTCTTGGTATAGGTGGGACCTTAATTTTCCCTGTAGATTTTGTGGTATTGAACTTTGAGCCAGATCCTGAGGTTCCTTTCATCTTGGGAAGACCATTTTTGGCTACAGGGTGTGGTATGAAAGATGTAATAGATGGTCAACTTACTATGCGAGCACATGCCAAAGTGGAAGTGTTTGATGTCTACAAAGTGTTAAAACTCCCATTCATGTATGAAGAGTTGTCTGCGATAACGGTGATAGATTTTAAAGCAGAAGCCCAATATATTCCTTCCAAGGACCCGTTAGAGCGAGTGCTAGTGGGAGATGATATTTATGGGGATGCTAAAACACAGGAAATAGTACAATTTTTGGATGTGTCAAGTATGGGCACGTCAAAGAGATCATTGAGAGCCTTTGAATAGGATGTTGGGTCCTCCACTTAAGCCTTCCATTAGAGAAGCACCCAAGCTAGAGTTAAAAACATTGCCAGCCCACCTCAGGTATGCATTTTTGAGTGAAGATAAGACCTTATTGGTTATTTTGTCAGCCTTATCTAAATCACAAGTGGAAGCACCATTGAGTATTTTGAGGAAGAGAAAAACAGCTCTAGACTAGAAAATGTTTGACATTCAAAGCATAAGTCCCACGCTGTGTATGCACAAGATTTACATGGAGGAAGGGCATAAGCCGAGTGCTTAACACCAACAGAGACTGAATCTAATAATGAAGGATGTGGTAAGGAAAGAGGTGATCAAGTGGTTAGATGCGGGGATTGTGTACCCTATATCTAACAGTAAATGGTGAGCCCGGTAAAGTATGTGCCCAAGAAGAAAGGTATGACAGTGGTGACAAATGAGAAGAATGAATGGATCCCAACAAGGACGGTAACTAGGTGGCGTATATGCATGGACTACAGGAAGTTGAATGATACCACTAGAAAGGACCATTATCCGAAGCTATTTATTAATTAGATGTTGGATAGACTGGCGGGACAAGAATATTACTACTTCTTGGATGTTTACTCAAGTTATAATGAGATAGTCATTGCACCAGAGGACCAGGAGAAGACTACATTCACTTGTCTGTATAGAACCTACATGTTCTAACATATGCCATTTGGATTATGCAATGCACCGACAACATTCCAGAGATGCATAATGTCAATCTTTCATGATATGGTGGAGGATTTTGTTAAGGTATTCATGGACGACTTCTCAGTGTTTGATGAGCCTTTTGATCTTTGTTTGACTATTCTTTATAGGGCCCTTGCAAGATGTGAAGAGACGAATCTGGTGTTGAACTGGGAAAAATGTCACTTCTTAGTTCAACAATGGATTGTACTGGGGCACAAAATCTCAAGAAATGGGCTGGAAGTTAATAGAGCTAAGGTTGAGGTCATTGAGAAATTGCCACCACCCATCACTGTGAAGGGAGTTAGAAGTTTTCTGGGACACGCTGGGTTCTACAAAAGATTCATTAAGGACTTTTCCAAGACTACAAGACCTATGTGCAGCCTATTGGAAAAAGATGTGAAGTTTGTATTTGATGAAAGTTGTTTGCAGGCATTTGAGCTATTGAAGAGGAAATTGGTCGAAGCCCCTATTTTGATTGCTCCTAACAGGGAGCTTCCATTCAAGCTCATATGTGATGCCAATGATACAACAGTTGGTGTAGTGTCGGCCAGCGTAAGGAGAAGATGTTTCACTCCATCTATTATGCTAGTAAGACACTTGATGCAACCCAATCTAACTACACTGTCACAGAAAAGGAGATGCTAGCGCTAATATTTTCCTTTGATAAATTCAGGTCATACTTGGTAGGCATCAAGGTTATTGTTTACACTGACCATGTTGTAATCAGGTATTTATCCAACAAGAAGGATGCGAAGCCAAGGCTAATTAGATGGGTATTTCTCTTGCAAAAGTTTGATCTAGAGATTAAATATAGGAAAGGGACTGAGAAACATATAGCCGATCATTTGTCTAGATTGGAGGACTCATCTCATGTGAGGAATGAAGGACAGATTTGCGAAGAGTTCCCTGATGAGCAGTTACTGGTCTTGGACCTTGCACAAGTACCCTGGTATGCTGATATTTTAAACTTTCGGGTGAGCGATTTATTTCCACTAGGGGCCTCAACACATCAAAAGCAGAAGCTAAAGTATGAGGCACGGTTTTATATATGGGATGAGCCTTTCTTATTCAAGCAAGGACCTAATTAGATGGTTCAAAGGTGTATTGCTGAACATGAGGCATTGTAAGTGTTTGAGAGTTGTCAGTCTTCACCATATGGTGGACACGACAGAGGTGAGCGCACAACGCATAAGGTATTGCAATCTGGATTCTTTTGGCCTACATTATTTAAAGATGCTGCAATTTTTTTGAAGGGGTGTGATCAGTGTCAGCGGATGGGCAGCATTTCCAGAAGACATGAGATGCCGTTGAACAACATCCTTGAAGTTGAGATCTTTGATGTATGGGGGATAGACGTCATGGGACCATTCCCATCATCCAATGGAAATTAGTACATCCTAGTGGAAGTGGACTATGTGTCCAAGTGGGTGGAATCAATTTCTTTACCTATAAGTGATGCGAAGGTGGTAGTCAAGTTCATTAAAAAGCACATCTTCACCAGGTTTGGAACTCCAAAGGCCATAATAAGTGATGGAGCTACGCACTTCATCAACCGTTCAGTGTGAAATCTGCTGGCGAAATATGGAGTGAGACACAAGGTAGCCACAACTTATCATCCCAGACTAGTGGGCATGTGGAAATTTCCAATAGGGAAATGAAGCAAATTCTGCAAAAGACTGTGAATGCCCAAAGGAAAGATTGGGTTGAAAAGTTAGATGATGCTTTGTGCGCATACATGACTGCATACAAGACACCGATAGGGACTTCTCCTTATGTAATGGTGTTAGGAAAAGCATGTGACCTTTCATCGAAATTGGAGCATAAAGCGTACTGGGAAATCAAGAAGTTGAATCTGGATTCTGAGTTGGTAGGTAAGAAAAGGATAACACAACTGCATGAATTAGAGAAATTCAGGCTCCACGCATATGAAAATGCCAAGCTATACAAAGAGAAGACCAAGAAGTGGAATGACAAGCATATTGTGTCACACACTTTTGTGCCTGTTCAATTGGTACTTTATTTTAATTCAAGGTTGAAGTTTTTCCCTGAAAAACATTGGTCTAAGTGGAGTGGGCTGTTTGAAATGGTGAGGATGACCCAACATAGAGCTGCGGAGCTAAAAAACAAGGATAAGAGCTCCATTTTCCTTGTGAATGGGCAACACGTGAAGCACTACTTAGGGAATTATGTGGACCCTAAGTAAGAAGCGCTCACCTGGAATGGCAAGTGATTCATGAGCTAGGTCGTGCCACGACGTTAAATCAGGTGCTACATGGGAGGCAACCCGTGACCCCTTGTAATAGTTAGGATTTCTATTCTTTTGTTTTGTTATTTCAATTCATTGGAATTAGTAAAGAAAACAATAAAAAAATAAAAAGTGATATATCAGGAAAATACAAAAATATGAGTTGTGCCACAACCAAAACTAAGGCACTGGATGAGAGTCAACCCATCGTAGTTACATTAATAGGTTTTGTGCTTAAAATGTGCAGGGAACATGCTTGGGCAACCACATTGCATTATGTAGTGAGTGCTAATTCTTGCCTCGCTAAAAATTAATTTTTCAAAATGAGGCAGAACACTCCTTAATGAGAGCCATCGTAGAGGAGGTCATGAAATTTGGATTCAACGAGAATTAAATTCTCATCGAAAATTGAGGTAGAACACTCTGTAATGAATCCGCATCATTGAGCTTCGCAATTTTTTTGATTCCACTGGGAATTAATTATTTTTGCGAGGCAGAAGCCTCTGTAACCAGATCGTGTTGCAGATAAGGTAAGGAAATTCGATTTTCATTAAAATGGATGGGTTTTACCTTTCTCCTGTCGAAAGATCCAACCTACCCTTTTTAACCCTGATTTTCACCTAAATCCACCTTTTTTCTCCCCTAAGGCACATTTTTTTCCTACTCTTCTCTTTGTGCATTTTTTCATGCTTTAATCTGTAATGCAGAAGCAATTTGCTCTCCCATCTCTCAATTTCGCTCCTCCTCACCATCTAAGGTAGGTATTTTGCTATCTTTTTGTGCGATAGTTTGGCCTTTTTTGCTTGTTGTTGTTATGAGTTGGGGTATCTTGTTCTTGGGAAGTGTGGATGTAACTGGTAGTGGAGGAAATTGATGTATGTGTTGTTATGGGTAGTTCTAATTCTTGAGTAAAAATTACCTATTGATTATGGTGTATGGGTTTTGGATTAAGTGGGATTAAATGAGTAAAATTATGTTCAAGATTAGGTTTTGTGGACTGATTTAGAGTGTTTGTTTCATGAATTTTATTAGGTATTTCGAATTCTTGAGTAGAAATTACATTTGAATGCTATTGATCGAGTCTTGGTTCTAAAAGGGTCACATGAGCATTTTGTTGTGAATTCTTGAGTAGCACCAATAGTATCTCATTATATGAAGTTGTGGGTTGGGCCTTTCGGAACCTTGAATGGAAGTTGTTCCATTTGACTACTAATGTGGTGTGTGCATGAGACATGTGAATGGGTAGTGTATTGTTCAGCTATTGGTTTATGTGTGTCCTCTCTTGGAAAGTCTGAGTACCTCGGGATAATACTTTGAAATAAGTGTGGGGTGGTGTTTGCACACCACCCATGTTTCTCACTAATGTGTAATTTGCTTGGGCTGAATTGTATTATATTTGCAGGTAATTATGTCAGGCACCCAGCAACATGGAAAGGAAGTTGTAACCTCAAGCCAGAGGAAGCGTGTTCGCAGTGGGGGGAATGTACCTCCCACACCTGCAGTACCCAGGGGTCAAACTAGGTGGTTCGGGTGTCGAGCTGTGGTCAAGGAAGGGAAACTATGGTGGAAGAAGAACACAAAGGCTAGATATTTCTTTGATGTGTGTATTGATAGGGATAGCTTGGCACGGGAGTATCCCCGAATACTGAGGCATATCCAAGAGCTGCAAATGGAGTTTATTTTTATGAAGCTGAGTGTGTGCAACTTACACATAGTTTGAGAGTTCTACACCAACTGGGCAACATAATCGAGATCCCATTTTGTGCAGATGCTGAGGGTGGATGTCACTCTCACTCCCGCTGCTCGCAATGACATATTAGGCACATCACCGGATGCCGATCCACTGGTGCTCATATGACTGAACATTCTCCCAACTTTATCGGGCTATTCGACACATACTTTGCTGCCCCCAATCTATGGTGCAATAGACTAAGCACATCAGGAAGAGATATCACCAATCTCTTCCATACGCGCACATGCTTAGGGTGGCTCAGGTCTGGCTCAAAATTTTGATACATTGTTTGATATCAGGGCTACATTACACTAACATCACCCGGGACAAAGTGTGCCTTGTTTACGCTTTGATGACGTCCACAGAGTTGAACATTGAGGCTGTGTTGAAATCAACAATGAGGAAGACCCGAGTTTATAAAGGGCGTAGGTATGCATTTGGTGGTCTTATTACTCAACTCTGTCGTGCTGCAGGTGTACCGAAAGAGGCATTGGATTATATGGCACCACTTTTCCCAGGACGATAGATATTACTAAGACAAATGGGCCCAATAATGAGTTCATCCCAACACTCACGAATGCGTAGCGCCATAGATGTGATGAGCTGATCATGGCCAGGATGTATGGGCTAGAGATGTTGCGACACCAAAATGGCTGTCGAGCATCGACTGACGTGCAATTAGGGGATGTAGAAAGAAGATACCCGCTTAATGCTCACGCGAAGGCCCTGGTTAGCATTGGTCCTGAGTTTCATGAGTTGGTCGATGATGATATACCGATTGATAAGGATAGGTTGTGCACTGGCTCAGATTTAGACTCTGATTCTGATGAGGACGTTGACCCTGCTCAGGCTGGTGATGAGGCCGACGGGGGAGATGCTATGGAGGACTTATCAGGGAGTGATTTACCTTACCTCTGTACTAATTTGTGTGATTTTGTGAACACTGGGAGAATGCAGATGTTTTAAGTGTGGGGTGGGGTGAAATTATCTCTGGTCTGTATAAATTAATGAACACTGGTAGTGTCATATGTCTGTCTTCCTTTTTTATGTTTCTATTTAGGTTCCTTGAAGGTTTTTTTCAGTTCTTTGGCCAAGGAGAGTCCCTTTGAACCGTACAAAATTACAAAAAGATTATCTTTTTAGGATCGAGTCAGTCATCGTAGTTGAGTTGCATTGCCCTATGATAGATGGGTGACGACCGTCTTAAGGGAAATTTTCGTCATTAAGTCATAGGTATGGTATGTGCTGAAGCTTGAAATTCCAAAATGAGATTGTATGAAAGCATGTTGGGAAATTGATATACAAATGCAGTTGTATTCTTGTATTTGACTTTATTGACTGCAACTTAAACTTAAACAGAACCCTTACATAAACTGATTGTGTTGCTATGATTAATCCATCTTGAGTAGAACTTGTTCCATGAGCGGTGAGGTATTACAGTATCCATGTATTGCATCTGAGTCTAGAACTTGCCTGCGTGTTATTGAAGCGAAATGAAAGTGTTGCTCTGTTTAGAAGATGATAATAGGCTTTGTTTGACTTGTCGTGTAAATGTTAGCCTTTTCATAAATAATATCCTTAAAATAGCCCCAAAAAAAATGGTGCCCTCAATCTGTGATTGGTCCTGGTCCCTTAGGCATTGTGCACTTCAACTAAGGTCAAAAGCCTAAGTTGAAGATGGCTAATTCAGAGAATACCTTAATAATTGCCCTGGTCCTTACAAGGATAATGTGTACCTTAACTCGTGAGAAATCTCTAAGTTTAGGGTGGCTATTGTTAAGTGTCAAAAAAAAAAAAAAGTGTAGTAAATAAGGGCTCAAGGAAAAGAGAGGGCAAGGTTGTAAGTACAAGGGAAAGAAAAACATTGTGAATGTAGCAAGAAAATCTGAGCATGTGCATTAGGGCAGATGATTAACTAATTCTACCCAAATGTATCCTCCCTTACCCCAACATACATTACAACCCGCTAAAGTCCTATTTGATTCTTTGTAAAGCACACTTAATTAGTGGAGATGTACACAATGGACAAGCTTATGGTTCTCGGTGCAAGCATGTGTGATATCCTTTCTGAGTGAGAGCGTATGTGTTTGTTAAAGTCCTTAAACTATATTCAATTTGCTGAGTTGAGTGTGCGGACTATTCCTTGGAGTAAGGGGCATATGTTGTATGAAAGATAGGTGATATTTAATGGTGCACATGAAGTTAAATGTGTTGGGTGCACAAAGTTGTTTAGTCAGTACTTGAGTTGGATGATGCATGTGTGATGTTATTGTGAGTGAGGACATGCTTGTTTTAACTGATTAAAGATCCTTGAAAGGAAGTGGTGGATGCACAAATACCAGAGTAGGGAGTCTTGGTCTAGAACTATTTGAGTAAGTTGTTCGAGGACAAACAAATCTCTAAGTGTGGGGTGGTGATCTTAGGTGTATTTATATGCCTAGGAACCAAATAATACCCGCATTTTAGCCAAGTTTGGAATCGTTTTCTATTAATTTATAGCCGGGTAGAGTCTTTTTATTGCATCTATACTAACTAACATGATTAGTTGTGTAGGTGAGCTTGAAGGAAGGAGCAAGCACTAAAGCAGGCATTGGGAAGCACGAAAGGATCCAAGTAAAAAAGCAACAAGAAAGGAGAAAAGAAAATAATGATGAAGGCATGTTTGTGTCCTCTCCGCGTCACGAATAGGGATTTTATCTTTTGTTCGCGAAATGCAAGCTGAGGTAGAACAATTCGTGTCATGGCCGCGTCGCGGAGAAGAGAAAAGATCCTTAAACTGAAATCGATCAACCTTTTCACGTCGTGCCCACACCTGCCTTTTTTGCCGTTTCGACTTAATTATAAATAGACTCAGATTTTATTTTATTTAATTATTCTTTTTCTGGGCTTTGAAGAACGACGATTTGGAGAGCTATTTCATCTATTTTTAGGGTTGATTCCTAAACTCTTCTACTTTGGATCTATTTATGATATTTAAAATTTGTTTAATCGATTTTCCTATTATGAGTAGCTAATTTCCCTAGTTCTAGGGCTGTGGCTATATGATGATCGTAAATTATTGAAGTTTTATGGATTGACATTAATGATCATATGAATCTCTCTTATATTCTTGCTTTTCATATTTCATGCTTGATCACCATTAAAGTAAACACCTTGTCTGAATTGAACTTGGGAGAGGAATAAGAGGATAGAATGTGAGGCACAAGGAGAATGATTTTCTCTTAAAAATTATAGTTAATTTGTATCTAGGATAGGGATACACCCAAAGACCTTGTTTGGTCATTATTTAGGAAGAAATCGTAATGCTCGGTAATTGGTCCAACCTATCCCTACTTAATGAAGTAGTTAGGTTGCCATTAATTGTAGGTGATTAGACATCAGGAGACCATAATCATATATTTAACCCTGTGATCATAGATTCGATAGTTGAAGAATATTCGTTTAACAAGATAATATGCATGATTCCTAATATGAGCTGCAGCCCTGGACTTTACCCAATCATTGTTTGAACCCGTAGAAATTGAATCGCTTTTTTTTAGTTTTTATTCAAATCTTAGATTGTAAAATCAATCAATCTTTGAACCTGAATAACACTTGTGTTCAATTGGAAGTATTGGAAAATTCAAATCATTCTAATCGTTAGTCTCCATGGGTATGATACCCGGCTCTTAATAAGAGCTACTTTAATACTTGAACGACCACGTACACTTGCGTGTGCGATTTGGACGCAACAAGTTTTTGGGGGACCGTTGCCGGGGATCAAACCCGGTCACCCACATTGCTATATGTGCATTTATGTGATTGCATTCATGTTGGGGTTAAGTTCCTACCTTCCTTGTGATGTCTTGAATCTCATGCGAGAACGAATATTCTCAAGGGGGAGGTCATGTAAGACCTAGATTAGGGAAAGGATAGAAAGGGGTTAAGTGGGATGGTCAAGAACCCAAAAGTTGACCATGGAACCATCTATGGACCCCTATATAGTCCATGTAAGGGACCATGATCGGTTTGGCTGCTCGTGAGGTCTTCCAAAACTTGCCCCAAGCAGGCTTCACCTTGATGGATGCCTAGACGGCCCATGGTGATGTTAACGGGTCATCAGAAGGGTCGTCTGGTGGGTCAAATCAGAAGGGGTTCTCCTCTAGTTACTGATCAAGGACCACAAACGTCTAAACGACCTGTGAAGCTTCACACGAACCGTGAAGTTATCCAGGAAGGGGGTTTGTCAGACTTAGAGTTTAGGGTCAACTTCAAACGATCATATATTTTAACACAAAATGAATTAGGTGTCCCATGACCTATCAATTGAAGATAATTGAGTCCCCTTTCCAATGCCACCGAGTTTGCCTAATTCCACACTTGGAGTAAAATGTTATGCCCAAAATAGTGAGACCCTGTCAGGTAGAGTTTCTTCACGACCCATTAGACAGGCCGTGATGGTCTTAGACGGGCAGTTTAGGGCTCCTTGAAGTCATTTCGTCGGCTTTTAAGTCAAGGTATTTTTGGTATTTTACCAATTATTTAAACAAAATACTACATCATTTTACCTTCTACACAAAGCCCTACATAATGATTTTTACCCTCAAAATCACCCAATTCAATTCATTCTCTCAAAATTCAAAAAGATTGACCAAGTTCATCTTCCCAAATATTTCTCTCTTTAAAAGTTCAAGAAGAAGGCTAGGGATTCAATTCAAGTCTCCAATTTCACGCTTTTGGCATCAAGATAGGATAGTATTCACCTATGGAATCCTTTCCTCCATAGGGTTAAATTCTCCCATTTTGTAAAGTTAGTTTCCTCCAATTGACTATTGACATGGATTCTTTTCAATTATGATATTATTGATTGATTTATGTCTTTTTATGCATGAATTGAAGAAATTGCATGTTTCTAAGTTGAATCCCCATGAACCCATGTGAAATCCATGTTTTGTAGAATATGATGCTTTTGAATCATGAAAGATGAGTTTATAAATATATGCATGTTATTTATGAAAATTATATTAATGTTTTAAGGATGCTTTGAGAGTGAAGTATCAATGTGATTGTTGTTGTTGTGAAAGAATTTCTCACAGACACATGAAAGCATAATTGTGAAAGACTTTTCTTACATAAAGGATTCTTAGAGGTGAAAGGTTTTCTCAACCTAACTTTGAATCAAGATTTAGGGGTTATTCTAATGATGTATATATCTTGGATTGGTTGCTTAATTGTACCTTTCCATGGATGATAATATGGCTTTAGCTTGGATTGGTTATTTAATTGTGCCTTAGCACGGATAATGAGACAATTTAATATTAATGACTATTTCATGGGATTTATAATTAGCACCGAGAGGATATTGAGATGGAAGCTCTCCCGTAGCTTGAGGCTGGGTTTCTAATAGAAATCTCCTTATCCCATACCTATGTGCCCCCATAGGATGATTTTCTTAGGTAGACATTAGCTAGTGGATCCACGTAAGCTAAAAGTTCATGGTCTTACCTTGGTAAGTAGGACACCGTTTTTCGATGTGTGGTAGATACTGGATTCCATGTTAATAGCTCACACGGTCTTAATGTCGGTTAAAGTTAAATCTCCCATAATAATGAACTAAGAATACTCCTACTAATTTGATCCACTTGGCAACCACTTTGATAGCCCGTCAACCTCACAACGGGCCGTCTAGGCGTCCGTTAAATTGAAGCTTACATAGGATAGGTTTTGGAAACCTACCACAAACCCCTCAATGAATTGTGGTCCCCTTCATGGTCCATTTAGGGCTTCGTGGAGGGTTCCATGGTCTACTTTTTGGGCTTGTCATTTTCCCACTCAACCTATTTCTATCATTTCTTGAATCAGAGGTGTTACATATGGTCCTCTCTCCAGCAGCTTTGAGCCTATTTCGGGCTCTTGGAGCGATAACCAGAAGGACTCTGGAAGCTGGTGCTTGTGTAAATGAAGGTTGCACCAACTTGGATCAAATCTCCATCTTCTTTATCACTGTCCCTTGTCTAGGCTGCACCTCTCTTAGGTAGATGGTTGTGGAGGAGCAGGTTGTTAAAGGTGGGGTGCCTCTGAAGGCTTCTTTATAGAATACCCCAATGTCTCTTTAATGAAGGAGGAGGGGAAGACTCTCTATCCGACTCAATGTTGGAGGAAAGTGTAACACCTCAGTATTTGAAAGAATAAAATTGGAAATAGTAATATCTGAAATTTTGCAAGTTATGCATTAGTTAAGAGTTTTGGGTCAACTTCAAACGACCATAACTTTCAGTACACGATGAGTTAGATGGCCCATAAGATATCAAATGAAAGGTCTTGGAATCCTCTTTCCAACGCCACTAAGTTTGATTATTTTCAAGCTCACATGAGGGAGATATGCCCGTTTGAAGTCGGGCTATCCAGTTAACAAGGTTACCCAAAAATATGAGGGGTATTTTGGTCTTTTCCTTACCCAACCTAATTAATTCATTTTTAGTAATTAATTAGGGGTCTAAACTGTTTGGATTCAGTTTTCATAAATCAAAATATGCTTAGGTTTTTTAGAGGACTTCAAGAAGAGGAGAAAAGGAAAAAAAGTTCAAGGTGTACATCAAGATTCTTGAGTTTTGTTGTGGATTTCACCAAGAGTTTGATCCCTCAGAGGTATGTGAGTTCTCATACTGTTGAGTTCGTTCACCCACACACCAATCATGTTATTTTCAGCACAAATTATGTTCTTAAAGTTAAAAAGTTTGAGTTCTTGATTAGTTTCATGAATTATTGTTTCCGTTCTTGAATTTGGATGGGTTTTATGATTTCTTGAGATAATCATTTGGATTTTAAGAGTTGTTTTGAGTAGATTCTTTTGTACCTTTGCTAGGTATTAGAATCTAAGTGATTGGGGAAGAAACTATTTGATTCTAGGAGAATTAGGGTTAAAAAACAAGAAAGAAAAGTCGTCGGGATTTTCAGGGCTTGGGTTGGCGCGCTGCGCCAAAAGTGCGCCAAAAAGTTGGTTCTGTATGTTTTGACCTAGGGCAATGCGCCCCAACTTCCCTTCTGTAGTTCAAGGGCTGGCACCTTTCGCCACTCAGTGCGCCAAGGTCGCCAGGTCCACTACCCTTTTGGCCTTCTTTACGTATAAGTTCCCTCAAATCGTACCTATGTTTTCTAATTGATTTCTACACTCTAAGGTAAATCTAAATATTGAGAGATTATCCATAACATGAGATCATACCCTTGAATTCATAGTTCAAATTCAAGGTAGAGATAAGAGTAAAGTCTTGAGAGTTCTTCGAGTCATTTTGAAAAGTCTTTTACAAATTGTTTTAAAACTTGTTTTAAATAACTGGAGCACAGACTTGAGGAAGAGTAGAGATGATTTAATTTTCTTTTAAATGATATATGGGAACTAAGTATTCCCAAGAGTAAATGTTTTCACATTTAAGATAAGAGGAAACATCGATTTCCAAAAGGGTTTTCATAAGCAGTTTTAGTACCATCTCTTTTAAGAGAAAGATTTTTGAGTAATATTATCAAACCACAGAAAGAGTTATGTTTTTAAACATATGATCTAGTTACATTTTGGAAGTAGTATTGAGCATCGATATGGGGGAGAGTTATAACAACTCACAACCCCTATAAACCATGTTGCCAACATGGGTAAAAAGGGTCATCCTTTTAGATGATTCCTTATTGCTTTTTAGCATATACTAGTGGATCCACTTAGTTAGTAGGTTCTATACCCCGACAAAGTATAGGATAGTTCATGCAGTGTGGGCTAGACGATGTATCATCACATAACTTATGTGATGGTTGTCGGTTAGAGAATCTCCCAAACAGAGTTATTTAGTATTTTTGTATACAAATTGAGTATTATTGTATTATTTAATGCATTGAGTTGCTATTTACTGTTTTAAAAGCTTTTCTTTATGTTGCATCTTTATCACTACTTTATACTGAAATGAGTTAAATTGAATTGAGTTGAGTTGAGATGGGATGAGTGTTTCTTCATATCCAGTTCAAGCTTATGTCTTGTTTTAGATTTTCCCTCACATGCTTGTACATTCCATGTACTGACACCATTTGGCCTGTATCTTTTATCAGCATCCAACGCTTCGTTGATCCAGTTGAGCTTCATAGTTGTTGGTGAGCCTCAGTGCTTCCAGAGGATCCCTTGTTTACTTTCAGTAATTTCATTTTATTAGTAGGATGTCGTGGGCCTTGTCCCAACGTCCATCTTAGTTAGTAAAGGCTTCATAGATAGATAGACAAAGTTCATAAGTCTTTTCATTTTTCAATTGTTTATGTTGAGACTTGAGTTGCCACTTTGGCGAGTTGAATGTTTATTTCTAAACTATACTAAGTTGTCTAATTTGGGACTTTTGAGTAAAACCTTTCATTTGAGTTTATTTGATCTTCAGTAAGTCTTTCGCTAAGAGTTAATCCAGGCCAAGGGTTCACTTGGAGCCAGCAATGGTTCTCGAGTGCCTGGTCACGCCCAGGGTGTAGGCTCGAGACGTGAAAAACTTGGTATCAGAGCACAAAGTTCAAGAGTCCTAGAGTGTCTATGAAGCTGTGTCTGTAAAGTCCTTGTTATCAGTGTGAAGCACGTCACATCTATAATTAGGAGGCTGCGATATTTAGGAACTATCTCATTTCTTTCATACTCTTTTTGTGCTATAGAGTTCATCTATGTAAAGTTTCTTTCTAACTCGTGCTTGCGCGTAACATTCAGATCATGCCTCTATGAAGAGATGTATGAGGTCATCCTGTTAGGAGGAATATTGAGGATCAAGGTGTACCCAATGCACTAGAAGTACAACCCCAAGGAGAGGTCACTTATGTTGATATTCGGGAAGCTATCTGGATGTTGAGTCAAGTGATGACCAACCAAGCTGGGAAACTAAGAGGATATCAAGATGATATGGCTGATAAGTCCAGAATCTGTGAGTTCTTAAGGATGAATCCTCCAAATTTCATCGGTTCAAGTGTCATTAAGGATCCTGAAAACTCTGTAGAGGAATTGTAGAAAGTGTTCAAGGTTATGCATGTGTTGATGTTGAGTGAGTGGAATTAGCTGCATACCAACTGAAGGGTGTTGATAGGGTATGGTTTGACTAATTAAAGAAGAATAGAGCTGAGGGTGCACCAATAGTGAGCTAGGTTGTATTTGAAGAGACCTTTATGGGGCGCACATGTAAGGGAATTCTTCACCCTTAAATAGGAATCTATAAGTGTGCATGATTATAGCCTTAAGTTCACCCATCTATCCCGTTATGCCCTGGAGATGGTTGCCGACATAAGAAGTAGGATGAGTCTGTTTGTTGCTGGGTTGTCTCATCTGTCAAGTAGGGAGGTCAAGACAGCTATGCTTATAGGAGATATGGACATAGCAAGGCTGATGATCCATGTGCAACAAGTTGAGGAAGATAAGCTAAGGGATAGAGAAGATTTTCGAAACAAGAAGGCTAAGACAGGAAATGAGTCTGGGCAGCAGAAGAGTAATGCAAACTAGTCTTCCTTTCAAAAGAAAAATGGACATGCTCCATCATTTGCTGGTGCACTTGCACCAAGGAACATATGTGAGTTCAAGAATAAGAATTTATAGAACTTTAGAGCTATACTTGCACAGTATCAGGGTAGTGTGGCACAAGGAGGTAATGGGACTCCTGCTTGTGCTAAGTGTTGTAGGAACAACTCAGGAATGTGTCGTGATGGCTCCACTGGTTGTTTCAAGTAAGGTCAGAATTGTTACTTCATGAAAGAGTGCCCTAAGAAAAGGCAATGAAATGGCAATGGGTGCAATAGAGCCTAATCTTCTTCAGTTGTACTGCAACACAAAGCTGCACCTAGATGAGCTACTTCAAGGACTAGTGGAGGGGCAAACAATCTTTATGCTATCACTCGTCGCCAAGAACAAGGGAATTCGCCAGATGTTGTCACTGTTATGATCAAGTTCTTTAATTTTGATGTATATGCTTTGCTAGATCTAGGAGCGAGTCTATCTTTTGTGACTCCTTATATTGCTATGAATTTTGATATTCTTCTTGAGCAATGAGCCCTTCAGTGTTTCCATACCTGTTGGTGAGTCTATTCTAGCTAAGAGAGTTTATTGTGGTTGTACCATTTTTATCAATCATAAGGACACTATGGCTGACTTAGTTGAGTTAGACATGGTAGATTTTGATGTTATTCTAGGTATGGATTGGCTTCATGCCTGTTATACCTCAGTTGCTTGTAGAACTTGAGTTGTTAAGTTCTAGTTTCCAAATGAGTTAGTTATAAAGTGGAGGAGTAGTTCAGCAGTGCCTAAGAGTCGTTTTATTTCGTTCCTTAAGGCGAGAAAAATAATTTCCAACGGGTGCATCTATCAGTTTGAGTTAATGACTCTAGTGTTGAGACACCACATATTCAGTCTGTTCTAGTAGTTAGTGAGTTTCTAGAGGTCTTTCCAGATGATCTTCCCGGTGTCCCTCCTGAAGAGAAATAGACTTCAGTATAGATATTCTTCAAGATACTCATTCTATCTTTATTCCGCCGTATAGAATGGCTCCAGCTGAGTTGAAAGAGTTAAAAGAGCTGTTGAAAAACCTTCTTGAGAAAGGCTTCATTCAACCAGGTGTCTCACATTGGGGCGCTCCGGTCTTATTTGTGAGGAAGAAAGATGGTTCACTTAGGATGTGTATAGATTACCACCAATTGAACAAGGTTACCATAAAGAATAAGTATCCTCTTCCAAGGATTGATGATCTTTTTTATCAACTTTAGGGTGCCACTTATTTTTCTAAGATAGACCTCAGATCTGGCTATCATCAGTTGAGAGTTAGAGAAAATGACATTCATAAGACAACATTCAGGACCAGTTATGGCCATTATGAGTTCCTAGTAATGTCATTTAGTTTGACTAATGCTCCTGCAGCGTTCATAGACCTTATGAACAGAGTGTTTAAGCCTTATCTAGATATGTTTGTTATCATGTTCATTTATGATATTCTAATATATTCGAGGAATGAGGAAGATCATGCTAGTCACCTCAAAATAGTTCTTCAAACTCTCAAGGATAGAGAGTTGTATGCTAAGTTTTCCAAGTGTGAATTTTGGCTTGAATCTTTGGCATTCTTGGGTGGGCCACATTATTTCTGGTGATAGGATTCGAGTTTATACTTAAAAGATTGAGGCAGTGCAAAACTGGCCTAGACCCACCTCTCCAACTTATATTAGGAGTTTATTGGGATTAACCTGTTATTATGGAGGTTCATCGAGTGGTTCTCATCTATTTCATCCCTATTGACCAAGTTGACTCATAAAACAGTTAAGTTTCAATAGTCTGAAACTTGTGAGAAAAGTGATTAACGTTTCAAGGGCATTTCATCCAATTCTAAGTGTCAACGATTGCTAGTCAATACAAAACCCAACTAAATGAGTTAGGGTCGAATCCCACAGGGAGTGGTACATATTTAAGATTCAATAGTAAAGTACGAGTATGCTCAAATCAGTCATAGAAATAGAAGTTTTTGAATAAAGACATCATTCAAATTAGGGGGTTACACGAATGTCGAATAGGTGGTTTTTGTTTGAAATTATCAACTACAACAACAACAATAAATAATATGAAATAACAATAATGAGATGGGTTCTTAGGATGTTATTCGATTACAGGCTATCATAGAGAAATAAGTAATTGCAATTATTCGAAAATAACTAGATATTAGTGAGTAAGCTAGACTATAGAGGAGGTAAACTTTCTCTCGAACAATTTACCCCGAATCAAGTCGATTTCTCTCAAACATCTACAAGCATGCAAAATAAGACCAGCCTACAACTTAGTCCATTCACTCTCTCGAGCTGAATATACAGAAAAGGGTTTAGGATTCACTCTCTCGAGCTGAATATGCGAAAAAGGGTTTAGGATTCACACTCTCGAGCTGAACCCAGGAAAACCTAATACCCACAGACCATTAATCAATAATCTTAGTTTTAAAATCTCTCTCTCTCTCGAGCAAGCCAAAAACACAAGGGCAGAACTGCATTTGCAACTACAATTCTTATATTAAACTACAATTAATGATTGAACTCACTTCTAAACAACTTTTAAACTAACAATTAGCAATACCGATAAACTAAATCAACCCATAATCACACCCCAAGATTTGAGGTTTTAACTAGACATCATTAAAAGATAAAAATCGTTACCAAATTGAGTTTCCATCAACTGGGTAAGATTGATTTCTTCTTTACAAAGGTCTAAATTGAAGAATCTGAAAGACCCACTTCCAATTTCTCAAGAGTGAAAAACTTCAATTCTTCAAAGCTAAGGAAAATTTGTCTCACAGTTCCCAATTCAGAAAATTATGAACAAGATTTCAAAAAAGATTGATCGAAAATCCTAAACAAAATGTTCAAAATTGATTTATAGTAGCCAAAAATGTGTTGTGAAGGGCCACTCAGCGCAGTAAGTCAGGCTCGCTGATCCACTCATCGATCCGCTCTTTGGTCAATTCCATCACCTTTTTGCATTGGCCTTCGCATCCTCTAGGTCTATAACTTTAGGCAATCCAACACTGCATCATGAAACCACTCGGTGATCCGTCAACTGCTTCTTTCTATCGCCAACTTGGTTCTTTCCTTCATGGCTTGGCACACATGAACTCTAGGAGGTAAAATGGCCACTCGGCAACTCGCCAAACGGACTTGGTGATCACCAGGCTCTCTTTTCTTCATTCTTTCAGCTCGCTTTGTTTCTTTTTGCAACTTAGTGTCCTTGCTTTGCTCCTTAATCCATAATCCTAAAAATCAAGGATTTTACATCAGTTATTGGCACAAAATTAGCATTTGAGGACACTAAACTTATTACAAATAAAGCTCTAAATGAGTCCAAATCTTGGACTCATCAACACCCCCAATTTAAACTTTTATTTGTCCTCAAGTAAAACTCAAGTTCAGCAGTTCAAAAAGGATGTCTCAAACAGTGCTACAAAAGTCTCAATCATGAATGCACACAATAAGACTCAACTTACTCATACAAGGATCAATTATGCACTCAAAGATTCAAGTTGTGACTCACCATTATCAAAGAATCTCAAGTTCACTTTGCTTCAAATGCAAGTTCAAGCTCAACAAAGGTAATCAAATAAACTCACACAAAGATGATTCCATATTCACACACAATTATTGAACAATTTATAGCTCCGAAATCACAAACAACACTCACACTCACAAAGATGAACACATGCATGACTTCACCCATAGGTTTTGTTGACACCCAATTTTGGACCTCCACAATATAAATTAATCATCTCGAGCTTTTTCAATTTCAAATAATTTAAAATAATTAGTTTTATAAAATTTCAAAAAATAATAATAATATAGTTTGCAAGTTATTTTACCTAATTTTGTCAGTTTTTATAATTTTAGGTAATATATATGTTGTACATAATTTTATATATAATTAGTACATTTTATAAATATTCAAAAATCATCTCAAAAAAGATTTTTGTTTTAATTAAATATTTGGTTAATTACTTTAGTTATATAAAAGTTTATATTTTAAATTATTTAGTTTATATTTGAGTTAATTATTTTATTTCTTTAAGATTAAGAAGCTCATTGGTTAATTTGTATAAGTTCATCGTATTTAACTTTCGGCCCAATTTACCGACTAAGTTCATTTTGGCTACAATTGAAATTCATTCGGTTATATTTCTATTGCGAATCAAGCCACTATTTTACCTCCCTTTAAAATTAATTTCAAGACCATTTTGGCCTTTTTCCTTAAACTATTTCAGCCCACGCCATTCCCTCTTCATTTTACAGCAGCCCACTAATATTCCCAGTCCATTTGTTTTCTGCCAAAAGAAACAAAATAACCGAGCAATTCAATACAACAACATTCTGACCCCACCTCTGCGCGTCTTTCTTTTTCCTCGCATGACTAGCAGAACCCAAATCCAGAAATGTTGCTGCAGTGGACTCGACCCAACAACTCATTCTCACTCGTGCGTTCTTCCTTGCTATTGATCAGACGGATACCATTCTCATTCCGTTGAGAATGGTACAAATTCGAGTTGGCTGGCAGCCTTATATTAGGAGGGAATTTGAATTTCAAAATGGACCCAATTCCCCCCCCCCCCCACCCTCCCTTTTTCAGCCGAAAATCCTCCTCTATTTAACCTCATCTTCTTCATTATTTTGGAGTTGGAGAAAAATTTGAGTCGACTTACGGAAAAGATGCATAAAAATACATTGGTTTGAGGCAAAAATAAAGAAAAATCAACAAGTATTATAGAGAGCATTTAGGTTCCGATTTCTTTTTTTCGAACGTGACTTTCTTGCTGTTCATCAGACTTCTCGAAGTCATAATTTACTGGTGAAAGCTCGTTGCTTGTAGCTCATCACCCCAGCTCTGCTGCCCTCGAAAAGGTAAACCCTGTACCTTTGTGAGTTTCTTTCACGTTTTATATGCTTCATGTTGGGTGATTTAAACCTTTGTTGTTAATCTGTTTACATTTCTCTATTTCGGTCTCTCTGCCTTGTAATGTTTCTTGTCTAGAATTTTTGATAGGTAGTTTTATCATACTCTAAGATTGGTGTTTCCTTTTGAAAAGAAAAGAATTTGTTTCCTTGTGTTTAATCGTCTTTCGACTTTGCCTCAGATTTTGTTAGCTATTCGACCTTTGTTAAATCTGTATAACAAAATTTTGCTTGAAAGTGGATCTATTTCATGGCTTAAGTTGATTCCCTGTCATGCCTTTCTTAATGACTATTGTTCGGTTGAGGTTTTAGTTTAAATGCTTACTTAAAAAGTTTACTGAATATGTTTTCTATTGATTTTCCGTTGGTTTTTAATGAGCCATGGTAGTATAGCTTTCATTCTCTTACTGTTTAGTGGTCGATGAGTAGAAGTTTATAAGTTTTATTTATTTATTTTTCCTCCTTGATACAAATTGAAGTTTGGCTTGTGGGTCTTATTCTATATATTCAGGTGTTTCGGTTTTGTTCAAATTGTTGTCATTGTTGTTCTTGTTTTTTCCAGAAAGTTATATTGGTGGGTTAACTGTCGATTTTGATCCTTCTCATGTGAAGCATTATAGCATGTAGATTGTTCCAAGATGATCCTTGAATCACTATCTCTTGATCACAAAAGAAATGCACTTGTACCTTTTTTTTAATTTTCTTTATTTTACCTCATGATTTAAGTCTCTTAGTGTTTTAGTTTTTGGCAGAATATAATGTTCATCTAAACCATAACCTAATTCATCTAGTGACATCATTTGATAGATTGTGCGTGTTTACTTAAATTTCCAGATTTACATTGAGGTGTTGTTTACTATAATCCATTTTGGATGTTAGGTTTGCCTATTCTGTCTTAAAAGTCTTCATTTAGAGTGCTTCGATTAGATGATATGTTTCAACTTGTTCCAGCTAGTTGTTTGTCGTACTTTGATCGTATTGTTGAAAACATGTTTGTTTTAGTTATATAAATTATGAGATTTTGGTATGAGTAATTAATTTGATCAACTTTGGACATTCTTAGTCCCCCCATAAGTCTGTTGTCAATTTGAATATTCTCCTAATCCCTCTATTCTAGTTGTCATGGTTGTTGAGTGAATTTTTTGAATGTGTCTATCTATCAATTACTACTCATATTAATAGAATCAATCTTACTTGAGAAGTATTTTAGTGCATGTTATTAGTTTCATTTTGCATTACTAAGTGCAAATTTACAACTAAGCTTTTGTTCTGAAGTCTTTCAAGCTATATAAATTGTTTCTTTCCCGTTTTGATGCATGAACCCTTATGATGAGTCCGATGGACTTTTTCCCTTCCTCGCATTTCGAGAGAGTCGTAAAGGCTTAAATCAATTCCTTCAGAGTCGGGCAGCCATTGGAATCAAGGAAATGGACCTCAAAAAATTAACGAACAGGAATTGGGGCTAATATACGGGATTGTATACACTAGTATACACCTAGTGTATACGAAGTGAGGAAGTGGGCCAAAGAAGCCCCCAAATTCCAGAAATCGTATTTTGTTATTATAGTGCCTAAACCCATTTATTTATTATCTTGTTAGAGTTTAGGACATGTGGGAGAATTGGGCCTAAGGCCCAAAGGAATAACTTTTCTTTAGGTTGGATTTTGATAGGTACCAATGACTTAAATGGGCCAAAAGCCCAAAGCTGAAATTAGGTCCAAGTGTTGGCCTAGGCAGACAGAAAACTAGTCTTGGGCCAAAAACTATCTCTTTTTTCATTTTATTTGCTTTCGTATTTGTTTAATTGTTTATTTGCCAGTCAATTTTAAGGTTCCCTAAAAGATTGTCATTCGAGATTTTCTAAAGACTAAATAGTTATACTTATTTCTCTACTTAAATTACTTTGAAATATTTTACTTAAGTAAACCTTTATACTATTTCCCTTCCCCCTAAAAATAATTTCAAGTCTTAAGTTTGTTTATTTCCAAACTAATTAAGCATGTTTAAATTTTAGCCAACTAGTTAATTATCGGATAACCGCATTTTAGTGGATGTTCTAGGTGCTTTAAAACCCTTCCTAGAACATTAATATGAACCCTGAACCCCCTTTAATATTTCATTAGATTTTCTGTTTTTTAATCTTTTGAAAAAATAGTTTTCTTAATTTTTCTTTAAAAATTAAGTGGAGACTCTTAAAACCCGCTGTTTTCTCTTTTTAAATAAAACAGAATGACGACTCTACTGGGGAGTTGAATGAGTTTTAATCTTAAAATTAACTTATTTGGCTATTTGTTTAAATTTCTTAATTGTTTCAATTCTTGTATATTATATATTATGGCATTTATGTCATCGATTCCGCCAAGCGGCAAATAGTTTGCATTAGGAAAAAAGGATGTTACATGGCTATCCATGGTTGTCCTTTAGAAAAGCACCTTTAAATTCTTTTGAAGTGATAAATGAATACTTGGCTTGTGGTCATCCAACGTCATTTATTATACTTCACCCCGTAGTTTGTCCAACTCGGGCAACCAGGTCTTGTCTAAACCAACTCTAGTCAACTAATGTGGAGCGGAACCAAATCCTTATTAGCTCATTAAACTTAGATGACCCAACACCCAATGTGTGTTTGGCCCATTCGAAAGACTACCTTGAGTCCAAAATGGCCCACGGCCTAAACAGACGATCATACCTATGTGTTTAAATTTGAAGGATGTATATGTCGTTGGACAAACCATTGTCCCTTGGGGTTGAGAGTTTATTTTAATTGGCTTACTTTAATTAAAAATGAAGTTTTTCATGAGTTATCATTTGCATCCAAAGGCGTCAGCATTTGGAGAAGAGAAGAGATCAAGATCAAAGGACTTTCCGTGGCGGCATAGCTTAGGATTGTACCCATGCGTTGGACTGTTTATTTATCCCATTTTCCCTGTATCCCCATTTGATTTATTCATAAAATTTGTATAAATTTGGGTTTGAGTGGCAATAAAATGTTTCAAATGACTTGTACATCCTTCAAATCGTTAGGCTTACCCTTGGCACAAAAGGGTCACAATCCGTTTAGAACGCGCAATAACTTTTTATGTGTTATAACTTCTTGTGTGATTATGTTACTTTATTTGGAGATGTTCTAGCCTAATCTTTTTGAAAATTTTCTAGAAACCCCTAAGCACAAATATCAAGTCACTATCAAAAGTGCGTCCAAATACTTTCTGAGTCTATTGTTTCCTAACAAAATTCGATTAATTCGATCTTCACTTTTTAAATTTACTCTCTTATATTAGAAAAGATTCACCGTCTCAAATCCAAAGAGAATCAAGTTGGTCAAACTACGTAGGACCTGAATTCTCCCTAGTGAGTTATGTAGGCAACATTTCAAGGCTCGATCCCCATTTTTGAGAAACTCTATCTTTTCAAATCTTACAAAGAAATTAGAGTTACATCTCAATCGAAAATCAAAAGTACGACAACACAATCGACTTTGTCTCGACTCAAGTCGACATTCAATAAGCTCAAGATCAAATAGATAAATTTATGTCTATTTAGTCGTCTTTCTATATCCGTGGGCTAGTTTATCTACAAGTGAAACGACTCTTATGTGTTTACAATCATGTGTGTGATATTTTGTATTATTTATCATCTACACAAACTAACACATTTATCTTTTGAGTTATTTTTCTTTGTCAGGTATTCAAAACTGATATGTGTTGAAAAAATGACGGAACATCCATATTCCACAAGGTCCAAAAACCCCAAAGATTTCTTTTCCAACCAATATTTGTCAAAAGGCAAAGAAAAAATGGTTGAGAATGTTGAGAATATTGATTTGAATGAAATTAATTGTGAATGACCCTATCATTGTTGAACAGAACAAGTTGATTGCACAATTGTTCCAACAAATTGCTAAAATGAGGGCTGAAATGGATAAGACCTGAGATTTGATGAATTTGGCTATTGTTGCCAACACTCCTACTCCAGACAACGGAAGGCCTCCACTCCATTTCCTACTTCGAATCCAACATCCAAACAATTCATCCACCGCTACGAATCCAAAACCTCCCATCATTGACTTAACTACCCTTAAACCACACCATGCTAGCTCATCACATCAAAAGCCACATACTCCTCAAATTCCAAATGCTAACATTTTTTAGAATTTTCCTCCGATCCATCAATCCCCTTCTCAAATTGTCCAAAACCCACCTACCACTCAACCCATACCTCTAAAAATCGCATTTCATCTTCCAATATCACCAAAATCATACACTCCCTCTACTATACATTTTGAACTCGACCATTATAAGAAGAATGAGATCAAGTAGAAGGTCATAAAAGGAAAGGCTAAACAAAGCATCAGAGAGGAAATTATGAATGCAATAAAGGACTTTTAGTACACCCCAGACATTGTGGGATTGAATTATGAAGATTTGTGCATTCATCCACATTTGGAGCTTCTAGAAGGTTTTAAAGTACCAAAATTTGACAATTTTAGTGGATTTGAAAATCCTTTGACTTATTTGAGGGCTTATTGTGACCAACTTGTGGGAGTAGGTAAAGACGAAGCCTTGTTAATGCGACTCTTTAGTCGAAGCCTAAAAAGAGAAGCTTTGGAATGGTTTGTTTCTAAAGAAACCAAGCAGTGGCCAAGTTGGAACGCTTTGGCTTAAGACTTCCGATTATAATGTAGAATTCATTCCTGATCGATACTCTTTCGAGAGAATCAAAGAAAATTCTACTAAAAGCTATCGAGAGTACTACTATTAAAGAAGAGAGGCAGCAAGGGTTAAACCTCCCGTGATCGAGAAAGAAATTATTGGAGTCTTTGTGCGCAATCAAGAGTCGGAGTACTACAATTGGATGTTGCTTATTTTAGGAGGAAAGTTCAGTGAGATAGTCAAAATTGGTGAAGCGAAGACGGTCTCAAGACCGGAAAAATCATCCGAATGATTCCCTAAGATGAATCCTCGGGACCATTGAGGAGGAAAAGGAAAGATGTGTCCTCTATCTTATTTGAATTGAGCCAAAAATCAAAGAGGCATGCCGGTCTCAATGTTTGAATGCCTTTACTATTCAAACCTACCCTTTAGCTCTGCGAAATCCTTACCCCATCCAACCAAATTACCAAGCTCTATTGCCAAATTACCTAAATGTTCAATCAAGTTACCAAGTTGTATTGCCAAATTACCCAAATGTCCCTCATAGCTACCAAACTCCACAATATAAAAATCTCCTAACACCAGCACCTACTCACCAAAATCGTTCAAGTTACTACCAAGTACCTTCATCTTCACGAAATGATTACAATCTTTTTTGTCACAAGTTTTTGAAGAAACCTTCTCTAGTTTTTACTCCACTGGTTGAACGTCGAAGCCGACTTATTGAGAAGTTGAAAGAGGTTGGTCTAATACAAACAATTAATCCAAAAAATGTCAATGTCAATTCCAAACTTTACAGACCCGATCTTCATTGTGCTTACCATTTAGAAGGCGCTGGACATACCACTGAGGATTGCATCAACTTGAAGCATAAAATTCAGGAATTTATTGATCAAGGAATTGTCACCCTTCAAACGGTCACTTCCAATGCCAATGGTAATTCATTGTTGAATTGTGGAGGATTCACTAGTAGCATGATTGACCCAAAGTCTCAAGCACCTCCCTGTCCAAATGCCCCAAATTATTGTCAAATGCATCCGTCTCAACAAGGCCATTATGATCCTCCTCGTCTGAGATTCGAAAAGAAACCTGCTCGAAAGTTTACGCCGCTCATTGAAAGTCGGACAAAGTTGTTTGAGCAATTAACTGTGGCAGGTTTTATTCATCCAGTTGGGCCCACCAGTCAATACTAGCTCTACGTTCTACCTAGCTGATCGTAGGTGTGCATATCATTCCAAAAGTATTGGGCATGATCCTGAAGACTGTATTAATTTGAAGCATATGATCCAAAAATTTATCGACCAGAAAGTGGTTAGGACCACTGTACCCAACGTCAACAGTTACCCTTTGCCAAACTATGAAGGCGCCAATATCAATATGATAAAGACGGAGGATGAGTGGTGCATGGTAAAGGTGATAGTTCTGGTTGGTGCTGACAACCGTGAGAAAGTTGTAGCTTCTCTAAGCATAAGCGATAAATTTAATTTTATGAGCATGACACCCCATTAAGCTTTTGTTTTAGTGTCAAGAGAGGCTTAGAACAAGAAGGGGATTAACTACATTCCACCAAAGTCTTTACCTCATTTATGTCAGTCCTCTTTAGTAGAGGATTATGCCAATGACGACGATCTTGGAGGAGGAATTAGAGATCTTTTTGAAGAATGTGATGTTGCGCCCAAGAGGATGATCGAGACACCAGGCATATGAGATGCCATGCCAAAGGAGCAAGTTCTTAATTGGACTACCACTCCGCTCTTGATTCCTCGCTCATCTTGATAGACAAAGATGAATCTTATGCTATTTCTAAAATCAGTGGTAGTCCGAATAAGGACTAGAACCCGCCTTTTATGTTATTTTACCTAATATATTTTAATTTCCCTCGTAATGTTTTGAAAAAGGCAAAATGGCTCATGGTCATGGCCAAAGTTTGTATTTCCTTATTATCAATGAAAGCCTCTTCTATTGAAAAAAATTATTTTGCTTGCTTTAATTTTTTTCTATCTAACAGTCTTTGCTTTTATTTTAGAAAAAATAATTTTAAACCTGTCAAATTCATGTCATGTCACAAGTTGAATGAACAACATGAGGTAGACGAAGATGAGTTTGGAGAGTATAATGAGGAGATCATAACATTCGAACACCTTGTCAAAGATTTGAAATAGTTTGAGACTCAAGGTAAGTCGAATCTGGATGAGACAGAAACCGTAAATCTAGAAAAGGACGACTGTGTCAAAGAAGTCATAATCAGGGTACATCTGAGAAAAGCACAGAAAAGATAACTCAATAGTTTACTTAGAAAATACATCAATGCATTTGTTTGGTCACATGTCGTGGTTGAACAGAGACATTCATCTCAAGTTGTCAATCGACTCAGATGCTTTCAAGAGCTATTATATTTGAAGATTTAGAGTTACTTTTATTTCCTTCCCTATAATTGCAATTTTTTTGGAATCGTCTTATGTTTTGTGTTAGAAAATTATTTTCTTGTAATGAACTACGTCTAAATTGAATTCTCAAGAATGAGATACGTAGGCGGCCTATGTCAGCCCCGGTCACTCTTTTATCTTTTTTTTTTAATATTTCTTTGTATTTGAACTACGTTTGACTTGAATTCTCAAGAATGAGATACGTAGGCGGCCTATGTCGGCCTCAGTTGTTTCCTTGTTTAATTTTTCCTATATTTGTTAATCCTCAAGAGGGAAATACATTTGACCTGATTTCTATCTTAACAGGATACGTAGGCGCCACAAAGGCTTGGTCAAATCTCCTGTGGGATTTCTATTCTTCTTTACAATAGAAACTGGGGAAAATTTTTTGAAAGGGACTCAAAAATTCTCAAGAAGAAGATCTCTCCAACAAAGTCAAGACTAAAGTTACTTTGAGATTGGCAACTAGCACAGAATTTTTGAGAAGATCTAAAAAATTATGTGTCTTCTCAAAAATTATGTGATTTGCTCACCAACAGTTAAAGATACGCCAAGATAATTAACTGGGACAGAAATTTTTTCAGGATGACCTCAAAAATTTCAATAGAGTTCACCAGCAGTTTAGAACGACTTTGAATACTCCCCGACAAATAATCAAATAGACCCCGAAGCATCAACTTCAAAAGCGTTCATTAAGCTTGACGTGACATGACACTTGATAGTGACCTTTTCCAAATATTACTTTTTGAAAATCTATTTTTTTCTAAAAACTTTTCTTTTGCGTTTCAATTATTTTTACATAAAAATGTTTTGTCTTATCTATCAAGAGGCGGGAGATAGGAGAAATCAATCGGAGATAGCAAGACAAGGAGCAGACAACCAAAGATATCGACACAGATCAGTTCATTTTTAAACTAACAATTTTTTTGTAAATGCAGGAAAAGTTTTTATTCTTCTTATACAAGGAATTGAGTATATGAGTAGCATTATTTCATTCAAATTCTCAGCAAGGTGTGGTCCATAATGAACATTGTAACTATGTTCAGAGATGGAACAAATGAAAACCTCGAAGAAAGCAATACTCTTATTTTCCCAGCAACTAAAGATACCTGGAGGACTTTCATTTGCAGCACATTATCAGATATGATAATATTCCTACCCAGAGAGTCACTCATATCGTATTGTCAAATAAGATGATACCACTACACTAAGGGTCATATATGTTAATTATATTTGGTGTTGCTACAAATAAGAGAAATTACAAGTTTGTGTATGTAAATTGAGATATATTCCTTTTATATTCTTTATATGGTTAAATAATTAAAAATAGTAAAAATGTTTAGGATATAGTATAAAAGATTTAATTAAAACCTCCTACAAGAACTCTATCCCTCTTGTTTGTTTTTTTATTTTTATTTTATAAATTTATAGCAATCATGGAAAAGGTTAATCATTCAACAAAGCAAGGAGAGGAAAAAAAGAAGAAGAATTCTTATTTAAGTTTGAAAATCCTTTCCAAAACCCTTCACAGAATAAATATATGGTGCATTTTCAGCTTAAGTCATCTACGACTACTTAATGTTGTCCTCATTATTCATTTAGACACCTTAAATAGGACTAGTACCTATTAGACACTCTAATATTAATAAATATGTGAGTATTGAACACAAAATGACAACTAGCTAAAAAAATAATGTGTGTGTAATTCACACGCTATGTCTTGAAAAAGTCACAAATACAACTACGACATGTGACATGTGGGTCCAATCTAATCATAAAAAAAAAAAATCAATTTTAAAAAATGAAAAAAAAAATCAACAATTAATAATTCAAAATGCTAATCAACTAAAAGATAAAGATTAACCCTTTGGTCTTTCTTCTTCTTTCCTTGGCTCACGACTATCACCCATGTTATCGACTCCTCCCACAAGATTCATTTTCTCCTTATTATAAACTATGAGATTAAGATAAATATAAATAGTGAAACAAGTTGTGACGTATGTGTAGCTTAGCGGAACGACTATTGAGATATTTGTGGAAAATAAATCAATGTCCTTGAACGATGGTGAAGAGAAATTGAGAGTACTCAAATAAATTCTATAGAATTCTCTAATATTATTTTAATAAATTCAATGGGTTTACATTTTAATTTGAGTGGTGATGTTTGATCGAAATGATTGAAAATAGGAATTGACGGATGTCGATCAACTTTTTAACTCCAAATCGAAATCTTCTTTCTTCTTACAAATTTTTCCCAGTAGATTCGATTTTTTTAATATAATGAATGAAAAAAGAACAAGAAAAATAATACAGAAGATTGAGAACTGAAGATGAAGAAAAGAAGTGCAGAAGTATGAACAAAAAAAAAATGGGGAAGAAGACTGACTAAATGACTTACTTTTGCTGGTTAAGATTTTTCTTTTAAATACAAAAAATAGTTATTACTCCATGCCAAATGTCAATAAAAGAAAAAAAAAGGTACAAGTTTTTTAATAAGAAAAATAAAAAATATGTTATTTGGATCTAGTCACGCGCTTAATATTCGTGAGATCCATATTTTTTGTCACATCCGCATTTTGTATTTAATAGGTGCATTTTTAAATATTTTAGGTGTTCAATAAGTATCAGTCCTCGTTGATGTGTCTAAGCGAATTATGCAAACAAGTTTAAGGGATCGTCAATGATGTAAACCTATATTTTCTCTATTTATTCAAACGCTTTCAACAAGTTTTTCTACATCTTTCTTGGATAAATATTTGCAATTATATAAAACCAATGTTGCCTATATTAAAAATTATGTTGTTACATCAAATTTACTGGTAATATAGTTCTAAAACCTAGATCTAATAACATGTTTGTACGTAAAAGGGACAAAAATAATTACTCCCTCCGTCCCATTTTATGTGGCACCATTTCCTTTTTGGTTAGTCCAAAAAAAAATGTCATATTTCCTTATATGGTAAGTATTTAAAAGTACAATTCATCTTTTACCCTTGTTGGTCTCACTTAATCTTAAAGATAGTACTCCAATACATTTATGAAGAGAGAGAAAAGTGAGTCTACTTTTTAATATGACTATTTTTTGAAGGGGCAATTTGGTAAATATTTCAAAGTCTTCATTTATTTCTTAAACTCCATGCCTGGTCAAATATTGCTACATAAAATGGGACGGAGGGAGTATGTTTTATGTTTAATTTAAGATTAAGTGTAATGAATTATATATTAATTAAAAGGATTGAAATCAAATTATACCAATAACTAGAGAAAAAATGTTATATATTAACTCTATAATTTAAGAAATTTATTGAACACTTGCCAAAAAGTGTTAATTTTCCTTAATAATTTCTCCTAATCATTCTTTTACATTTTGATATTTCAAAAGGATATTTGGAGGAAAAAGAAAGAGAGAAGTAAGATACACCATGGAGGAAATTACAATTATAGCAACTGTCACCTCAACAAAATATTGCTCTTGTTCATGATTAATATAAATGTCTTAAATGTCGTAGTAGGATTGAGAGACGAAAAAATTACTGTCATACCAAATAATCATATAAATTATCTTAGCGTCCGTTGTTTCTCATTCCATAAAGATGGTGATGACCAATAAACTACAATTTTCACTATTCAACATACTTGCTATGTATAAATAGCATATTACAAAGATTTATTAGTGAATAAATTAAATAAATCTAGTAAATAAATATTCTTTAATAAAAAATTTCATATTGAGGGAACAATTTCTTCTCGCCAAACATTTATTTTTTGATTAGCTACCTAAAAAGATGAGGGATCATTTCTTGAATGTCTATAGTTGGTATTTTTAAAATTTGGTTGGTGGATAAAATAATGGGAACTTTTTTATATAAAAATGAAAAATTGGGATGATATTTTAAAAATAAAATAATAGTAAAAAGAGAAATGATAAAAAAGAGAAAATTCATCTTAAATATTTTGAAATAAGATAAATAACATTCTAGCATCTGTATCTTGCTTTACAGAAAAGGCTATTCTTATTTTTCATAGTTATTGATGCGATTGGTAAATTTTAATCATTTTTATCTATCAATCTATCGTTATTGTTAATTGTAATTATTATGTCCTCTTTTTTAAATTTATTTATGTGGCCATTTTTTAATTTAAATGATATTTTATATATTTTAAAAATACTATTATTTTAAATTTTCTATCTTTTTCTTGATGATATGTGCTTATAATAACAAAAATATTATATTACATTTAACATTATAAAAATTTAATATTTCTTTATTGTTAAAATTTAATATTCAAAGAAACATCACAAAATTCTACACAATATATAGGTTCAATTTTTAATGCCGGATAGTGAAAATTGAATTATTGTATCAGAAGTTGATTGGGACGCTAAGTCAAAATGAATCCTATTTTGACTATAACCTTTTTCATTACTATGCTCTCATACACAGAAATACCATTAAAATGTATTGTACATAGAACGATTTTCAAAATAGTATTTAATGTCTATTTTTAATTATTGATTATCGAATTATCAAAATTAAATTTTAGAAATCTCAAACTTTCACCTCTAATGAATTATTTATCATATATATGAGTAACATCAACGAGTCATTTGGATGTCTTAATTGATTTATGACGCCAAATTTAGAATGTTATGGCCTGAAAGTGGAGATCTAACCTATACATGAGATTTCTTTAAAAATTAACATGTCAAATTCTAAACCAATTATGAACATGAAAAAGTCATAGAATCCCTCTCTGTCCTCCCCCCTCCCATCCACCTGAGTAGAGATCTTCTTCACCAAAACACTTTTTCTCTTCTTGGATTCTTCCTCTTCTAGCGTAACTTATCTCTCTCTTTTAAATCACTTTTTTCTTTGTTCCATCATTAATTAATAAATCAAATTGAAGGAGAAAATAGAAATCTGAAGAGAAGAACAGGGAATAGTAAGATAGTTATGAATTATAAAGATGTTGGTTGTGACGTGTTGATAGACGATGATTATATCATTATTGTTGATAAAGCAAACTAATACTTCTAGATTTGTAAAATTACTAAAATTCTTCAAACTCTTTTTGATAATTATGGATGCAACTCAGTTTAATTGATATACTTTGTGTGTAATGAATAATCAAATATATTATTGATGACTTGAGACTGAAATGATATTGTGATGATTGAGATGTTTCTACAACAAAATAGAAAAAACAAAGAGAAGTAATCATTTTTCTCGATGAATTTTCGATAAGTTTTAAGAAAATAATCATAATTTTTATGCATATATATCATAATATTTTCAATCGAAGTCATCATATACCTCATAATTTTTCGAATGATTTCCTTCAAGTAGATTCTCAGATGAATTTGTAGAAAATAATCCATGATGATAATGAATTGATGAAAAAGAACACAAAAAGAAGAATAATAAAAGAACTTAAAAAAAAAAAAAGTGGAGCCCATAACGTATTAAAAAATAAGAAAGAGAATTAGCATAATTAATATATATTTTATATTAAAAATACTTAATTATATAATGATCAATAAAATAGTGGCAGATTATAATTTTGTTATTTTTTTCTTTTTCTTACACACTTAAAAATAAGTGAAGACACTTTATTTGTCATGTCAACTTCGAAGATAGTATTAATATTACCTTAAACAAGATTATGTATGTAATAAATTGTCACAATAATTTGAGTATTTAATTTATTGATTTTTGGGGACAAATTTAGGATGAATTTTATGCCTTTTCCCTTATGGACATATTTTGTTAAAATATCTTTTTTTAATACGTAATTATTGAATTTTCATTATTAAAATATATCCTATTAAAGTTTATTTATGTATCAGATGAATTTTAAAAATTCAATATATAATTTCTACTTTAGAAATATTGAATCATGTATCGAATGTCCGTCCAAGGAAGCATTTGACAATATTTTTCTCCTATTTTCAGTGTCAATTCCACAAAACAAGTTTGGCAACAAAATTCGAAATTTAACTTCACTTGAATTTTAGAAGTTTCAAGAATTTGAAAAACAATAACAACCCAAAAAAAAAAAACAATTAAGTTGAAAAATGATTTTTAAAAGAAACAAAAAAAACTAGCCAACTTGCAGCAATTCTTTTATAAAATAAAATATAAAAATAAAATTGGCATTAGTATCTGTATTTAAACCTTGGATTAGATTGAAGGGTGGAATTGTTCGGCAGCTAAAACACAGAAGAACAAGAAGAAGAAGAAGAAAGGAGAAACAAAGATTGAATTTGGGGAAACTTGATAAATCTTGAAAAAATGTCGGTTCGTTTGATGAAGAAAATCTTGAAGGAACAAGAATCAGCTGAGACTCAACAACTAATCAACAGCGAAGATGAATCTGAATCTCCTCCTCCTTCTTCCGCTACTTTTCGTAATCCCTTCGATCTTCTTGACGACGAAGATGATGATGATGGTGGTGTTGACCAGGTTTGTGTTGTTACTATCGAAAAAAAGAAGCTTTTTATTTGATAGTTATGCCATTTTGGTTAAATCATATTGTTTGATTTTATTTCCTAGAAAATTGATTTCAGTCTGCGAATGAACAAAACCCTGATAATTTTAGGGTAGATTAAGGTAGTAAGTTAACTACAGATCACTTCAAATGTCGTTCTTGGAATATGATGGAACATGAATACTTGAAAAGGTGTAAAGCGAACAGCTTTAATCAAATTGAACAAATTCGTGAAATCTGTGTTGGGATATGACTGCAAAGGGGTGTTCCAGTTCAGTGAAGATTGGGGTAACTGCTTGAAATTCGGATTCAATTTGAGTAGCAGCCAGGGCCTGGCGGTTGATGAAGTGTCTGAAAACCTTGGAGATCAGATTAAATCCTAGCACACGAAAAAAAATTCTAGGTGTTTTTTTTCCTTCTGCCCAAGGATAGAGTTATCCAATACATGTGTTGGTAGGAGGGTAACAGGTGATGTGAACAACCAACATTATTAAAAAAAAAAAAGAGAGAGAGAATGAATGTGTGAGAATTGGGTATTACCCTTAAAAGGTTGTTTGAAAATTCTAATTGGTGTATGCACATTAGTAATTTTTTATGTATATGATTCCTTTTCAGTAAGGAGGGTGAATAAACAAGAACATGGTATAATCTGAAGATGCTTCTGAGGTTTGTGGATTAGCTTTAGAAAAAAAAAAAGGGCTTTTGATTTGATCAGCCATGCTATTCTATTCTTGATTGATTTTATAGAATTGCTTCAAGTGACTATTCCTTCCATTTTCTCCCTTGTTTTTTGTGACTACATATCTCACAAATATAAAGCTGAAAGCACCAAGAAAAAGTTTGCGATGAACAGAATCCAACCTTAGATATATGGTTAAGGCATTAAGCTATAGACCACTTCGAATTTGTTATCTAGATGTGAACAAACTAGGTGAGCAAATGGATGTGATTGGATTCCTGAATTATGTGTGTTGAAAAATGGATTTGGAGGGCCACCCCATGAAGATGGAATTAAGTTGCTTAAGATTGTGATTCAAGTGAGGAAGTTGAATATATTAGAATGGTTATGCCCTTAAAATGTTGTTTGACAATTCTAAATGGTGTATTCACATCAGTTGTTTTTGATATATAAAAACCCTATTTAGGTAAAGAAGATGAATAGATGAATATACCTATTTCCAATTGTGATCTACTCTGAGGTCACTCTACAAATATTACCAAGGCCATTGATTATATAATGAGCTATTGCATAAAAAGGACTTCAAGGAGATAGTGCAAAATAGCTGGAACCAATCCATAAATGGTCACACCATGTATAGTGTCTGGAGTAAATTGAAGTTAATTGAACAACAAGCCAGACATGAACAGGAAATGACTCAGCTGGACAGGAAGGTTGAAACATTGCACGACCAACGTGCAATAGCTTAGGCACAATTACAGAATGATCTATTCAACCTTGAGCTAATTGGCAAGGAGAGAACATTGTTAGTAAAACTTTAAGAATGGTCAATTATTCAGGTAAAGGGTTTTATGACAGAGATCTAGAGATCCTTGGATATCCAATGGAGATTCAAACACAGTTTTTCATGCGTTCATGAAGGCAAGACAAGCTAGAAACAAGGCGACCAGTATTAGCAATGAAGCTGGGGACCTACTAACTGAACCACACAGATACTACAAGAGTTCCTACTGTTCTTCAAGGACCTGTTGGGAATACAAGCAGCTGAAATGGCCAGTTTCGATATCAACATTGCCGGAGATGGACCATGCCTTACACAAGATCAACAAATGAAACTAATGAAGGAGATCACCAGAGAGGAGGTATTATTAGCTCTTAAAAAGCTGCCCTTGGACAGAGCCCCAGGCATTGATGGGTTTCTAGCTGAATTCTTTAAAACATTCTGGGGACAATAGGTGAGGAGGTGCTAGAAGCAACCCTAGGATTCTTTGAAAATGGAAAATTGTTGTCTGCTATGAATTGTACAACAGTGACTCTCGTTCCCAAAGTACCAAACCCCACTTATGTTAAAGAGTTCTGACCCATAGCGTGTTGTACGACTGTCTATAAATTGATAGCTAGGGTGGGTCCTTACCTCCAGACTCACAATAGTGGTAGATTATCTGGTAGGGTCCTCACGATCTACATTTATTGAGGGGAGGAGTATTCTTGACAATGTGATTATAGCTCATGAACTAGTCAAAGGTTACTCTAGAAAGGGAGTCTCTCCAAGATGTATAGTAAAAGTGGATATCAGGAAAGCTTATAACTCTGTGGACTCGGGATTTCTGAGAATGGTGTTGATTGAATTTGGCTTCCCTGGTAAATTTGTGAAATAGATAATGGAATGTGTAACTATTGTCCAGTATGCATTGATTATCAATGGCGGGATGGCTCCTAAGTTCCAAGCTAAAAGGGACTAAGAGGGTGTTTGGATTGGCTTAAAAGTTGGTCAAACCTACTTTTAAGTCAGTTTTTTACTTCTGAAAAAGTGTGGTAAATATAAAAAATAACTTAAAATATTCATAAATGACTTGAAATAAATTAGGAAGTGTTTGGCAAGGTTAAAAATAACTTAAAATAAGTTTAAATTGATTTAAAATAAGTTAAAAACCAAAAGTAGGCCTCTCCCTACTTTTTATTTTTTGACTTAAGTCATTTAAGTTTGACTTTTTATTTTGACTTAAAAGCTACTTTTTTTAAAGCCAATCCAAACGGGCGGGTGGCCCAGTGTCACCCTACCTCTTTGTCCTTGCCATGGTGTACTTGAACAGATCCTTGAAGCAACTTAGACACAACCCAAACTTCATCTATTATCCCAGGTGTGAGAGACTTCAAATAGTGTATATCTGTTTTGCTGATGATCTTTTAATGTGTTGCTGAGCCGATAAAAAATCTATACATCTAATGGATACAAGCTTTTCAACACTTCTCTCAAGTATCTGGACTACAAGAAAATCTAGAAAAAAGTTCAATATATCTGGCAGGAGTTTCTCGGAGCTTCAAGGATCAAATCATCAGTGATATGCTATTCTCAAAAGGGGAAATGCCTTATCAATATTTGGGGGTACCCCTCTCTGCCAAGAAGCTAGTTATTCAGCAGTGCATGCCTATTGTAGAAAAGATGATAGCGAGAATCAAGAATTGAACAACAAAATTCCCATCATACAGTGGAAGATTACAGCTCATAAAGAGCGTCCTGTTTGAGATGCAGACATATTGGGCCCACTGAGTAGTTATCCTACCCATATAATTTTGTAATCTAGCCTAGTATAGGAAGAGGTAAGCTTTAAGGATTAGTTCTGGAGTTTAAAGAACTACAGTTTTGTAATTACACACTTGGTTGAATGAAAATGCTACTTTCAACCAAAAAAAGAATATACCCATTTTTTGTGACCGTGTTAACCACAAATATAAAGTTGCAAATGCCAAGAATAAGTGTGCGAGTAAATATAACCCAACCCTAGATTTATGGTTAAGTAGGGCAATATGTAATTTTTTTGAATGTTATTAACAATTGTGGTAACCTCGCCTACAAGCGAAGCCATATACCAAAAAGTGTATCTACGCCATAATATGGTTCTCAGCAAAAGAGGTCCAATCCTCTAAACATATAGGGACCTCGAAGTACACCCAAAGGAAACTAGAGACAAAAAACTACTTCGCAAATTTTAAAAAGTTTCCTCCACTCCTTCAAAATCCCTCCTATTTCTCTCTTTCCAAAATAACCCACATGTTTGCTAAGGGGGTCACTCTCCATGCCCTTGGGCCTTTCTTCCCTCTCGTATGAGATACGCAAGTTTTAGACTTCGAATCTTGTTAGTGAGAAATCAATGAAATTAAGGTAGAAAACAAAGGGATGTGAATAACTTCCTGAATTCTATGTGTTGAAATGAATTTGATGGGCCATCCCATGATGCTAGGAATTATGATGCTTAAGATTGCAATTCAAATAAGGAAGATGAACATGTAAAGAACAGGGAATAACCTAAAAAGGTTGTTTGAAAATTCATGGTACTTAACAGTTAGTTGTTTTGGGTATAAGATTCCTATTGAAGTGAGGAAGATGGATATATAAGAACATAGGTATAACATGAAGTTGTTGACGGGGTTTGTGTATGAGTTTTAGGATTAAAAAAATTTTGATTTGTGAGCCTTCTAAGTTCCATTCTTGATTTGTTTCATAGAACTCTTTTCACAATCTATTGATTTTTATTCGCCACCATTATTCCTTTCTTGGTATTTAATTGAATTACTTCCGACTATTGCCTTTGCCCTAGTGCCACTTTTTTTACTACATCAAACAAAAGTAACTACTTGTACCGAAATAAGTGTGAATGTAGATGCTAATTCATCATATAAGTAGTCGGTGCAATTTCGAGCATAGTCTATATGTATGTATGTACAAAAATTTAGAGACAATCCAACCTTGATTATAGGGTCAATTATGTCGGTAGGATTCGTATGGGAGAATAGCCTTAAAGTGATCAGTTGACAATTCTAAATTGGTGCATATGCATTAGTTTTTCCTGATTCCTTAAGTTGAGCTTTAGATGAAGTGGTGTGGCATATGTAAATGTCCTGACATGAAGAAAATCTTTTGCTTTATGTCTTGGCATAGTGTAGGATGGGATTAAAATTTATGGACATTGAGATGAATGTCAAACACCTTGAAAGTGACAAGTTACAATCGAATGTTGGATTTAATGTCAAGTGTCAACTATGACATATTAAGCTTCTTTGCATGTACTGAGAATGGTGTAGAAAGCTTTAAAAGAACTTTTTAGTTTCACTTGTATATTTGGTGGAAGGAGACTACCATGATGTAGAGGCTAGGTCTGCGTACATATCACCCTCCACAGTCCCCTACTTGTGGGATTACACTACGTATGTTATTGTTGATGTAGAGACTACCGTGATGTCTTAATGGTCAAGTTTGATGGAGAATTGTGTATAATTTGAGCTGTGTAGCATGCATTACTCAAACATATCTTTTGTCTCCAACTTGATGTTTAAGGATGACTTCTTTGTTTGTTTCCATCCCTATTCCTCAAAAAAGGTATTCAAAAGGAAATACTTGCTCAATTTATCCTTGAATTATTTCTCCGGTTCAAATGGCTTTCGTGCTTTTTCATCCTTTTTTTTTTATGACAAGGGAAACCCGCAGCCGCTATCCTTTGGGTGTGCACAGGGTAAAAACCTCGCTCCTATGCAATAGCTCGCAAACCACATAGGAGAGGTAACCCGCACTAGGCAAGCCCGGTGCGACGAGCTCGACCCAGAAGGCAAGCCCCTTGCTTTCGCTAGCAAGGGGTTTCAAACTTGAGACCTCTAATAGGGCCACCCCGAAGGGTTCTTTTTTATCCTTTTTTCATTGCTCCCTTGTCATCAAAACCAAGTAATCTAACTACTTTGCTCTTTCCTCCTTCCACACTTTTGTTGAATAAGTAAAAAGGATAAATTCATGTCGTACATAAGGAAATGTAGATCATTGAGTTGAGTTCATTTATCTTTTATTTACAACAATAGCGATGTATGCAGTGTAATCCAACAAGTGGGATCTGAGAAGAGTAAGATGTGTACAAACCTTATCCCTAATTTTGTGGGGTGGATAGGATGTTTCCAATGGACCCCCCTCAACTTAGAAGGGAAGTTAGTCATAGAATAGTTGCAAGAAAAAAATGACAACAAAATAAGTTACCAGTTTCAAAAAATAATAAAATAAAAAATGACAACAAAATATTAAAATACAAAACGAAATGAAGCAATAGATGGTGGAAACACATAGAAGAACAAGAAATTACATGATTACTAACTAGAGGAGATAATCCAATTCAAGCATCAAGAATTGATCGGTTCCTGATATCCCCAGAATGGAATGACTGTTTTAACGCAATAAATCAATTAGCACTCCCTAGTGTAGTCTCCGATCACAGGCCTATACTATTGAAATGTGGGGATTGGGAGTCTAATCCATCTTACTTCAAGTTCGAAAATATGTGGCTAGAGGAAGAAGGCTTCTTGGAGAAGGTCAAAACATGGTGGCAAAGTTACTCTGTGAATGGGACACCAGATTTTATTTTATACCAGAAGCTCAGATATTTGAAGAAAGATATCTCAAATTGGAATAGAGAGGTCTTTGGCAAAATTGACACCAACAGAAACAGGGCACTGGAGGAATTAACTGCAATTGAACACGCTTCAGAGAATAGAGCACAGACTCCAGAAGAGAAATCCAAAGTTCTATGTCTCAAGTTGGAATTGCAAAAGCTAGCAAAAATTGAAGAAGTATCCTGGAGGCAAAAATCAAGATGCTTGTGGCTTAAGGAGGGAGATAGGAACACAAAATATTTTCAGAAAGTTGCCAATGGTCATAGGAGGAACAATACCATCGATAAACTCAAAATAGGTGAAGTCATCGTGGATGATAAAGTTGTAATCAAAGAAGAAATTTTGAGTTTTTACCAGCAACTATACACTGAAAATGAACCTTGGAGGCCCACTGTTAGCTTTGAAAATATGGCATCCATCTCCCTGGATGAAAGGGATTGGCTGGAAAGAAACTTTGAGGAGGAGGAAATTCATGCTACAATCAAGGCTTGTGCACCTGACAAGGCCCCAGGTCCTGACGGATTCACAATGGCCTTTTTTCAGAAGGCATGGGAGGTCATTAAATATGAAGTAATCGGGGCCCTTAACCACTTTCATCTTAACTGTCATATGGTCAAGTCCTATAATGCTTCCTTTATTGCCCTCGTTCCTAAAAAGAAAGGGGCAATAGAACTAAAAGATTACAGACCCATCAGTCTCATTGGGAGTGTGTACAAGTTAACATCAAAGATTCTTGCGGAGAGACTTAAATCTGTAATTGGGAAGTTGGTATCAGGCTACCAAAATGCATTTGTTAAGGGTAGACAGATCTCAGATGCTGTTTTGATAGCAAATGAGGTGCTGGATTGGAAGCAAAAATCAGGAGACGCAGGGTTGTTGTTTAAACTTGACATAGAGAAAGCTTTTGACAAGCTTAACTGGGCCTATTTGTTCACAATCTTGAGAAGGATGGGATTCGGGAATAGGTGGATCAGGTGGATCAAATACAGTTTGACAACGGTAAAATACTCTGTGCTCATTAACAGAGGGCCTGTAGGTTTTTTCTCTCCTCAAAAAGGGCTAAGGCAGGGAGACCCCCTCTCCCCCTTTCTCTTCATCCTTGCTATGGAAGGCCTTAGTAAGATGCTCCAAAAAGCACGTCAACTACAATGGATTGAAGGCTTCAAAGTAGGCAGTCCCACGGGAAACAATGTCACAGTTTCACATCTGCTTTATGCGGATGATACTCTGCTATTTTGTGGGGCAGATAGATCACAAGTTATTAAGCTAAACTTGATTTTGCACATCTTTGAAGCTGCCTCTGGACTACACACAAATATGTCAAAAAGCACTATCTATCCAGTAAACTCAGTGCAGAATTTGGTAGAGCTAGCCGGAATCATGTGCTGCAACATAGGGTCCTTCCCAACAACTTACCTTGGGCTGCCTTTAGGTGCAAACTTCAAGGCTAACGAGATATGGTCGGGAATAATTGAGAAGTTTGAAAAAAGACTAGCAACATGGCAAATGCAGTATCTTTCTTTTGGAGGAAGAGTTACATTGATCAATAGTGTAATGGACAATATCCCTACATATCATATGTCCCTTTTCCCTATTCCAGCAAAGGTTCTCGAAAAGCTCGACAGAATGAGAAGGAATTTTCTATGGGAAGGCAACAGCAAGCATCATAAGTTTCACTTGGTTAAATGGAAAAAAGTGACACAACCTAAATCTCAAGGGGGTTTGGGTATCAAAGATCTTGCAGCCCACAATAAAAGCATGATGATGAAATGGTTATGGAGGTACGGAACTGAAGACATTGGATTGTGGAAAGAGGTGATCAAAGCTAAACATGGTGAGCTTACTCACTGGTCCACAAATGTGTCAACAGATGCATATGGAGTTGGTCTATGGAAAAGCATCAGTAAACTTTGGCCAGATTTTGCTGGGAACGTCAAATTTATAGTTGGCAATGGATCCCACATCAAATTTTGGAAGGACATTTGGCTGGGAGACACAACTTTGGGTGAGGAATTCCCAAGTTTGCACCTCATTGCAGTCGAACCAAATTCTACCATAGCATCCATCAGATCAGGTGACATTTGGGACCTAAGGTTCAGGAGAAACCTAAATGACTGGGAACTTAATGACATATCTGCCCTCTTTGCCAAATTACAGTCCTGCTCCTTCTCACCCCAAGAGTCTGATAGATTGAAATGGGGTAACTCAAGAAAAGGACACTACACAGTCAAGGAAGGGTATCAAAGCTTATGCTCAAGGAACTCAATGATTGACAAATGGCCATGGAAGCATATATGGAAGACAAAGTTACCTACCAAAGTGATCTGTTTCAGTTGGACTGCACTACATAACTCTTGCCTCACACAGGATAATCTCTCCAAAAGGAAATTTCAGCTTGCTAACCGATGCTATTTATGCCACAAGCACACAGAAAGTGTCAACCACATTCTACTGCACTGCCCAGCTGCCTCAGACCTTTGGAATATGTTTTGTTGTTTTTTTGGTCTATCCTGGGTCATGCCTTTCTCTGTTAGGGATGCTCTTGAAAGTTGGAGTTCACGGGATGTTGACAAAGCCACTAAGAGTATGACGATGATGATCCCTGGTGTTATCTTTTGGTGTTTATGGACAGAGAGGAACAAAAGATGTTTTGATGGAATCTCAACTTCTAGAGATCTTTTGCGAGGCAGATGTCTAGTTAGCCTTTTTAGTTGGTCCAAACTGACCCCTGTAAATAATTTAGAACTCTATTTGGATTTTGTTAGCTCTATAACTTAGGAAGAGGCTACAAATCCTTTTTTTTTTTTTTTTTTTTTTTTTTTGTGAGCTTAACTGATCTATCCTTGTAAAGCTTGCATCTTCTTGATGCCTTTGGAATGAATCTACTTACTTCATCAAAAAAAAAAAAAGTACTACTAATAAGAAGAAGAGGATACAAGGAAAGCCCCCTACCTCTCCCACCTAATGGGAGACCACACTCGGCTACCTACTCACCTTATAACATAATCTCCGACCTTCATACCTTCCCATGAAATTTAGCACTGAAAGGTGTGGGATAACGATCAATAAAGTGGATTGAAAATCAGAATGACTCATTTTCAAAAAAAAAAAAAATCAGAAAAATTTCCTCACTAGGTGATTTTCTCTCATCTATCCGTAGATTTGGTGGACAGAGTCACTTGTACAATTGTAGCAACAGAGTTATTGCTGGTGGGAGGTGAGATATCCTGTGAAATTAGTTGATGAGCGTGCAAGCCACCACGATTATATATATTTTTTGGGGTTTTAAATACTTTATTAGATATCTTTAAATGGTTTGGAGTTTCTTGGGTTGTGCCAAGAACAATTAAGGAGTTGATGCTCAACTGGAAGAGTGGAGCTAGGCGAAGAAGGCACAAGGCTTGGGATGTTACTCCTATTGCTTTGACGTGGGTCATTTGGAAAGAGAGGAATAAGAGAGCTTTTGAAGGAGTGAAGATAAGCTTTCCTCAATTGAGGAGCAGTCTCCGGTCGCTTATTTTCTTTTGGAGCACCTGTGCAATTCCTGTTTGTAAGGAATCGGGTGCCTTTTGGGGAGAACCATATTTTGTAGGTTTCTCCTCTTCTTGGTATATCACTTGTATACGCCAAGTTGATCTTTTTATCATCAACGAAACCTCTTACTTGATTAAAAAAAAAAAACGAGTTTTGTTATAATTTAGTGAACTACGGCCAATAAAATTTATTGGTGTGAAGTCCGTAAGTTTGGCCCCAGTCCACTAGATCTCTTCATGGCAGATGACAAATGTATAATACAATGAACATCTGTTATGGATGGAGATTTATCTCCAGCACAAGCATAGGTAACTTCAATTACTTCTCTTCAGTACCTCTCGTCAGTGGAAGTCCTTTCTAGCCAAATGTTATCTTCTTCAGTAGTACAACTGAGGGCTACTGTTTTTTCCCAGTGAACAATTACTCGTGGAACTCTTCATTCTAAATCTCAGTTGATTTTTCTGTTCTTCCTATCCCAAACAGTTGGTGATACTAATATGATACCGATTTGCATTGGTAATTCTAGTGAAGAATATGTTTTTCATGTGCCAATCAAAGGACTTAGATTAGCCAATTGCTGATGTCCATGTGGGGAGTGAGTTATGATCTTTTTCTTCATTTTGAGATGGCTCAGGACCTCAGTACATGTTTTTGTTTTTTGATGAGAAGTGAAAACATGTTGCTTTTGTCATATGCATTGATTGCCATTTTTTTTGTGTGTGACTGTGATTGCCATTTTTGTTATTGGTGAAGAGCTGTTTCTTGGCATTACATGAAACTGATATTTATATTCCCAGAAGAGAAATCAGATTTGAAGATGTATGTTTTGCTTGATTAAGAATTCAGCTAGAGTGAATGTTGCATCCTTCTGCATCATGCCATTCTTTCGCTGCTCGCTCTGTGAGATGTGTAACTGTTCTTACTTTTGCTGTGTGGTTTAGGGTGACTAAATTGAGGGGGGGGGGGGGGGGGATAGTTGGTGTTATGTGTAGGCACGGAGTGGAGATAATAATCGTCTGGTCTTCACTGTAGACATAAGGACTATAGATTTGGTACAATTGGGTATGCTCTTAATTTTAGTAACCCTAGTGTTCCAAACTCTTCTCCCATCCCTATTTGACTATTTAAAAATCAAATCTATCAAAATTATAGAAAGAAGCTAGCCTTTTTGAATTCTCTTCCTAATTTTTTTTTTTTTGCTTCATGAATTCTTCTTGGTTGCATTCTCTGGCACGGGAACGAGGTGCCAACCTCTTCATTTTCTTGAAAAGAAGGATTCCCCTTGGCTTTGAAATTCCTTTGCTCTCTTTAGAACATTAATATGCAGCTTCTTTTTCTGCTGAAAGTCTAGTGCTACGATTTCCCTTCACTAAATTCGTTTAATTTTTTGCCGTACAAACATTTTAAGTTAACTTTGTAATCTGTAAAATGACCTTTTTTACATGAAAATTACTTGCAAAAAAATAAATGAATCCCTTTGCAGTTATACTTAGTTGACAGTAGTTGTGCCTAATGATGGATATATGCTGCAGGAAAACAATGCAGATATCAATGACGGATCCTCAATTGAGAACAGCAATGAGAAGCAATCATCCACCAGAAAAACCACTCCTGAAGCATTTGTGTTGTCAGATAGCAAATTTAAGAAAAAGAAAAAGAAGAAAAACAAGGAGAAGTCACAACCAGGAGCTAAGGATAAAGGGAACTCTTGGAATGAGTCATTAGAACAGTTATCAATTGAAGACGATTCTTCTCATCTGGAGCATGTTGCTCCTGATACTGGAAAATATAATCTGACAAATTTAAATGGCAGAGGAAAAGTGGTCAAGCAGTGTACATCTTCTGTCTTACAAGTGGACCCAAAATTTCTTAATGCAGAAAATGAACTTCGAAGGATATTTGGTTCTAAAGTGGTGAATTCATTCGAAAAAGGTCATCAAACTGGAAGTTCTAGACAGTCAAGAGGTGGAAGACGTGGGAGCCAGAACCATCGAAAGACTATTCTTGTTTGTCCTTTAGAACATTGGCCAAAGTGGGATGGGTCACTGTTGATGGAACTTGTGGAAACCAGAGATGGGATATCTGACTTTAGGTAAATGTCATTGCTTTTCTTGATAGTATTGACATGTCAATTTTATATGCTTTTGCTAGTGGAATAGGGGTATTAATGCAGGATGAGGCATAGCCTTGGACTTCCAATTTAATGTGCTAGATAAAACACTATTAGAAACATTTAGACCATATTTTAGAGTAAAGAAAACTATAAGTTTTCACCATTAACAACATGTTCTTTTTGTAATTTGTCTCTGGATGGTTTATGATAACATATTAAGTAGTATTAGTTAGCAAATTCTAGGAAATATGTTAACCTTTAAAGTTGACTTGCTACCTGTGTTCCTTGTAATTTTCTTTTGGTTGATATTTTGTCTCATCTTTAAAAATGGATGCAACTTTTTTTAGAAGATGGGCAAAATAAAAAGCAAGGCAAAAACAAAAAAAATGGATGTTGTCTTCTATAGTAAATTCCACCACAAAATCTTATGCAAATAATTTGCATAATGGAGTAGCTTAGTCTATTTGTATTTCCTAAACAATCACAATAATTTTGTGTAAGAAATCAAAGCTGCAGAATCTAAATGTATGTTAACGCATATATCATTATTTACTTTTTTTCTTTGTCTATATCTTCCATAAATATGATCTCTTTGCATTTATATGCTGCCATTCTGAGTTTTTCCGAGTCTGACTATGCATTTCTTAGTATAAGCTAGCAGAATAGTTATGACCTTGCCTCCGTTGAACATCAAATGAAAAGGGGTTTAAATTGAATACCAACAACAACATGTGCAATGTAATTTCACAAGTGGGGTCTGGAGAGGGTAGTCTGTACGCTTACGCAACTTACTCCTGCCTTGTGAAGTTAGAGGGATTATTTCTGATAGAATCTCGAATCAAGTAAAGCATATCAAAATTAGTTGGAAAGGAAATATAATAGATAAAATAGTGAAAATGATGGAGATAAGAAATAGTAGCAACAACAAATACTACGATAATTGAAGAAAAAGGAAACAATATATACTGATAAAATTGAAGCATAAGATAGTAGGAGAGTAATAATAATAATACTGGTATCAGCTAGGGGTGTGCAAAAACTGGTTTAGTTGATGAATCAGATTGACAAAATTGTATTGGTTTATCGGTATCGAGTTGGATTAACAAATTTTAAACAGTTCTGTAATTTTTTATTGGAATACCCAGTGTTTTGGAGAGAGAGAAGTGAAAAAAGGCAACAAGGGCTCGCTTCCTCGAATCGAGAAGCTCGAAGAGAAATACTCCCTCTGTCCCTAATTACTTGTCCATTTTGACAAATCAAGAAAGGACAATTTTTTTTTTCCTATTATACCCTCAATTAAATAACTAATTACTTTGAAAAATGTAGAACTTTTCATCTACTTCATAATTAATAAGGGAAAATGGTAAACTCACTATGTCATTAATTGTTTTCTGAATATGTGTGTCAATTCAAAAGTGGACAAGTAATTAGGGACAGAGGGAGTACATGCATTTTGCATTTTTCAACTGAAGTGCAATTTAATACAAAAAATTAAAAATATTTAATTTTGATAGATGAATAGCCAAGATGTCAATAGAAATAACATATTTAGCAAATCTCTCAGCTCTTAAATTAAAATAAATAATAGATGTAGAACTAGAAATTCAATAATCCTCATGAGTCATAACATATTAAGCAAATGCAAAACCATTTCACAAATGGAGCAACATCCTATTCTTCAACAAGAACTCCAAACTATTCAAGTGTCATCGTGTTATTATATTGGTCATCATCTTCTTCATCATCATAGGCTTCATCAACTAGGGTTCTTGAACTTGTAGCTACTCTTCCCTCGCTCCTTAAAGTGCTCCCCCCTGAACCTTAAAAATTCTCCTTAACACCACTTGCCATAGCAACATGGTAAATAACTGAGATCTTCTCCTTCATACACTTCTCCTTCTTTATGATGTTGAGGGGCTCTAGTTAATCATTCATTTGCTTCATCAATATTATCCAAACAAATTGGAATGGTATTGCGAGCATATTCCTCTTTTTAGTATTAATCTGCACATAAGTTGTAGAAAGTAATTAATAGGAGTACTTAGGATAATCGAGATATAATTTACTTTTGTAATAATGCAATATAGCTTCTCATATGTTCATACACACTCCAAATTCTTTCGCATCCGAATGGGCTACAAGTTAACGTTGAACTCTATTAGAAAATTGTTCCAAGTTTGGAACTTCATGATCCTATAGCATCCACCAATCAACTGTAGTGGAATTGATTTTGACGTCAACAACTTATAAGTTAAAGCTTTAAAGACTATTAAAACAACTTGAGTACTAATTTGAGCTACATGCCTAGTGTTTCTATTTATCTTATCATCTGAAATACTGTTCTTGAAATAGATTTTAATGTATTATCGTTGACTTATAAGTTAAAGCTTTAAAGACTATTAAAACAATGTGAGTACTAATTTGAGCTACATGCCTAGTGTTTCTATTTATCTTATCATCTGAAATACTGTTCTTGAAATAGATTTTAATGTATTATCTTACCTTATTATTTTTTAAAATGTATTTTCATGCTCTCAAAATAATATCCTGCCTACAGATTACTGAATGGCTTTAACTCGTGCAAAACTGTTTACTGCATGAAAGTTCGCCATTTTTTGCTTTTAGTAAATTCCAACAACTGGAAAGAGAGCCTATATATGAGTGGCCGATTGAAAGAAATGGATTTCAGCATCTTGGTTCCTTCGCGTTATGATTAATTAAGGTTTTTGATTATTGTTTTATTCAGGCTAAATTGCTCAACTTACTTTGACCCATGAAACTAAAAACTTTAAAGAGTTGAAGCTTCAGCCCTATGTCTTTATTTCATTGGATGATAATGCTTCTTGTCTTGGAAGATGGATGTTCTGTTTAACAGAAGTTTGTTTTATTGTGTAGAAGTGTAAACTAACTGGGTTCATATTGTGTTCCTAGGTATGTACATACATCATCCTATAGCCAAGCCCAGAAAGCATTTGAAAGTGCTAAGGCAGTTCATGATTTTAATGGTATCGTGAACATTCTGTTGCATCATCCGTATCATGTTGATTCACTTATTACATTAGCTGAATATTACAAATTCAGTGGTGAACAGCAAATGTCGGCTGATTGTACTGCAAGATGTCTGTATGCATTGGAATGTGCTTGGCATCCAATGTTCACTCCTTTAATGGGCAACTGTCAACTTAAGTTTAGTTGTGAAATCAACAAACCGTTGTTCTCTGTGCTTTTCTCCCACATGAAAAACATGGATAGACGTGGTTGCCATCGGTCTGCCCTTGAGCTCTGCAAATTGTTGCTTCTACTAGATCCAGATGATCCAATGGGTGTCTTGTTCTGCATTGACTACTATTCTTTAAGAGCGGAGGAGTATACATGGCTTGAACAGTTCTCTGAGCAATATAAGAGTGATAATTCTTTGTGGTTATTTCCAAATTTCTCCTATTCTCTTGCTGTGTGCCGATACTATGTCGAAAATGATGAACATGCTAAAGAGATAAAGGCTGAAGATTTAAAAGCTTCTTCAGCAGATCTTATGAAGCAGGCATTGATGCTACATCCTTCAGTCTTGAAAAAGTTGGTGTCGAAGGTACCTTTAAAGGATAAAGCCTGGACTAGCATAATCAAGCACAATTTCTTTAGCTCTGATCAAACAGGGACACCCTCCTTAGTCCACTTGATCAATATATATGTCGAAAGGAGCTACATTATTTGGAGGCTTCCTGACCTCCAGAAGTTTCTTAGGGATGCTGCACTTTCGGTGATTGAGACACTGCACAATGATGGGACTTATGCCAGAGACTGGACATGTGTGAGAAAAGAAGCGTTTTCATCTGAGAAAAATGAGTGAGTACTACCTATCACCCTGCCCTTCTCATCAATGAAACTTTTTTTTGGTGTTGCTTGTATTCCCCATGTTGCAGTATTTCTTCAGTTCACTACTCATTAACTGTCTACACATAGGCTTAAAATTTGTCTTTCTACTATTACCAGGTATTCTCACTTGCTGGTATCAGATTTCTCTGATTCAGTTCCGACTTTGCCTCCTGATAACTTGCAAAATTTCATGGTTGACCCGAGGGGAGAAGTGCCAAATGATGCACAGCATGCAAACCACCATGTCCAAGATCTGACAGATCGAAATGCAATTGCTGTCTTGCTCGAGTCTATGTTACCATGGATGAACTATGGTTCAGGCCATGATCAGCTTGATCATGATGAACAGGGCAATGAAGGATAGTGTTCTTTCAGTGAGGTATTAATTTCATCCAAATTGGTATCTGGCATTGCTTCGCACAAGCATAAGTCTCTTTATATCCAACTTACATAGTGATAACTTTTTTCCGGGGCAAGTTCTGTATATCGTTGAATTCCCCTTCTCTCTCCACTCCCCACCCATAGTTTGATGCTTCGAGTATTTAAGAGAATGATTCGAATATTGCTGCTCGAGGCTTGAGCTTTATAGTGAGTAACTGTACAAGTCTTCCAGTAAATTTTATGGGGTGGTTAGTTTTGATGTGGTTTGATCATAATTGGAACTGCAAATTTAAAGAACATTTTGTTTAACAACATAGATAAATCATATTAACCAGTCATGACATGTGAATAATTTAACAATACCAAATAAAAAATAAATTAATTATAAATTTAACCTTGGAATATCTCACCTTATTCCTATATCGAACAACTTTGTTCAAAATTTAAAGCTTAAAGTTGTTCGAGATATAAGTACAATTTTTGTATGTTTTATTATTAGTAGCCCCCTTGTCCATTTTTTTTATTTTATTTGTTATTGATATTCAGTTCATATTCTATAGTTGTACTATCCTTTACAGGAAGATACATATTCTGCGTGTGTTTGGTATGAAGGAAAATATTTTCTGGATATTGTTTCTCAATTTTTTTCAGGTTTGGTTGGCTTAAATGTTTTGGAAAATGTTTTTCAAATCAACTAATTTTATTAAGGAAAATGACTTCCCTTCAAAAGTTAAGAAAAACATTTTTCGAAAATCTACTTCATCCTTCAATATTTTTTCTTACCCTACCCCATACCCCGAACCTGACCTCCCTGTCAAAACAAAAAATTAAAATTTTTAAATTTTTTTATTTTTTAAATTTCAAATATATTTTTACCTCATCCTCAAACCAACCCTCAGCTTCCTACCCTCAAATCTGCCTCCCCCCGCTCCACCAAACAAAAAAATTAAAAATTATTTTAGAAAAAAACAAATTTTAATTATATTTTTTGACCTCGTACTCCACCCCACACCCTGACCCTCTGCCCCCTCCGTCAATTTTTTTGAAAAATAATTTCCTCGGTCATGTCTTGAATCCCCCTCCCCCCCCCCCCCCCCCCTTAATTTTTTTCTTAAAAAAATTGTTTTGGAAAAATAATTTCCTGGGTCATGTCCTGAGTCGAAAGTCTAGGTCAGGTCAAGGGTCAGATCTCAAGATCGAATTTTGGAATGGTGATTGGTGTCTTGTCCTAGTTTGGGTTTGAGGGTCGGGTCCTAGATCAATTATCGGGATTAATTTTCGGACAAAAAATTATTTTTCTAAAGAGTATTTTCTAGTCTCAAGCCAAAAATAAAAGAATTTTTCATTCACCAACCAAACATTTAAAATATTTTCCAGAAAATATTTTCTATTCACCAACCAAATATGAAAAAGTAAGTTAGAAATTCACTTGATTTTTAAGAAAAACATTTTCCCCTTTATACCAAACACACCTCTGTCATTTTAAAACTTATGAATTCTCGAAAAGAAAAAGCTCATCTGTCAAACATTTTGGCTGGATCATTCACCAAACTACAATTATTATATAAGTCTTTAGTAAATACAATGTGATATTTTGCTCGGACAAGTATCCTACATTGAGATGTTGTTGCCTTTTCAATTGAGATGGAACGATTGACGGGGCAAGAAATTATAAGGTGGAAATTGAATCTTTATCAACAAAGATGTTATTTAGCAATACATTAATGTGACATCTTGCCCAAACGTGTATCAATTTTATCTAACGAATTTGCAACATATTTTTAATTTTTTTTTATTATATCTAGGAGTAACTGAACGATAGATTAGCGGTGAAATTTATTATCAAATGAAATTTGATACACAGCATTTTGCGTTTGTAGGATCCGAAAATGACCACTCAACAACTTGGTGGCAAGCTTATATTATTAAACATAAAAGTTTAGGACAACTAATTAAGTAGAATCATATACTAGTAGACAACTAATAAACACTTAATAGTTGAATAAAAAAAAGCAAATAATTTATGTCTAACTCATAGATTATTCAAAGCTACTTAAGACAAAAGGGTTGACAATACAATAATAGGATTGGTATCAAAGTCTTGTAGAACAAAGATAAGCCATGAAGATCAAGATTTGTGCACATGGAAAAAATAACAGGTCTGCAATACTTCATTATTAGTGATTATATTATTAAAAATAATATAAGAAAAATAAGCTCATGTAATATCACACCTAATATATATTCTTTAGGTTGATATCAAGATGAGAAAATGACAAAAATATCTTTGTTGCTCGAGGTTAGCTTTATAATAGTCTCGCAATTTTGATCTTTTAACTTCATGAAAAGTTAATATTTTTAGTTCTAATCATTTTTTTAATCAAACTTGATTTGTTAGATGGAACAAAGATAAGCCGTGAACCATTGCTTCTTCATCTTAGATACCATCGGAGTATGTGTATATATATATGTATATATATATATACTCTAATGGTATTTATATACTCTGATGGTATCAAACAATAATTGATTGAGTAATGTTTTCACTGAAACACGCTTCTTCCTCTTTGATACGATCAGAGTACATATATACTTTGAGGGTATCAAGCAATAAACACACATTAATAGTTAAAAACAGGGGTATGAAAGTAAGGAGTAGCCGTTTATAAATAATTTTCCTTTTTGGGTATACGTGTTCTTTTCCCTTTTAAAATTTGATGACATTTTCTTAATATTGAAGATCAATATTTCTTTTTACTATTTTTGTTAAATCTAACCAACAAAGTTCAATATATTTATTCAACAGAATAAAAAGTATTAATCTTTGACATTTTAAAAAATATTTTTTGAATCTATGACCTCAGGGACCATTTAATTTCTGTCATTTTCTCATATAAATAAAGACTGGACCTGAATAAATTATTTTGGAAGATTGGAAGATTGACCAACTCATATAAAGTTGTAGGCTTTAAGATTAACCAACTAATTGCCTATTTTACATTGTTTTTGTTTACTTTGTTTGTCTTCTTTTTATTTTATTTTATTAGTTGATGATCTGTGCTTATAACAACACCCTGTCACCTATCTGGATAATGCGATGTTCCACAACTTGTTTGATTGTTTTAGATAGTATTTGAGAGGGGAGAGATGTATTCGAGAGGGTAATCGGAATGTATCAGAGAGGGGGATCGAAATGTATCAGTGAGAGGAGAGTAATATATCTGAGAGGGGACTTTTGAATTTTTTTGAATAGTAGCGAGCTTTATAGATTATGATAAAATAATATGTGTATTTAAGCAATTTTTTTTTTTTTTTTTTTTTTTTTTTGCGATATAACAAAATTTACTATTGCTATTTTTTGAGTGTACATTAAGTAAAGTCTGCTTAATATAATAATTTATATTAAGCAAGTCTTTTGTCATTTACAAAGAAAGGAGCGGCATCTATATATTTCCTAGTAATTCTAATTTTATTTAAAAGCAGAATTTGACATTTATATCACGCAATAAACAAAAATATTTTTTGTCTATGAATTTTACCTTTTCTTGAGAACTATGATAAAGTAAACCATGTTCCAGTAGAATAAAATTAACCATATCGATTAGTAACTCAAATAATTAATTAGTCAAATTAGTTGAAAAATTCAAACACAACAGGTAAATATCCCATGGAATCTTTAGCGGTTACAATTAATATAAAATATCATCTTAAACATTTTTCTTGACTAGATAAGGTATATTTTATAAATAGTTAATTAAAAATTCTCTTTGAGATTGCAATATTTAATCTTATCACTTTTTTAATTGGAATCGTGTATATTTTATTTATTTGTTGTGAGAGTAACAACAATCATGTAGGTGATACACTTTTATAAAAAAATTGTCGACTATAGAATAATCTTTTTATCTCTTTCTTTTTCCTCTTTTTTCAAACTTTACATGCTCCTTTTATGGTACAGCTTGAATATTGGGACTTGGGAGTTGAAAAAATATTATGAAATTCTTCAATCTTTATAAATGGTACAACTTTTATCTTTCTCTTGGGAATAAAGGTGTATGCACAACATTGTATTTGCTTAAAAGCAACGGTTAACAACATTGTATTTGCTTAAAATCATTCACATTTATTAAATAGTATAATTAGTTAAAAACTCTTATTAGTTAGCAAATATCATCTTTTCTATTTGAGCAACAACTAGAAGACTAACATCATTAATTTACACAATCTCAAAATATCGATGCAAGTGTGGGGCTAATATAGTTGACACTATAGGTTATCATCAATAGTTAGGCTCACGCATAATATTTATTTTAAAATATCTATTTAATATATACAAATTATTAATTTAAAATAATTAACTTGAAATGTTATTCTTTTCGGTCCATATATATTAAATGATGCTTTTAGTTCGACAAGACTCCTTAAGAAATCAACTTATTTTTAGAAAGTAATTTTTTGTTTGTACTAAAACACTCTTACTTAAATATAAATTCTTGGACGCAGCTCGCCTCCAATAGTTGTTTCCTCCAGCCCCACCAGTTCCCCTTTTGATTGGTGACATGTGTCATCTAACAAAATAAATGACTAAGATTTCCTTTTCCAAATATGACTCTATACACATCTCCATAAAGAAGCAAACTCAATTTTCTTTTAATGTACTCTTGAATCTCACCAATAATAACATATTTAATTATTAAATAAAGTTCAGTCATTTATTTTATGGGCGAAAATTATTTTGAACAATAATTAAAGTTTCCCTTTTATTCTAATTAAATTATTTTAAATGCATATTATATCATTTCACTATCTTTTTTTTTTTTTTTTACTTTATTAAGAATCATGATACCTTCATTATTTTGAATTCATGTAACAAATTTTTCAAAAAAATATAAATATTATTTTTTATACGAAAAAATGAGAAATACTAATTAAGTATATAAACCAATGATATTTTATAATGAAGTAAATTAATTAGCATAATGAGAAAATTAATTTTGTTCAGAATAATGAAAACTCTAATATTTATTTATATAAGTAAAAAGCATAGAATAATAACTATAGAAATATATCTCATATAAGAAATACAAACTAATTAATTTAATTAAGGTCAAAATATTAAAAAATATATTTATTTAAATTTTATATTATTTTAAACTATAATTTATGTAATATTCCATTAATTTAATGCAAACCGTTTATACCTATTATTGTTGGAGATGCGTATAGAGTCACATTTGAAAAAGGGAATCTTACATTTCCAAATACGAATCCATACACACCTCCACAGAGAAGCAAACTCAAATTTCTTTTAATGTACTCTTGAATCTCACCAATAATAACTTATTTAATTATTAAAAAAAAGCTCAGTCATTTATTTTGTTAGATGACACATGTCACCAATTAAAAGGGAAACTGGAGGGACCGGAGGAAACAACTACTGGAGGTGAGCCGTGTCCTAAACTCTTGATTACATAAAATCTAAATAAGAAAAAAAATTGAAAGAAAATAATCAATACCATTTTAATCGTGTGAAACACTATTTATTTTAGATCATAATAAAAAGGTATAAAAATCCTCACTTATATGAATCGAAACTGTGTAGTGACCGTAGAGGAGAAAATAGAATTTCAACTTTATGGGTTTTGAAATTTATGATAATGATTTCAAGTAATAATAATTGGGTTAGTATTAAATTTAATATTCCTACATAGTTAATAAATTTATTATCATAAATACATTATTTAAGCAAAATTTATTGTGTTAGACTAAAGTCGGGGTGAGAAGAAAGTGTCTGCTTCAATTCGACAATCTAAAATATTATTGGCAAGTATATACACATCTTTTACGTAATTCCTAATTAATTTTTTGAATTTCGCGTGAAACATCATTTATTTTAGATGAGAATAAAAAGATAAAAGCATCGGTTAATATGAACTAGAAGATTTGGCTATTTGTTCCTAGTATTAGATGAGAATAAAAAGATAAATGCACGATTATTTATGAACACACAATCACGTGAAGTTATTCATACACTTTCTTCTAGACTCCAACCCCCCACTTTTGACTTTTCATAAATACCTTTATTCCACAACCTTATATATATATAGTTACCAAAACCCCTCATTAGCTCATCAAATTCATCATCTATTATTATCTCAAAAAAAAAAAAGAAAAAAAAAGAAACAAACCAAGTCAAGAATCCAATTGATTTGAGAATTCATACGACGTCAGATGCAATTTCAAAGAGCAATCAAATATCTTAAATTTGTGAAAATTATCGATATAATCTAAATTCTTGCTGTGTTCAAATTATTTAGACATGAAAGTGAACGGCTACTTGTTATCGTTCAAGAGGTTGAACAAGAACACTAATGGAAACAATATTGGTGCATCTAAAAGTCTTAGCAATGCTAGTGCTTCTCAAGGGGAAATAATAAGAAGAGATGAAAATAATTGTAGTACTAAAACATCATCATTGAGGTGGAGATTCAAGAAGAGTCTATACAAATTGCACCATTGGTTTGTTGACTCATTTGTATTCAAGATTGTCTCTATTTTCGAAGCAATTACTTTGGTTTCCACCTTAGCTTTCTTCTTCTTATGTTATGGTTTTCATATTTGATAATACTTTTGAATATTAGGGTTTATTAATATTGGACAAAAGTTGATATCCAATGGGGTGTAAGCTAAAGTTCATTTGATTTAAGTATTTATTTAGTTTTCTTTATCATATTCTCAATGTTATGAAAATGTGATGTGTAGATTAATTAGTACCTTAAACAACAACAAATGAAACAAGATGGAATTGTTAATAGTTGAATAAAGAAATAATAACAATTAACTTCTTAAACTAGTTAATTACTAAGTCTGTCGTTAATAACGTTGAAAACTTGTTACATCCAAATGTGCAAACATACGTGATCCACAAGGACTTGTGATTAGGTGATTAGCGGTTTGGTCCTCATTCCATAGCAGGCATACAAGATTGAGATTAAGTTTAATATAGGCGAGGAGGAAATCGAAAGATTCCCACGAGTAAAATTAATTTAGGTAACTCAAATAAATTAATTAGTTAAATTAGTTGAAGAATTCAACATTATTGATAGATGAACATGTCCAAAACCCGTCCTAAAAAAGATACGTGGTCACTGTAAATATAATTTGATTTCTAAGTCCGGAGTCAAATCCCAAAGAGAATTAAAATTTAGTTATAATTATTAACTATCACCAAAAAAAAAAATACATTTGAACAATTATTTAATTTTAAATGAAAGATTCTTATTCTAGCAAATATTAAATCAATAAAAAATATCAACTAAAAAGAATATAGGTTGTTGACTTCAAGATTAAGGACGCCTAGAGTTATGATTTCTCTAATTGTCGGATTCCTTAATTCTAGCTACGTTTGATATGATATCGCCGAACTAAATCCAACTAATTCATATCAATCATGAATCTTCTTGCACTATAAATATTGTTCGATCAAGTGTCGTAATTTCCTAGTGTTATTTTCTCGAATGAACCTTAGTGAATTAATTAATCTATTTACTTAAATTTCGTTAAAGCTTTGTTATTTCTAACCTCCACTTTTAAATCTCAATCTTGATCTTTTAATGCTTCGTAGTGATACTGTTCAACTAAAACCTAATATCGTAATCTCTCCGAGAACAACAACAAGATATAAAGACACCGTTAATTACTAATCAGTTAAAATTATTACGTAGTTGAACAATTAGAGATAAAAGAACGGCTCAATTTATAAAAATGTAACAAGGATTCATCCAACAAAAGGTTCAATCAAAACTCTAGAAAATAATCTAGGTACTCATAATAGAGTTTAAGAACTTAGCATAGATTTGCATAACGAACAAGTAAAAGAGTAGACGACGAATTCAAATGTCGGTTCTTCTCCTTATTCTTCCTCCCAAAAGTTGCGTAACCCCATAATATCTAGGTTAATACATTACTTATACCGCACATATTTAAGGAATGTGGGGACAAAAATAACCCTTAGCCAAAATAAATTTGATCAAGCATATTTTTAGTCGTACACTAAGCGGGCCAGATAGCATGGCCGCTCCACGCGTGGCCAATTTTCCAGAAGCCACTATATTATGACTTTCTTGGTTTCATTTCAACTAGCGCGGAGCGGGCCTGGTAGCATAGACGCTCCGCGCACAGTCTATTCTTGCATCCTCAAGTTCTTCTTCATTTTCTAAGTTCTTTTAGCTAAATGGCTATTGAATGCGTTCTTTGTCATTTCAAGGGGCTTCTACTCAAATTTCAAAGTTCCATTACAAGTCTATTTTCGCTCCAAACTTATTAATTAGCTTTGACATGAATCTACTATACAAAGAAACACACTTAATAAGTATACAACGATTTTAATAGTAGTCAAGTGATGGTAAAAAAACACATATATATGAGGTCTTCGTAACAGTTAAATATATACATTTTTAGCCTAATATTAGTAGATTTTACACAATCTTGAAATATTAACATTTCTCACAAAAGTGATACTTGATTACATACTTTATTATATTCTTGTCGATGGTATATATTTATATGCGTGTTCCGAAAGTAAGAAAAATTATGTACTCTTTCCATCTACTTTTGATTGTCATGTTGAGCTTTTCAAAAGTTAATTTGACTAATTTTTAAAGTTAAATTAAATTACATTAATTCAATATTTTAAACAAAAAATTTTAATATTCAGAAACTATATGAAAACTACTATAAATTGCGATTTTTGATATATCAATATGATTAAAAAATATATAGTAAACGATACACTTCTTTGAGAAGAATGTCGATTAATATAGCATGCATCTGGCAAGATATATACCATGCATCACAAAAAGAATTATTCTCAAACTTCTTTCTATCACTTTCTTTTTCCTATTAAATTTTTTTCAAACTTTACATGCTCCTTTAATGCCACTTCATTTCATAGGGATAGTGCTAGCCTTGAGATTCTTCAATCTCTACTGGAATAAAGGTGCATGCATTAATTATACGTTATCATTGCAAGGAAACTGCTTTAATTTTTATTTTATTTTTTGAAAAATAAAAAACTTATCAATTTTACATATTTAATTGGTGAGTTCAAAAGTATTTAATAAGGTAAATTTAAAAGGTAAATGAGTTAGAACAACAATAGTATTGTCAACATTCGGTGTATTTCTATAAATAGAATATTCTGAAAATGATGTCGTGTATGTTGACCTTACAAGTTATACCTTTCATTATAAGGTAAAGAGTCTAATTTTGATTGACTCTTAGCTCTAGAAAATATTAAGTATTAGTCAATATTGTTTAGTAAATAATACTTCCTTTGTTTTAATTTTATAATTTGTTATGTTTGATTTTGATTTGAGACACAATTTTTATTAAAAAAATAAATAAGACTTTAAATCTTATAGTTTGAAACTAAAAACATATAGAATATATCAAAATGTCCTTTTATCTTGTTGTCTTAAGTATTATCACGCAATAACGCAATTTTTAAAGTATATTCGTTAAATAAATCATGATTTTAATAATATGCATTAATATGAAAGAAAAAAAATATATAAATAAGGACAAATTTGTCAAGTCAGAATTGAATTATATTTATTTTAAATAGATTCAAAGAATGTTAAAAAAAATAAAGATGACGTACATGGGAAGTGAATATTATACGACAAAACTTGAAGAAAGATCTCTGAAACTATCCTTTTAAAAGACTTAATACGATAAATTAATGACAAAGTTCATCATTAATTTCATTTCTTTTAGTTGTTCACAGATCCCCAAATTCATAGTAAACTACAACAACAATAACAACGACAACAGTAATTTAATACACAAAATATTTATGTTCATATAAGATCTGAAAAAGAACCATATCACAGGTTCGCTGTAAGCTTACGTTATATTAAACATAAAACTTGAGGACAACTAATTAAATAGAATCATATACTAGTAGACAACCAGTAAATATTTAATAATTGAATAAAATAACAAATAATGTCCAACGCAGAGCTTTATTCAAGGGTTGACAATGCGATAAATTGGATAAGCTGCGACTCTTAAGACACAATTTTTGCATAGTTGGAAAGACTAATTACAGGTCTACCATACTTTATTATGACTAATTTTATAATTAAAATAATATAAGAAAAATAATATTATATAACAACACGTAATATATTTATTAGGTTGATATCAAGCTGATAAAATGACAAAAACATCCTTTTTGCTTGAGTGTAAATTTAAAATGAGTGAACTTTTGCATATAGCCACTCAAAAAATATCCTAATTATGCTTCATAGCTATAGTTTGTTAATTACAATCTGTAGCTACATGTTATAGAGGAGAGTGGCGAACGAGAGAGGGCAGAGAGTGGGAGAGAGGTGAATCGTATGTGTGTGTGTATATATATATATCGGTTAAAATTTTTTATATTATACATATGTATTTGTATATTCTGGTCAGCGAGATTGGGAGATAGAGGAGAGAGGTGAGCGAGAGAGAACAATAATTTCTATAATTCGCATCTCGTTTGTATAATTCACATGTTTTTGTATAATTGAGTAATATAATGTCTAAAATTATCCAAATATGATAAAACTCGAAATAACAAATTGATACAAAAATAAACTTATGAACTTTAAACAGTTATAAAAAATATATTATACAAATTACATTATATAAATTATATTATACAAAATCCAAAAACTACACGTTTATACAAACTTTAAAAATTACACAAAAAGATTGAATATATATGCTGACAAAACTGAAAAATCATAGGAAATCATCGTCATATGCAAATACAAACTCCCGTATACAAATACAAATCAAACAAATAATTATTAGTTGTAAATTATACAAATGTGTGAATTATACATATACAAACGTGGATAATTATACAAACTCGAGGTCAGCCTACATAATTAATGATTAATGTTAGTCGCGAGTGTCAATTATAGCAAACTATAAATATGATAAATAATTAAATAATATATATTTACTTAACCGCTTAATTTTCCTAAAATTAACCCTATCATTAGTAACTCAAATAAATTAATTAATTAGTCAGACTAGTTGAATAATTCAACACAAATAGTAAATATCTATTCCACCTCCATGCCAAGTGTGAAAATTATTTTTTTTCTTTCAGTCGCAATCTTTAGTAGTTAAAATCAAATAAATTAATTAATTAGTCAGACTAGTTGAATAATTCAACACAAATAGTAAATATCTATTCCACTTCCATGCCAAGTGCGAAAATTATTTTTTTCTTTCAGTCGCAATCTTTAGTAGTTAAAATTAGAGAAAATGGTCAAATGTCCCCCTAATTTATATTTGAATTTTTAATTACATACTTTAATTTTACGGAGGTCCTATCACTCCTTTGAGCTTTTTAAAATTGAAATTTCTATCTCCTTAAACGTTTACTTGACAAGGTGAGTGTATTTCACTCTCTCAAAGAGAGTGAAGACCAAAAACAAATATTAAAATACTATTTCTAATAAATTTTTCATAAATATATGTATATTTATTTATTATTCCTTTTTTTCTTAATTGTTTTTATCTCTTTTAATTTGTTTTCTACTTCATAGCAACTTGATACAACATATGGCATGCCTCAAATTTCATCACCATTTTGAAATCATCGCCAACACTATGTCAATCATACACCACAAATCGTATTAGCAATTTCACCCACCAATTTTCATAATAAAGAATTATGTACCAAAAATATTTCAAATCAAAGCAAAATTAAGCTTGAATAAGGATATTCAATTGTTTTTCTTCAATAAACTTTGAATATTAAGAATTTTTTTCATCCTATATTCAATACTCAACAGACCCATAGAAATTTTCCTCAACTGATTTTAATAGCTGGTCATTTTTCTACAAATCTAAAAAAAATGTAACACCCGTTCTTCATCTTCTTCGGCATATTGCTCTGAAAATTTGATGTAAATCACCTAAATTCTTCTCAAAATCACCCATAAATTCTAAATATAAGCTTTTCTCGACATTTCGATTCCTTTGATATATTACCCACTCAAAATGGAGCTCGTTTGTGGTAAATCAAATTTCGAACTCAAGCTTTTGAACTATCTTTAAGGGAGGTTTCAAGTTGGTGCTTCACATTTTAAACTATGAGCTTTAGTTTTTTTCAGCCATACAAAACTCTTCCAACCATTAACGAAAGCAGCTCCCAAATCAAGAATATAGATCCAATAATTTCATATGGAAGCTCATTGATTTTCATGGAGTTTCGGCTATTCTTCAAATCTAAAAATCTTAGCCATGAATTCTGTCAAACTCATCATGTTTAGCTTCAAAGAATTACCAACCATCTATGTTATCAACAAGTTTCAAATTTGAAGATCCATGACCTTTAACTAGACAATAAATCATAAAGGAAAAAGAATACAAAAAAAAGTTTTAAATAAAATTTCCACCTGTCAGCGCGTGGGTTTCACCAGGCAACATAAATGTGATTGTGACGTTTTAGGGGTGTAGTAATATCAAACTTAGATAGTTTAAGGGGGTGAAAGGATCCCTGTAAAGTTAAAGTGTGTAGTTGGAAATTCGAACATAGGTTAGGGGGACATTTGACCATTTTCTCGTTAAAATTGTTATGCCGTAATTTTCCTATCTTTAAAAAAGTTACTTTTTGAAATGTTCTAAGTATAAAACAATTTGAGAAAAATACTTAGAAAAGAGTCGCCACTTAATTTTTTTAAGAAATTAAGAAAACTTATAATTTTCAAAGATTTAAACAAAAAAAAAATTATTTGAAAATACCAAAGAGGGTTCGGGGTACAATTTACACTTTGAGAAGGGTTAAGCATTCGAAGTGCCTGCTAATATGCGGCGGACCTGCGACTTGACTAAAATATATTTTTTGACTAATTCTTTGGAAAAATGATTTAACATAAAAAATAATAATTTACAATATTTGATTAACTTTGGGAAAATAATTAAATAAATGACACATTTTATTTTATTTGTTATTTTAGAGAAAGGGATCCAAAATGAAACATTTGACTCGAAATACAAGTGATTAGAATATTAATAAAACTAGATTAATTAGAATTTATTTAATTCATTTTGAAATAATAATTTAAACCAATTTAATAAATTAAAGCATGAAAATCATTTTAAATTAATTGACTATCCTTTTTGAGAAAATGACTAAGTAAGTATACATTTTTTTTTAATTAATTGAAAAAGTTTTGACTAACATTTTTAAAGTTTATTTGAGAAAAATACTTTAACTTAAAAATAATTTTAAAATCAATAAAAAGTGATTAAGTGAAAAGCATTAAAGAACATCTCTTTTTAAGGACCAAACATTTAACTTAATTGAAGATATAAAATTTTTGACCAATATACTTGATTAATAAAATAAATGAACACAAAAACATGAAATATATTAAAATTAAATCAACACAAAGAAAATAACTCATCTTTTGGGGAATTTCATTAAGTTAATTAATAATTTTAAAGTTAGAATTAATGATAAGAAAAACAAAGAATAAATAAAGACAATTAAATAATTTAGAAATAAAGGTAAAATGAATTTGGGCCCCCTTTTTGGGCGTTTGCTGCAATTTTTGGGTTTTTACCCAAAACTCGTTTTTATATACACTTTCTGTATATCAGTGTATATCGGATGTATAAAGCCCATTTTTCTGCTTTCCGAGACATGTACATCAACTCCAAAGACTTGTTCTTTAATTTCTCAAGATTGTCTGACTCGATAAAAAAATTTGAGCTTTTATGACTCTCTCAAAATGCAAGGGAGAACATAGGAGTTCATGTAGAACTCGGGCAGATTTCACATGCAACAAAAATGATAAGATAACGATTAATAATTAATAATGAACAAATAAAATCAATTTAATTCCTATTAGATAAAGTAATGCTATCAAACTCAAACCAGTTTTAAATACACAATACTTAATGTTAATGACTCACACATAGGTCCCATGACTTAACAACTAAGCGCTACATTTTCAAACAAAATATTCTAAAAGAGAGGATGGATAATTGGCAAGAGGCTTGATAATAAAGCAACATTAAGAACAGTATAAGATAACAATTGAAAATATCATCATATTATTATAATAAAGAAAGGACACTTATAGTGGCAAGCAAGAGAAAAGGCAAACACTTGAAGTGTGACAAGGGCGTATAGACAAAACCAATGGCAACAAATACTGAACTAAGCAAAATTAATATGGAGAAATAATCACATTTTTTTAAACAGTCAATGGCATCAAAATAAATAAATAAATATGAACACAACATAATTAGGCTACCCAACGATATGCAAGGAAAAGAGTCCAACGGACTCATTTAGAGAAGTCATGCAAAGAAAGAGAAAATGAATTAGCATATATAGGAAACTCTTTGGATGATAAGAATAAAAATGGGATAGTGCGTTTAAACAATATTCAACTAATCATACTATTTGTATATGGAAAGAAAATTGTCATGATGCAACGAAATTAATCAAATCAAAATAGTAGCAGACTAGGGCAATTCTTAATACTTTGTTAAGAAGGAAATCACTAGTAATTGTGTTACATCTAAGCAAGTTTATTCAAGATTTGCTGAAAATATCATATAATTATAGTCCATGAAGACTCATATCACAAAATCTAAAACAACTCAAATGATTTCAACTAAAACATACAACTTGTAAAAAATCGAAAAGGGTGGAAACCACAACTAAGGAAAATATATATATTAGCAGTGGAGCCAACTAAAGTAAAAATATATATAGCAAAATGTCATTAGTTGGTACAATAATATCAAAACACATTAAACAATTAGCTTCAACGGTCATAGATAATATATATCATAAAGGACTCATGCTCCGGGATTTTTCAAACTTAGTAATAAATCAACATTAACTTAAACAAATGTGGAGAAGTGCACAAGTCACGTAGAGAGGCTAAAACAATTCAAACCTCCATTCTAGGAAAAAAATCTCAAATGGGTTAGCAATTGAAATAATTAACAATTTCATGCTTTTTGGGGTTTCCAACTGGAAGAGGAGTTTATCACCATGGAAGAAACATAGGCTCTTTTAAGCTTACAATACCCAAAATCAAAGAATAAACACATATACTCCTAATTTCATTATGCGGAAAACTCATCAAATGACCACAAAATCAGAGAAATAATACTATACACGCGCAAGATTTCGGAATACAAGAATCTAAATACATATTCAAAATTAGACAAAAAACAGAATAGCTTGAAAGAATAGTGTAATGCTGATATCGGACACGAATAATGTATAAAGCGATTAAGTGTGAAACTTGAAAGGAGAAGGAAGCTTCTACCTAGCTATCTTCTACGAAATTTCCAATTTCTTGAATTTAACTACCTCTTTCCAAACTGGACTTTTTCTACAAGGCTAAACTAAAAATCATGTTTTCACACTTCTAGCCCCCACTTTTGACTAATCATATATAAAAATACCTTTATCCCACAACCTTATATTATATATAGGCATTACCATAACCCTCATTGGCTCACCAAACTCATCTTCTATTATCTTCTCCCAAAAAAAAAAGAAACAAACTAAGTCAAGAATACAATATTTGACTTGAGTACTAATTCATACGACGTTCGATTCAATCTCAACGTTTAAACAAATAGTCTAAATTCTTGTTACGTTCAAGTTATTCAAATATGAAAGAGAGTGGTTATTTGATGTCATTCAAGAGGTTGAACAAGAATCAAAATGGTGCATCTAAAAGTCTTAGCAACGGTGGTGATTCTCAAGGGGAAATAACAACGAGTAATAATAATAATAATAATAATAATTCTACGAATTATAAGGCAACCTCATTGAGGCGGAGATTCAAGAATTTGTGTTCGCGGAAGAAGAAGAGTCTATACAAATTGCGTCATCATCGGTTCGTTGAATTTTTTTTATTCAAGATTGCCTCTCTTTTGGAAGCAATTGCTATGGTTGCTGCCTTAGTTTTCTTCTTCTTCCGTTATGGTTTTCATTTTTGATTCTTTTATATATATTTTCTTCGTAAATCAAGAGTTCATTAATATTGGATAAAAGTTGATATCTAATGGGGTGTAAGGTTCGTTTGATTTATTTATTTATTTGTCTTTTATCATATTCTCAATGTTATGAAAATGCGAGGTATAGAATTGAAGTTGTACTAATTTGCATTGCTTGTTTTGTTGTTATGTACTCCTTTCGTTACATTTTATTTGTATATTTTAAATAAGTAATTATTTTGGGACAAGGTGGAACTGAACTACGTAATAGACAAGATGAGAGATGTCAGATTGAGATTATTTGGACATTTGAAGTGGAGATGCATAAATGCCCTCAATGAGGCATGAGATTAGTCGGGTAGGAAAGGCATTGTCATAGACCCCTAATCCGACCTGCCTCGCATCAGTATAGAAAAAAAAATATTTTATCACACCCCGCATTCGCCCTGCCTAAAACCTGTCCCATCACTCATAGACTAAAAATTGCACCTTACGTTCCGTTGCCATCCCTAGATATATGGTTAAGATTGATATTCGAAAGGCCTTTGATTCAATTGAATGAGACTTTTTGAAGTTGGTATTACTAGAGTTTAGTTTCCCTCACACATACAACTAGTTATGATTTGTGCTTCTGTCACGATTCAAAAATGGATGTGATGACACTTATTTCATCAAGACAAGCTAGCCTAAACCGAAATATAACAATCATATACGGAATATAATGTCAACTTAGTTAAACCCCCAAAATTTGGTTGTCACGTGCACAAACCTCTAATGTATTACACTAGAATTGAAAGAAAACATAAGTCTCAAATGATGTTAGTCTCTAAAATAGAACAAGATCATATATAGAAGTAAGAAGGTCCACTGAAATGACACACGACTACCTCACAAATCTCTACAGGAAGCCTATGAAAAGAAGAGAATAGAGAGTATCACGAAGATCCGGGCTAGTAACCTACAAAAATGTAGAAGCAAGGGGTGAGTACCAAACCACACGGTACTCAACAAGTAAACTTCAAAACACAAGCTAAGGGAATAGAATTCGGGTACTCCTTACACCCCAATCGAACCTCCACAACTACAACCTGCATAAAAACCAATTCAACCTAATAGTTCACAATTTACATAACACACATCTCAACAACAACACTCTAACAATTATATATCCTCAACAACAAGCACAATATTCATCAATCACAAATTCCACAGAAAGGCACTCACAAGATTAACAACACGCAAGATCAAGTTCACCAATGATAAAGATGTGCAAGGCAATGGAATGCAATGTCAAGTATAGTGATGCATGTCTGATCTAATGATACACACCCGTTGTCTCTCAGTCCAGGACCCATGGGGGACATATCTGTTCATGCATCTATCGCAGTGTGCGACACGTCCCTCGATAATAGAATCCGTCGCGAAGTACGACACGTCCCTTGAAAGATAGTATCGGTTACAGCAGGCGACATGTCCCTCGAAATGGTACATCCTCTTTAATTTCTTATTCTTACTCAATCCACACAACACTTATCACAACCATGTCTCGGAACCAATGCAAATGACATGTTCACACCACGTCTCAAGGTAACAAAGTCATGTGTTTTGTCTACTTTACGATGTATAGAATGATGCATGTTGCACTCACTCCAAACTACCACATTGCTCCAGTGTCATGGACACTATTTGTTATCTGTTGCAAAGAAAATCCAATTGACTTGTAATACAAATTTATGGTTAGTTTTCATAGTTTTTAAACTTATGAGTATAAATCATATTTTTTCTAAAAAAATAAAATATATTTTCAAAATACTATGACCAAACACACACTGAAATTTCACCCAAATAATATTTACTAAAAGTATTTGAAAATTTATGATCAAACGCTAGCAAAGTCAACGTGCAGTAAAATAGTAAGAGAAAGCTGCATTAACTTTTCTCTTTCTTTTATTTGAATTATTTATTCAACGGATACTACTGCTACTCCATTTCATTCTTCAATCTTCTACTAGAATCTACTTTGATTACTATATTTCTTTTAAAGAAACTTTTATAAATTTTATATTTAAGAATTTAATTGATGAGTTTAAATTGTTCGATAAGGTAAATGTGTTAGAACATCAACACCAACATATTTAGTATAATTCTACAAGTAGGATTTGGAAAAGATAGTGTGTATATACATACATTTTACCCTTTTTTCATGGAGTAAAGAGATTGTTTTCAATAGAACCTCGACTCAAGAAAATATTACAAGTTAGAATTATTTTGTAATTAGTACTCCCTCCATTTTGATTTGTTTATCTGATTTTGATTCAACATGAAGTTTAAAAAAATAAAAATAATTTTTGAATCTTGTGGTCTTACACTAAAGACATGAAAAATGTATCAAAATGCCCCTTTCTTGTGCTGTTAAAATGTTAGGTAAAAAATTGAAATTAATAAATTGTCAAAAAAAAGCCATCTATCTTTTTAAACATGTTAAAAAGAAAAAGACAAATCAAATTATATGTGTTGACAAAGAGAGCATACAGCATGAAAGTTGAACGTGCAAAGTAGTTGGGTAATTTGAAGCAAAAACACGTGTTTGCAAAGAAAATCAAAATCATATATCTTCTTAATAAATTATTAAAGTAAGAAGAGGGGGTGGGGGAATAAATTATCTTGTAATATATCTCAAAACTTGTGTTAACACATAATTAACACATTTAACGATCATCTTTTATAATACTCATCGTCCAATATTTTATAAATTTTCATTTTAATTTGTCACTTGATATATTTTCAAAAAATAAATCTTTTTTATATTTTATTTTTAATATTAATTATTTATTTCTCAAATTATTTTTCAATATTTAATACTAATTAACTATTTATTAATTTGTCTATCAAAACTAAATATAACAAGGAAAATTAATCGAGGTAATATTCTGAACATAATATCATCATTTGAATGTATATAGCCGCAAATAGTAGTACTTATTAATAGAATATTAATATTAAAGAGATGTTCTCCATGTATATGTAGATTTTTGATAGAATTTATTACTAGCTTAATCCGTTTAAGTTATTTTTATTTATTCATTGTGAAATTTTCAATCACAAATCTTACCTTTTTTTTGTCTTGTATGAAAAGTTATTTATTAATATTATATTCTAAGTAACTTAATAATGTAAAAAGTTTTATACTATCATTATTTATATATTATATATAAATAAAAGTTAAACTCTAATTAATATACCAAGTAAATATATATATCTTTTCTATTCGAGCAATAATAAATGAAATAATAATATATTAATTTACATAATCCCAAAATTTTTGATGCAAGAGTAGATATAGAGTTGACAGTATATTTCTTTAGACAAAAATAAAAATAAAAATTGAGGGTTGCCATATTTTTATCTCAAATTTATTTTTTATCTTAAAAATTCTATTGAATAAATATAAATTATTAATTTCGAATCTATTAACTTAAAAATGTTATTCCCTTTGAGTCATATTCAGTAACGTTTTTAGCTTACATAAATATGAAAAAAAAAAACGTGTGAAACATTCTGAAAAAAAAAGAGGAAAAAGTATCCACTTTAAAAAAAGGAAAAAGTATCCACTTTAATTCAATGGTATAAAATAATATTGATAAATACATACATAGCTTCTACGTGATTCCCAATTTCTTTTCCTAAGTGGACTTTTTCTACCAAGGTGCAATTAAGTCATGCTATTCATCCAGCCCCCCACTTTTGACTACTCATAAATACCTGTATTCCACAACCTTATATATGTAGTATATATAGGTACATACAACACAAACCCCTCATTGACTCATCAAACTCATCATCTATATAACTATATTGTTCTATATCCAAAATAAAAGATAAAAAAAATCCAAGAAACAAACTAAGTCAAGAATCCAATTGATTTGAGTATTATATATAACGCCAAATTCATTCACAAAGGTAAGTGGTTACAGTCTGAAGTCTTGTTGCATTTAAGTTAGTTTGATATGAAAGCAGAAGGTTATTTGTTGTCACTCAAGATTCTAAACAAGAACAATAACGAAAATATTAGCGCGCCTAAACGTGTTAGCAATGTTGGTGGTTCTCAAGATGAGAATAATTGTAGTACTAAGGCATCATCGTTGAGGTTGAGATTCAAGAATTCGTTTTTGAGGAAGAAGAAGAGAATATACAAATTGCGCAATTGGTTTATTGACTCAATTTTATTCAAGATTGTCTCTCTATTTGAAGCAATTGTTATGGTTTCTACCTTAGCTTTCTTCTTATTCTCTTATGGTTTTCGTATTTGATATATTCTCTGTAAACCAAGGGTTCATTATTATTGGACAAAAGTTGATATCTAATGGGGTGTAAGGTTCATTTGATTTATTAATTTAGTTTTCTTTATTGATATTCTCGTGTTTATACACTAGGATTCCCATTTTGCCGTTCAGTTTTTCAATTTCGACGTTTTCTTTATTGTTCATGACTCAACAAAATACATAATTCAACAATTAAGTAAACAACTTATATATTGTTATAAAATAAAGGCCAAGTACTAAAATTAAACTAATAACAACCAAGAAGAGGAAAATGTAGTAGAGAGATAAGATAAAAAAAATTGTATCTTCCTTATTTTGTGTGTTTTTCCATACAAGTTACAATGCCTTTTAGGCATAAGAAGGGTATAATGGACATTCACTAATCAATTTACAACACTCCTCTTTGGATGTTCATGTAAAATAAAATTCTTAGTAAAGTAACAAGTATAAATAGTTGTTACTACTACGTATTACTTGCTGTCTCATTAAAAACCTTATCAAGAAAATTCAGTGGAATAAAACCTTGATTAAGGAAAAAAGAGTACAATGCATATTTTACTCCTTCTGATGAAAACTACGATTCAGTAGTCCAAGTTTTCTCATTCCAATCCTGTATATCATCTTCTCAAAAGTTGTGGTTGGCAAAGATTTGGTGAATAAATCAACCATTTTATCACTCGAACGAATCTGATGTACGTTGATATCACCATTCTTCTGGAGCTCATGTGTATAGAAAAACTTTGGAGAAATGTGTTTCGTTCTATCTCCTTTTATGAATCCAATCCTCCCTTGAGTTGTGCTATGCATGCTGCATTATCCTCATATAAAATTTGGGTACTATGTCGCATTTCAAACCACATTTTTCTTGAATAAGGTGTATTATGGACCTTAACTACACACATTCTCGGCTCGCTTCATCAATAGCTATTATCTCAACATAATTTGATGAAGTGGCCACAATAAACTGCTTTGTAGATCTCCAAGATATGGCAGTACCCCTACTTGTGAATACGTAACCTGTTTGATATCGAGCTTTATGTGGGTCAGATAAATATCATGCGTCAACATAACCAACAAGGTATGGACTACAATCGTTAGAATAGAATAAACCCATATCGATAGTCCCCTTTAGATACCGCAATATGTGTTTGATTTCATTCTAATGTCTCCTAGTAGGAGCAAAACTATAGCTTGCTAACAAATTAACCGAAAAGGTTATATCAGGCCTTGTAGTGTTAACAAGATACATTAGTGCATCAATTGCACTAAGATATGGTACTTCAGGACCAAGAATTTCCTCATTCTTTTCTTGAAGTCGAAATGAATCTTTATTCACATTAAGTGATCGAACAACCATTTGAGTACTTAATGGATGTGCTTCATCTATATAAAATCTTTTCAACACTTGTTCTGTGTATTCAGATTGATGAACAAAGATACCATTTGTCAAATGCTCTATTTGCAAATCAAGACATAATTTTGTCTTTTCGAGATCTTTCATCTCAAAGTCGTTCTTCAAATAATCGATTGTCCTATGAAGTTCCATTGGAGTTCCAATAAGGTTTATGTCATCAACATAAACAGCAAGTACAACAACCTCTAACATTATCTTCTTTATAAACACACAGGGGCAAACCACATCATTTATATAACCTTCCTTAGATAAATACTCACTAAGATGGTTATACCACATGTGTCCAGATTGCTTCAAACCATACAATGATCTTTGCAATCTAATTGAGTACATTTTTCGAGACTTTGAACTGTATGCTTTGGGCATTTTGAATTCTTCAGGAATTTTCATGTATATCTCATTATCGAGTGATCCATAAAGATAGGTTGTAACCACATCCATCAAATACATTTCGAGCCTCTCATGGATTGTGAAACTAATGAGATAACGCAATGTTATTGCATCCATAACGGGTGAGTATGTCTCTTCATAATCGACGCCAGGCCTTTGAGAAAATCCTTGTGCAACAAGACGTGCTTTGTACCTTTGTATTTCATTTTTCTCATTTCTTTTCCGCATAAAAACTCATTTATAGCCAACAGGTTTAACACTATTAGGTGTTTGTACTATAGGCCCAAAAACTTCGTGCTTGACAAGTGAATTCAATTCTGATTGAATTGCTTCTTGCCATTTTGGCCAACCATTTCTTTGTTGACATTCTACAACAAATTGAGGCTCAAGATCCTCACAATTTTGCATAATTTTTGATGCAACATTTTATGCAAAAACATAATCCACCACTATTTTTGAGCGATTTAGATTTGTTTCATCATCACTTGATTTTATGGATAGTTCATTATTTTCTTGAGTCTCAAGTTCATTGATCCCTTCAAGGATTCCAGAATTACTCACATCTTGACTTTCTATATCAAGTTTTTTCATAGTGTCATTTTGACCTTTTAATTTTCTTTTTCTAGGATTTTGATCCTTTGAACCTAATAGTCTACCACACTTCAGATGTGTTTTTGACTCATTAGCTATGACACTAGTAGATGGTCCTACAGGGACATCAATTTGAATTGGGACATTCTTTGCAGGAATATGTGATTTAGTAATCCTTTTCAAATCTGTAAATGCGTCTGGCATTTGATTTGTAATTTTTTGCAAATGAATGATCTTTTATACTTCTTGCTCATAAATGGAAGTACGAGGATCAAGATGAGACAATGATGGATTTTTCCACAAAATTTCTCCTTTAATTTCAGTATTTTCTCCCCCTAATTTTGGGAAAAGTGTCTCATCAAACCGACAATCTGTGAATCTAGCTGTGAACATATCTCCAGTTAGTGGTTCAAGGTAGCGAATAATAGAGAGTGATTCAAACCCAATATATATTCCTAACCTTCTTTGGGGGCTATTTTAGTGCGATATAGTGGTGCTACCGGCACATATACAACGCATCCAAAAGTTCTTAGATGAGATATATTGGGTTGTTGACCCAAAATCAATCGCAATGGGAAAAATTTATGATAATTTGCCGGTCTATGACGAATAAGTGCTGCAGCATGCAAAATTGCACGATCCCGCACATAAGTGGGCAACTTAGTTTTCATAAGTAATGGTCTTGCTATCAACTGCAGTAGTTTAATTAATGACTCAGCCAGACCATTTTGAGTGTGAACATGAGCTACATGATGTTCAACTCTAATCCCAATAGATAGATAATAATCCTTAAATGTCTGGGATGAAAACTTTGTAGCATTATCAAGGCGAATGGACTTAATCTAATTATCAAGAAATTGTGCCCGTAATCGTATTATTTGTGCCAACAATTTTGTAAATGCCAAAGTTGCGAGATGACAATGGGCACACATGAGACCATTTAAAAGAAGCATCTATCAAGACCATAATATTTTCGCAAAATAACCCCTAAATGACATCCAAATTTGAGTTTTAAACCAAGAGACCTTTCAACTTCCCCCACCCATTTTGGTACCGATTTGATCGTGTTTTTATGAAATCCTTACGCCAAGGACGTTGTAGAGATGTCAGGGACGTAAGAGAAGTATTCATGCTACGTTTTCTAGCAAATCAAACAACCTATTTCACAATTTTGAAAACTACCCTAAGGATATTCTAATCAATCATTTATCGTCATGCAACCGTAGTTAAGTAAGTAGTGAAGTAAAGAGCATAAGTATTACCTTTATTTTGACATTCGAAACAAGTGAGTCGAGAGGGTTTTAAGAGAGTTTGAGTAAGAAAATAGGAAGAAATAAGGAAACCATTCCTCATTTACCCCTTTACTATTTTCCGATCTCCCGCTTTAGTAGGAGTATCCTCACCACAGCGGCCCCACTTCAGTAAAAGGACTGTCGCCCTAGCCTAGCATGGTCCGGCTATGTAAGTTGGCGCGTTCGTTCCTTTGTGTGTTGCCTTAAATTCCTAACCGACCCCTTTGAGTATATCATTTGTTGTATTTCGATTAGGAGGAGTCACCATTCGTCATGGTTTTCATAATGGACTAATTCTTTAGTCTAGAAGTAACCCGAGATAGGGCGTGTAATGATCCGTGCACTAGTCGTTTGGGGATGAACGAGGGGTAAATTGATATCTATTGTAATGACCTGAACCATCGTTAATTTAAAAAAACAAAAATTTGGGAAAATTACTCTGTCACTGTCCCGTCAGGGCGGGCCAGATGCTGCTAGGACGGCGGTGCCACGACAGGATAAGCTGGCGCCAAAGCGGGATAGGTAAGACAGAATGTAAATAATGCGAAATCTTATTTTCTCCTTCTTCCTAGAATACCTAATTTAGACGTAAACCACTCTAGAAACCCATAAAAAGCTTCTCTAAGCTTGGGAAGGAAGGAGAATGAGAATTTTAGCATAAGGAGGTCGAGGGATTACAGATTTCTGGCCAAGATCACCGTCAAGAAGTCCAAAAACAAGAATCGCAGCCATAATTCCGTGCAGCTGCTTGGCACCCAGGTAGGCTAGGTTTTATTAATTGAGTAGTATAAATTTGTGCCCACTACGTAGTATAGTGATAATCAATGGTAGGATTCATGCGTAGGCCTTCGTGCACCAAACAAAACATGATTAAATCATAGGAAGAAGCCTTAGATGATGAACTGGGGATGAGTATGGTCGAGTTGTTATTTAAGTGATATATGTCGAGGTATACTTCTAGGTAATGGTTGTGATTTTATGTTGTGTGATGTATGTCCGTTCTTACTTCATTATAATGCATGTATGTATGTGAATGTTGCATTATTGATCACACTAGTTGTAATGAGATAGATGAATGATGAATGTCATGAATCATGACTTGATTGTATGATTATGAGAATATATTTGTGATTGTGATTATGGCTTGTTGAATGGATCGAGTGTTGCGTTTCGACATACTAACTTGAATCGATTGCCATGTTTCGTCATAATTATGGGATCGGTTGCCATGTTTTGGCATAATTATTGGATTGGGTACCACATTCTGGTATGCTAACAGTTTGGGTTTGGATCCCACGAGAGGACTAATGACTTGACATAATTGTATATCCTGAAATGGTGAAGTTGCGCGTGGTTCGTAAGTGATATTTGATGTTGTTTCCATGGAATTGTAAATGATTATGATGAGCTATTTATGTTTTTTCTACTATGTTGATTTAACCATTATGTATCTCGTTGTTGAATGAAACTGGAAAGGCCAGGGGTTCAAGAGTGTTAATGTTGAGAGACAAGGGTTATCCGTATGTTGCTAAGGTGAGAAGTTGAGGTAGTGTACTTGATGTAAATACTTAGGTGGATTTCACCTTGGAGAAAGGGGTTCGTGGTTAGTAGTTAGAAAGCTTGATATAAGGTATCATGTGGCAAAGGCAGGGTAATATAAAAGAGGAAGTAAGGGTATGTAGTAGGTGGTTAGTCAGAATGCTTGTAGTTATATTCGTGGTCTCTTCTATGCATTAGAATGGTTAGGTTATGATTAAGAACCTAGTAAGTAGGTTTAATGAGGAGGTGGTTAGTAGTAAGGGTACTGGGTTAATTTCGAGGTATTCAAGAGAGGGTAAAGGTGGAGAAGCGAATGGTTTATTGCATGTTCTTGCTAGTTGATTACTTATGTTATGCGGTGGGCGTCGGGTTGACCGATGATGCCTACGAGTACGTGTGGTTTGTACTGATACTACTCTTGTCATGCTTTTTAATTTGGCATAGTCTGGATGCAAGTCGGTGATGTTTCATTAAGTGAGGACGAAGAAATCTCTAGCAACTTCTATTTTTCCTTCCGCATGGTGGGAGTTGTGTCTTTTATCTATTATGTCCAGTTTGTACTCTTAGTAGCTCTTGTACCTGTTTAGACTAGATCCTTGGGGGGTGTTAATTACTTCTCAAGTTTAAACCGGAATTGTTCTAAAAAGTTCTTATTTATAAAACCTTGTTTTATTTCCTTCATTTATCTCCATTTTCTTTAATCTTACGCATGTTTTAATTATTGGGATATGAGGGTTCTCCTACTTAAGTGTTAGAGTAGGTGTTCGGACGGCCCGGTGGGTTGGGTCGTGACACGATCTCCATATATATGTAGATTTTTTGATAAAATTTACGGAGAAGGGCCTAAAATGCCCCTAAATTATCATTTCAAAGTATACTGCCGCAAGTAGTAGTAGTTATTAACAAAATATTAAAGAGACGATCTCCATATATATGTAGATTTTTGATAAAATTTACGGGGAAGGGCCTAGAATGCCCCTCAATTATTTCATTTGGTACAAAATTACCCTCGATCCACCTTTTGGCCTTAAAATACCCCTGACGTTCATTTTATTTTTAATAACTCCCTTAAAGTAAAATTATTAAATATTTACTTATTATGTTACTTAATGTGTTGGTCCAAATTTAAACCCTTCTCAAATAAATAACAAAAATCATATTTTTAAATATTTATTTTTTATGAAGCCACATATGATTCATATTTTGACTCTATACGCTTGATAATAATATTGAAAAAAATAATTAATTTCATGATATCTTCAGATTGATCTATTTCATATCAACCCCCAATTTATTATAACGTAACTCAACTCAAAAATGGGATCCAACTAAAATTAGTACTCACCCTGACAAATTGTCCATCTAAAAATAAATATTATTTTTATTAATATAAAATTTTCTATCAATTATCCAAATGTCTTGTTCATTTTCTCTTTTATTCTTTTTTTAAATCTCTTATTCTTAATTAGGATATCCGGGAATCAAATTTGAAATGAACTCACATGTTTATATTCTTTTAATTTGTAGTATTGTTATGGTGGGGTGAGAGTGGGGATAAGAGAGATAATTATTTTTATTCTTTTATATTGAATTTTGGGTACACACAAAAGAAACATGCAATATTCGAACATATTTGCTTAATTAAGTCATCTTTTATTAAACTAATTATTTCTATATGAATGCATCGTTATTTCCCTTCTTTTTTCTCTCTTGTTTGTAATAAATTGAAAAAAATAAAATTTAAAATGGTGGACAAGATGCAAATAAAAAAAAAAGGAAGAGATAAAAAGTGTGGGGGGGAGGGTAGAGAGTAGATGCCTAACTTTTTTTAATTTTAATTTACTATGAATTCAAAATCAAGTCAATCATGTGAGCTTATATATTAAGTAATTTCAAATTATTTTAACGGAAAATGGCCTAAAATACCCTTAAACTATGAGATTTGGTACAATATTGCCCTCCATCCACCTTATGAATATGATTCGTTAGACATAAGGGTATTTTTGAGCCAAAAGGTTGACATCAGAAGTATTTGGGGACCCAAAGTGGATGAAGGGTAGTTTTAAGTTTTATACCAATTTAAATAGTTGATGGACATTTTAGGCCCTTCTCCGGAGAATTTATTACTAACTTAACCCGTTGAAGTTATTTTTATTTATTCGTTGTGATAGACAATTTATTTTATTTTCAATCACAAATCTCACGTTTTTTTAATGTAAAGTTATTTATTATTATATTCTAAGTAACTTAATAATGTAAAAAGATTTATACTATATATATATATATATATATATATATATTATATAAAGAAAAGTTAAACTCTAATATACCAAGCAAATATACATCTTTTTCTATTCGAGTCATAATAATATGTTTATTTACATAATCTCAAAAATTTGATGCAAGAAGATATAGAGTTGACATTATATTTCTTTAGATTTAAAAAAAAAAAGCTGAGGGTTGTCATAGTTTTAGCTCAAACTCAATTAGCATCTTAAAAGTTTTATTAAATAAGTATAAATTATTAATTTTGAATCTATCAATTTAAATATGTTACTCCCTTAAGTTATATTAAATAATTAATGATGTTTGTAGGTTAGATAAATTTGAAAAATAACGTGTGAAACATCCGTTAGAAAAAATGAGCAAGAAATGTCCAATTCTAACGGTCTAAACAAGTACATACATATCTTATACGTGATTTCCAATTTCTTTGATTTCATACTTTCTTCTGCATCCAGCCCCCAACTTTTGACTATTCATAAATACTACCTTCTTCTTTTTTTCTATATACAAACTATACATAATAGGTCCAATATATATAGTATATATAGGTACACAAAATCCCCCTAAATTGCCTCATCAAACTCATCATCTATATTGTTCTATATCCAAAAAAAAATATTCAAAGAAACAAACTAAGTCAAGAATCCAAGTAAAAATAGTTGTTACATTCAAGTTATTTAAATATGAAAGCAGAAGGTTATTTGTTGTCACTCAACATGCTGAACAGGAACAATAATGGAAATATTAGCGCGCCTAAACGTATTAGCAATGTTGATGGTTCGCAAGATGAAAATAATTGTAGTACTAAGACATCATCGTTGAGATTGAAATTCAAGAATTCGTGTTTGAGGAAGAAGAAGAGAATATACAAATTGCGCAATTAGTTCATTGACTCAATTTTATTCAAGATTGTCTCTATTTTTGAAGCAATTGTTATGGTTTCTACCTTAGCTTTCTTCTCACTCTCTTATGGTTTTCGTATTTGATTCTTATTTTATATATATTCTCTGTAAACCAATGGTTCATTATTATTGGACAAAAGTTGATATGTAATGGGGTGTAAGGTTTCATTTGTTTTATTAATTTAGTTCTCTTTATTGATATTTCTCGTGTTTATATAAACTACGATTCCCATTTTGGCGTTTAGTTTTTCTATTTAGACATTTTCTTTATTTTTTCATGACTCAATAAATACATAATTCAATAAATAAGTAAATAACTTATATATAATGACATTTTGATTGGTAAATGGTAAGGTTTTTCAAAAACTCAAGTTCTTAGTTTAAAATTATTTTTGAGTCATTTTTTGAAATGATTATTTTCACCAATGAGTTCATAAAGCTTTGAGTATTGCTTTCAAGTATTAAATTTTGAATTCAAACCTTCCTTTTGAAATTGAGTTTGAGTGAATTGACCCATTGTTCTAAGCAATTGATGTGGATATTGTTGTTTCCAGAAAGTGATTGTGAATATATACTTGCTTGTATATAGATTGTGTGGCTTTGGAAGTGATTAGGAAGGGAACACCCAACTATACCTCTAGCTATTGTTTTACAAATGACTCACATATACCCTTTACTTCTAACAGAAGTCAAAAGTATTAATTTTTATTAATATTTTTATTTAAAAAAAAAATCATATAGCACTACAACAAAAACAACTTAGATAGGCATATTAATAAAGAGTGTTTAAGTCTTTACCGGCATTAGTTAAGCGTCATTAGATGCAGTGACGCTAAAGACTTTAGGGACATATACAAAGAGTGCTAATTGCGGCTAAAAATACATATTTAGCGGCAATTGAGCTATTCCCGTTAATTAATTGCCGATAAAAATTATTTTTGATGTAGTGTAGGGGTATATTTAATCCTTCTCACACATTTCTTTTCACTTTTTTGATTCAATGGCTAATTTGAATTTATTATTTTGATGGTGAAATTTTTTTTTCCACTTATTTTTTTTGTAAAATTTATTATAGTTGCCCCTATTTATGTTACAGGTATAAAAAACTAAATTACAATATGACGGTAAAAAGGTAGTTTTAATTTTTTTTCTCTTTTTTCATGCACATCTCTTTCTTTTTATTTTTAATTTTAATTTTAATTTTAATTTTAATTTTTTACACTAAAGAATGAAAGAGAAAATGAAATAAGAATAAGAAACTCAAATAATAATAATAATAATAATCATAGAAGTCAAAAAATAATTCATGTGTGAAAAAATCAAATACATAAATATTAAAAATAATAAAAAATTAAAATTATTATTTTCACTGTTGTAACGGTAGGGATATATGTGAGTCAATTTTGTAATAATAGATATATATATGATTCACTTTTACAATGAGAGTTATATCAATTCTAAATGACAAAGTTAATGATATACAAGACGCTTTTCCCTTATATGTAATTAGTTACACTCTATTATAACAAAAAAAATATACCTTTTATATTTGAGGAACAACTAGAATAATAATATTTTAATTTACATAATCTAAAAAAAATTGGTGCGAGGGCAAATATAAATTATTAATTTTAAAACTATTAAATTTAAAATATTACTCTTCAATCTGTATTAAGTGATGTTTTTAGCTTAAACTGATTGAGGAGAGAAGTGGGAAACCTAAAAGGAGGAGGAAGACTCCACTTCAATTCAACGTTCTAAAATAGGAATATTGACAAGTACGTACACATCTTCTACGTAATTTCCCAATTTCTTGTACTAAGTGAACATATTCTACACTTAGTCATGCTATTCATACTTGCTTCTACTCTACACCCCTCACTTTTTGATTTTTCATAAATACCTTGATTATTTCACAAGCTTATTTATATATATAGTAAAACCTCTATAAATTAATACTCGGTAAATTAATAATCTCTTTAAAATAATATTTTCATCCGGTCTTGACTTGGGCAAATGGAATAAATCACCAATTTCGATAAGATAATAAGATAATATATTTTCAAAAGACCCCTATATAAATATATGGTCCCATTAATATCATGAATTAATAATTCTTTAAAAATACAAATATATCTAAGACAATTTAGTGAAATATGATTCTATTGTGTTCTGTTTTTTCTTAAAATTTAAATCTAGTTGAAGCTCATCTCTAACTTTTCTTCTTGCATCCAAGAGCTCTGGTGTTGTCTTTTCGAACTGCACCATAAAATTGTGAAGAGCTCTAGATGTGATAAGTACTTCATCATCAACATTGCTTTTTTCGATTGTATCACAATTTCTTCTAACCTCTAGACCTCTAAACATGTATCACTTTCACCCGGATAATCCAATAGGTTATTGACATTCATTTTATTGTGGCAACCGCTATCATTAATCATGAACTCAAGTTCATGAATGATGTTTTCACAAGTGGGTTCATTCAAATTTTTCGAGATTGCATCCTCTGAACTAATTTTGCAATGTCGAAAACAATTTGCTATTGTCTCTTACTGAACATTTGTTTTCCAAGCAGGAATTACAAAATTGATAGCATCCAAAACATTAATCTTTGCTGGATCAGTTTGTCATAGCCTTCTAATATCCTACAATAAAATCTGTTATGATAATACATCTTGAAAGCTCTTATTATCCCAACATCACAAGGTTGAATTTTGGATGTCATGTTGGGTGGCAAGAAAAATAATTCAACATTTTGTAGTCCTTCAATATTTCTATTATGGGCCGGACAATTATCTACCATAAAACTCGTCTACCATGCATTTTGTGGTCAAACCAACGAATATGTTTGCATGATAGTGACAATTCAAGTTGGTCATGTTGACATTTTTAAAGCAACGTGACTTTGCATATTTTCCAATAATCCATAAAGGAATTTTTTTCTAGATCCATCTTCATTACAACAAATAACAATTGTGAGCCTTTTTTTGTCCTGCTTTCTCCCTTCAATTTGTTTTGTAGCAAGAGAATGATCAGCTTGTAACCTGTAAAATAAACCAGTTTCATCCATACTAAAAACATTTTTCATAGAAAATTGATCTATTTTTGTTCTTATGGATTCCAATTTCGTCGCCATGTCTTGTATATCAATTGAACCATTCTCTTTGAAATGACGAAATGACTTGATATCATGTCTTAGCTTGAATTTTTCAAGCCAACCTAGAGATAATTTGTGCAGCTTGTTGAGGATATAAAAGTTTCATTGCATCTATTGCCTTCTCCAAAATTAACTATCTTGTTATATTCACACATTCTCTATATTGGAGAAACCACTCATAAACAACCTTCTCCATGACTGGATATTTTGCTGGCTTGTGTCGCTTGATATCCTTTCCTTTTTCTAAGTCAGCCGAAAGATATTTAGTCGATCGTTTGAGTGTGTTTGATATTGTATCTTGACTAACTTTCAAATGAAAGTTTTCATTAAGCCACGACTGTAAATCTTTTTGAGTGCTTGTGGAATGACCTCCTTTGTACTCACATAATGCTTTACTTATTTGATTTGTCATTGTTGATTTTGTGACACCTTTTAAATGAGAAGCCGTTTTTGGATATGGTTTAAAGAAATTTCTTATGCTGCTTATATAGTTTTTTTTCCCTCACCATCATACATTGAATATTTTTAATAAAAATACAATGAATAGTAAATAATTATTAATAAACAATGAATATTGTGTATAATTTTACAATGAATGATTGAATTCTTGAATTTCTTTACAATGAATCATTTAACAAAAAAATTTATATTACAATGAATCATACACATACATTGTACTTTATGTATAATAAATTTATTAATTTATCTATAAAATAATAAAATTTATGGCCCACCTATATTAATTTATAAAAGTTTTACTGTATAGATATACCAAAACCCCTCATTGGCTCATCAAACTCATCATCTATTATTCTATCCCCAAAAATATATCACAAACTAATTAGTCAAGAATTATATTGATTTGAGTATTCATACATACGACGTCAGATTTAATCTCAAAGGTCAATTAAATTTTTAATTGTTGATGCATTCAAGTTATTTTTATATGAAAGTGGGCAATTACTTATTCTCAAACAAATATGATGATGGGAATAGTGATGATGATAATAATTCTAGGAATTATAAGGCATCATCATTGAGGTTGAGATTCAAAAATTCGTGTTTGAGGAAGAAGAAGTGAATATACAAATTGCGTAATTGGTTCATTGGCTCAATTTTATTCAAGATTGTCTCTCTTTTTGAAGCAATTGTTATGGTTTCTACCTTAGCTTTCTTCTTATTCTCTTATGGTTTTCGTATTTGATATATTCTCTGTAAACCAAGGGTTCATTATTATTGGACAAAAGTTGATATCTAATGGGGTGTAAGGTTCATTTGATTTATTTAGTTTTCTTTATTTTATATATATATATATATATATATGCAATGTTGTGAAAATGTGATGTATAGAAATATGTAGGGATAAGGCATGTAATCCTGGAACTTAATCGAAATCTCAGCGACACGTCTTAACTTAACTAAGGTTTTATTATCCTCTTAAACTATTTTAAAATGAAATAAATACACCAAAAAGCTGACGTGGCATAGAAAGTGTGTACACTCTTTTGAAGGCAAGTGATAAGTGAATAAATTGGACACATGAGCTATACTGCAATAGGACCCTAGTTGACTTAAGATATGTCGCTGGAACCTTGGTCATAGTTCGGAGAGGTACTTATGGCTTATCTCAAATATGTACTTTTTTGCATTTCCAACATAGAAATTCTTTTGTTATGTATTCTTGGGTTTTATCTTACTTGGCTTTGAATTAATTTTTTTAATGTTACATTTTAGTAAATCATGAGATATTTATTTATTTTAGTTTCTTATGATATTATCTTTATCATTAAATCTTAAATAATTATATAATGAGATGGATGAGTGGACAAATGAGATTAAAAATGAAGATATTCGAGAAAGGTGAGAATGACCTCCATGACGGACAAGTGAGGAAGATGAGATTGAGATGGTTCGGATATATGAAGAGGAGATGCACAAGTGCCCGGTGAGGAGGTGCAAGAGGTTGACTATGGTGGATAATGATAAGGCTAGGGGTAGGCCTAAGAAGTATTGAGGAGAGGTGATTAGTCATGACCTGACACACCTGCAGCTTATCGAGGACAATTTCCTAGATAGGAGGATAGAAAGATCGAAATTATGATATAAAGTTATTAGGTATAAGTCGGGCCTTGTCACTACAACAAAAACAGTTTTTAGCAGTAATAAATATGCACATTCACAGAGAGTGTTAAAGTCTTTACCAGTATTAGTTAATTGTCATTGGATCCAATGTAGCTATAGATTTTAGGAGCATTTACAAAGAGTGTTAATTTCCTCTAAAAAAAAAATGTTTTTGCGGCAATACATTATTGTCATTAACTAATTGAAGCTAACAATCATTTTTGGTGTAGTGTGTCTACTTTTCCTTATCTGCATTGTTATTATTACTCTCCTACTATCTTTATCTTGAATTTTATTATCACTTATTTTTTATTTTGCTTCAGTTAATGTATTATTTGATATTGCTATTGTCTTTTCTTTTCATATCACTTAAATTTTGATAAGTTTTACTTGAATCGAGGGTCTATCGAATGAATTCATGTGTAGATAATGTCCATTATTTTCTAATTAAAACCTTTAGTGTTGAAATGCCAATCTCACATTACAATATATGGTAGATTCCACTTCTTCTCAATGCCAAGTTAGTGGATATTGTTCAAATTTCACTAGTATAATAGCGTTATATACTTTTGCTACGTTAACACCAATAGTAATATTTCGCAAGTTTTAGTTTAACTTTTAGTTTCTTGAATTTTTATGTCACAAGGTTAATAGTGTAAGAGAATATTTAGCTCACATTGTTATTACACTTACCTGAAAATGAAGCAAACTGTCATCATTCAACCCCACTTACATTAACCTTTTCCAGGTGAAAATCTATACATCATTTAGGAACTTTTGAATGTGAAGTTACAACCTTTTTAAGTGTTTGTCATCAGTCTAAGCTAAGACTTTGTGTTGTTTAGACTCGTGGCATATGTTCCGTTCGCCTTCTAAAACTGGAGAACACGTCCCCTGATTCACTATCCGTGCGTTGCATGTCCAAGTCCATGTCCATCCCAATGCCTGCTATCCTCTCACTCATTGATCCATAAGAATTTACTGAACCATCTCCAATTGGCTTAACATACTGTTGCATCACCAGCACGGAGAATGTGGAGTCGAATTCTGATGTCACTAAAAGATCACCAATAGCCCCGAGTTCAGGACAGTCACACCAATCGACTAGGCCAGCTGTTAGTGGTGACACCACGCCTCGGCCTTTTCCTACGATGTAGAGATCATAGTTATGCTGATCCATTAGTTTTATGGCCTGGACAGCTTCTTCCACATCATTCAGCAACAGTTCTATGTATGTTACTGATTTATCATTGGCTGTGCTGATCTTGAACCTGTTTAAGAATTCGTCGTCCATCAACTTTTCACTCTCTTTGTCAATCTGGACATTCACATGACTTTCATCAGCAAATTCCGTTTGCTCTATATCAGAAGCGCCTTCGTCTGGAATGAACTTTACAACAGTTAGACGTGTATCTGGACGATCAACCATTCTCAAAGCATAAGCCAGAGCTTCCCTGTCATCAGCACCTCCGAAAAAGAGGAGAACAATATTTTTTGCGTAGTCACTGGTTTCAGAGAGGCCACGATCGATGAGGATTCCCACAGAACAAGGGGCATTAGCTAGCACACCTTCGTTGACTGCCCGAATTTCAGGGTTGACATCCTCCATTTCACCCTCGATACCTCGTTGTTTATGGAAAGGTAGAATGATGAAAGCTACACGCTTGTCTTTGGCAATGTTGCACATATCTTCATCCATGGTGGACAAAGCAGACCTTGCTGTGAGTACTTGTACCATCACTCCATCTGATCGTAGCTCATAGTTGTCAAAAGCAGTGATGATCTGTCTTGTTTGTGTCTCCTCGTGTCCAAGACTTCGCGAGCCTCGTTTCCCTGAGTTGTGTACTTCTAGCATAGATGATCCACGCCCGACTAATTCTACTACTTGGAGAGCAAAGACAGTTATTGGGGATGCTGGTGTAGAATGTGACGAGCCAAGAAGGTTGATGACTGAAGGGATGTCATGTGTGCCATGGATACAAGCAAGGACCCGAAGCTCCTCCTCCATTCTTGCCTTCTGTATAGTCCTTCGTTTATGGGGAGCAATTTCCTGCGAGGGACGGTGGAGCATAGTCATAGGTGTGACAATCACCGTCATCACCAAAATGCCAGCCACCATAAGGGAGTACAATTGTGTGCTCAAAACCTGGCCAAGATTTTTACAAAATACAAAATGGTTAGTCGAAAATCCATATCCAGTAAAAGCAAATACAGATCGGTAAGAAAATCAACCTGTTGTGCCTGACCAGCTTCGATAATGATCAAGGCCATGATACTCTTGGTGTTGCTAAGTACTCCAACAGCCAGGGCCTCCTTAATAGTCATTTCAGAGAAGAAAGTGGCAGCTATAGAGCCCAAGATTTTGGCTGAAACAAACAGAAGTATGTAGCCAACAATTTCGTAAATGCTGCCCATTTGTCCGAAATTGGTTCTGAGTCCACAAACAACAAAGAAAGTTGGCATAAAAATGCCCGTCACAAAGTCATCAAGCTTATCGATAATTTCTGCTTGAAGCACTTGGTTAGGTATACAAAGTCCAAAGAGAAAAGCTCCAATAATAGGATGTGTCCCTAAGGCATCTGTTATTACTCCGGAAATAGCCATTCCAGCAAGGATTGAACATATAAAGAACTCACTATACCCTTGTCCTTCTGGCATTTTTCTAATGATCCAGCCAATGGCACGACGAAGATAAAAGACACAGAACAAGGCGTAAGCAATCGTGCAAATTAAAGCCCAATGGATATTAGCTGTACTCCCTGTGACAACATAGCCTAGTGTAAGAATAAACCATGCACCAATATCATTGATTACAGCTGAAGACATAGCCATTTTCCCTATGTCAGTTTGGAGGATCTTTTGTTTATCGAGTATCTTAGACAGGACAGAGAACCCTGTTATAGTAAGAGCACCACCATAGAAAATGAAGCCTCTAACTTCTTCATCGCGAGTATGTGAGAAATATAATATTGTTCCCATGACAAAAGGGATGATGATACCGATAATAGCAACATTTCTAGCCTTTATTCCAATTCGAAGAACGGATTTCATATCCATCTGCAATCCCACTAGAAACCCATAGAACACAAGGGCTACATGAGCCATTGTCTCAATAACATGGAAGTTGTAGTTTGGGAAAAGCAGCCTCCTGAACCTCATGATCCTTCCAAGTGCTGTAGGACCTAAAAGTATGCCACTCTACAAAACGAAATCATCTTTCTTCTTTAAACCTTTTTTTTTTTTGTATAAATGTCCAAATCAATGCATAATATCTAAACAGAGCCTCAACTCGTCATGTATAAGTTGAAGTGTCTAGATGTGCACTGTCAAAGTTAGAGTGCTTACATACCAACTAAGGTCAAGTTTGAGCGTTGTTTATGTATTATGTCAAAATTTTATTCCTAAATACACAAAACAAGAACATGAGAATTAAACAACATTTTCCCTGGAGTGTAATGCAATGCTTAGGCTAAAGTTTCCTTTAAAAGGTGCTACAATATCGCTGGAAATGCCACGTTTTAAAAATGTATCTCAAATTCCACATCTTAAGAGTGTGTTTGATACGACCAAAGATTCAGATAGTTATAAAGAAAATTACTGCAATCCTAACGGTAGTCATTTTGCCCTTCGATGAAAATGTTTTCCACATAATCAAACATCAAAGAATGACTTTTTCGTGAAAAACATTTTCAGAAATAATGATTTTTATCGTATCGAACACACCCAAATGTAGAAGAGAAGGACTCCCTTACTATAAAACACACCATATATCATTTGGTTGAGAGTTAGAAAGGTAGATATTCATGTATTAAAACTAGCATAGTTAATATCATATTTCACAACTTTCTATTGACTTCAAATAAAACTCCAAACACATCAAGATGAAATAACTAATACGTATATAAAACATGTACTTCATCCGTTTCAACTTGTTTATCTAAGTTTTGACTTGACACGAAATTTGAGAATGTAAAAAAAAAAACTTTTGAATCTTATACTCTTAAATTAAAAATACGTGGAATATATCAAAATACCCTTCAATCTCATTGCCTTAAAGGAAGGTAAAACAAACAAAATACATGAAGTAAAAGTTATGAGTCAATGTAATATACAATATTATGCAGAGCAGAATATAAAATAACTAATCATTACGTTATTAATACATGCATAACTCTAATCAACGAACATACTAATCGAAATAAGAAAATTTCAAAGAATGTACTTACAATAATCTCAGCAACAAAAGGAGGTTGCTTGGTGGGTTTTAAGACAAAGGTGACAAAACGAGTGATCAAGATAGCTAATGAAACTTGAATAAAGAAAAGAGGGATAATTGGTGTCAAAGGATCTGGTCCTTCCCAAACTCCATTAAATCTATAAATTGTTTGTGCATAACATAGAACTTTTTCATTTAATTTTCCAACATCAATCAATGGCTCTGGATCTGCCATTTTTGCCTTTCTAATGTTCAACAACAACAACAATAACGACAACAAAAAGATTTTTTCCCTCTTAAATCACAAAAATTGTACAATCAAAATTTGTACATTATTTTTCTTGAACACCCTTTTTATGTTTTGTCTAGTCATGTGCCAGGGCAGGGAACAACCCTGGCTACAACCCTATTTTTGATATTTAGCCACCACAACAAATGGAGATATGTATAAAATGGAACATCAGTAAAACTAAAGATATGGTTATCACCATGTGAAAAATAGTAAAAACTTGTTTTTTTACCAACAAAGCTTTGTTCAAAGTGAATGGTTTTCCGCTCAATTTGGAAGGTTATAACATTTTTTAAAATTTTTTTGAGGTGTATTTCAAGCTAATTAATATAAGCTTTTTAAAATATTAGAATAAATATATGATGAAAATTGAAAGGGAAGAATGCATGCTTAAGCTTATACAACACTATTTATTATCATTGCAAAGCACAAATTTTACTGAAAAATTGCTATTGGATGAATTTAAAAAGATATTCTTGATTCAAGTGAGAAAGAAACGTTTATTGACAATATTAATTATTGTTTTCTATTCGTCATAACGTTTATTTCAATCATTATTATAGTCTGTAGTTGTACACATATTGTAAAAAATTGTATAATCTTATGTAGTTTTTCTAATATATCAAATATTCAACTTAAATATTTTCTTATTTCTAATATTTCAACAACACAAGTTCAATGTGAACGTGCACAATATCGTTTATGGTTACAATCTTGAGAAAATTATCAAAATGGTCCTTAATGTATAAGTAATGTTTTATCATAGTCTTTAATATATTTCAATCGATTGAAATGGTCCTTAACATATAATAAAGGTGTTCATTTGTTCCTTAATATATTTCACTTGATTGAAATGATCTTTAATGTATAACAAAAGGAGTTCATTTTAATCATTTACCCTACACTTAACAGATTTATCAAAATAAAAATGCTAAATTTAATTGTGGACCCCACATGGTTAACAAAATCCACCATTGTTGTCATCTTTGTTAGCTCCCAAAAAAAAAAACTCCATCAGTCTAATACCATTATCTCTACTTTCTCTAATAAAATTTACTATTTTCTCTTGCTTAAAACATAAATTGGTACTAGGTTAGTGGAATTATAATTTAGGAAAGAGAAAATAGTAAATTTTGTCGTAGAAAAAAAAAAAAGAGAAAATGATGTTAAATTTTATGGAGTTCTTTTTTTGAAGCTAACAAACAAGACAACAATAGTTGATTTTGTTTGCCATGTATGCTTCATAGTTACATTTAAAACTTTTATTTTGATAAATCTGTTAAGTTTAGGGTAACAGACCAAAATGAACACAGGTTAAGGATCATTTCAATCAAGTGAAATATATTAAGGACCAAAATGAGAACCTTCATTATATATACATTAAGGACCATTTTAATCTAGTGAAATATATTAAGGACCAAAATAAGTCATTAGCATACATCATACAGGATAATATAACAAAGAGTTCAAAAGTAGCATTTCATATAAAAGAGTTTGACAAAAAGTAGTGGAAGTCCAACATAAGTCTCAAGCCATCTATTACATCAAAGTGGACATTACCCATACATCACATAAAAAATTTGAAAAGAAAAGACATGAAAGAAATAAAAGAGTCTCGGTCCTCAGAACACGAGGACTCACCAATCTTTAATGTCTATATGGGATCACTAGCCACGAGTGTGGGAGGTAGGAGCGCCAGACCATATATTAGTGAAACAATGTAGGCACAAATATGCATTAGTACATGGAATGTACCAAGTATGATAGCAATGCATAAATGTTATGAAATCATGCTAAAAGGACTTTATATGACATGCAATGACCAAGCTAAATCATATAATAACATGTTAGAAAATGTAAGTCATAATCATGATCAATGCAAGTTAAACATCTCTAAAACACATTTGAGATACTTTTAGAAAGTAATAGTAGTTCATTATTGTGGCAGATTTACTTTTAACCGACATAGACCATTTGAGCTATAACATGGAATTTGTTGTCTATCCCACACCAAAAGGATGTCCTTACTTGTTAAGGTAAGGACCATAAACTTCTAGCTTAGGTGGATCCACTAGCTAATGTCTATCTAAGACAAACCTATGGGGGCACATAGTTATGGGACATGATTAATCGCACTAGTCCACTCGGTGTTAAGCATAAATCCCACGAATAGTCATTAATTTTACTTCTCATACTATCCATAGAAAGGCAAATTAAGTAGCCAATCCAAACTAGAGTTCATTAGAATAGGTCTTTAATCTTGATTCAACTTAGGTGAGAAACTTTTCAACCTTATGAATCCTTTAGGTGAGAAAATCCTTTCACAATCATGTTTTGAGTAGTATGTGAGAAATTCTTTCACAACAACAACATCAATGCTTACTCTCAAGCAACATTAAATCCTCAATATCAATTTCATAAAGAAACATGCATATATTCATAAATTCATCTATCATAGTCCAAAAACTTCATCATATGATCATAGTCTAGAAATCATGGATCACACATGGGTTCATGTATTCAACTTAAAAACATGAAATTATCTCAGTTTATGCATAAAAAGACATAAAACGATCAATTGCATCGTAATTGAAAAGAACCCATGAGATTGAATAAAACCCTAACTTCAATTGGAGATTCTAACTTGTAAAATTGGAGAATTTAGAACCCTATGGAGGAAGGGACTCCATAGGTGAATACTATCATATCTTGATGTCAAAAGCCCACAATCAATGGTGAATTTGTAGACTTGATCTTGAAACCCTAGACTTCTTCTTCAAGCTTTAGAGAGAGAAATTTTGGGAAGAACTTGGAGGGATTTAGGGAAATTAGAAGAATGATCTAAAGTAGTTAGATTTTAGGCTTAAAATACTTAAATAAGGTCTAGAATTATGATTAAAACGACATAGTTTATGCATTAATCAATTAGGGCAAAGACTAAAAAGCCCATTAAAAACAACTGTCGACCATCATCTACGGACCGTACTGGTCAACCGTAAAAAGTGATCAGAGACTCTAAATTTGGCCAACAATTGACGGAACCCATGTACGGCTCGTAGGTGTTCCTACGGTTCGTACATGCCAATCGTAGAAATCAACTTTAAGCTTTATAATTTCACTAACTCCTACCTACGACTCATAAGAGGAATGACAGAACATCATGTTGAACCATCAAAAGGGTACTGGGACTTGTTTTGAAAAAATTATTTTCCTACTACCTACAGTTGCCACCTACAGCCCGTAGAAGCTACTATGGCCTGTAGGTGGGACCCGTAGATACAGGCACAAGCCCAAAACTAAAATTTTCCTTCTTTTCTGAATCTGAGGTGTTACACTTGTACGCACATTGTTTCACTAATTTAGGTTTGACGCTCCTACTTGACATACTTGTGGCTAGTGACCCTCATAGACATTGAAGATTGGTGAGTCCTCATGTTTCGTGGATCGAGATTTTTTTTATTGTTTTTATTTCATTTTCATTTCAAATTTTGTGTGTGATGTATGGGTTACATACCAATCACTTCTTTTGATGTAATAGATGGTTTTGAGACTTATGTTTAGACTTTCTCTTTTGTCAAACTCTTGTATGAAATGCTACTTTTAAACTCTTTTGTTTCTCTTATCTTGTATGATGCATGTTAAGTGGCTTGTGTAGGGCCTTTCGGGATCTTATATGCCATGTTACGTCTAGGGTATATTTTGGTAGCTTTCTTTGTCAGTAAGTTGTCTCAAGATATGCATCAGTCGTTTATGTATCATTGGGTTTCTCTTAAAGACATCTTCACTATTTCGTTCTACTACCTCCTTTGGTATACTCGGTACCAAAGAGACTAATCGTAGATTATCGGCGTACCCTAACTCAGATTGGCAAGGGACCCTTGAGATCACACTTCCACCACTGGTTATGTCATCTACTTGATCGTTCTCCGATTTCATGGTCCTCAAAGAAGCGACGTTTAGTTTCTCATTTTTCTACAGAGGAAAAATATCACACAGTTGCGACTACTGTTTTCGAAATTAATTGGTTCACTCATTTTCTTCGAGAGCTTTAGTTTCCTTTGATTGATGTTCCAAAAGTTCTCTATGAAAATATTAGCATCACTTATATTTGTGTCAATTCGGTTTTTCATAGCTGTATGAAGCATGTAGCCATCTAGTTCCATTTTGTCCATGAGCAGGCTGAGCACAAACAACTTGAAATTTCCCATATTGCTTATCAAGTTACAGATTTTCTTACAAAGCCTCTTCTGGTGCTCTTTTCAATAATCATTTCTCCAAGTTGGGCGTAATATACCTTAACGCCAACTTGCGGGGGCGTAATAACGAGTAGCAGATGTCTAGGACTGTTATCATTTGTAGGACTCTTTTTACTCAGTTTTTTATACTAATTTTGTACTTATCAGCTTTCGTATCTTTAGGATTGTAGTGTCGTAGGTTTTTCTATTACCTAGAATTTTTCTAAGTTATTATTTTATTTTCAGTCTTGTAAGTTGTATGTATTACATTGACTATATAATGGCCAATACAATAATCAATAAACATCAGTTCATCTGCTACCGGTTCTTTTCTTCTCTTTACAATCAACCTCCAGTTCAGCTCAATTATATGAATCTAATTAACCCTAACACTCTCTATACTCTTTATGCAAATGAGAACAAATATTAGACCAATTCCAATCAAAAAATAATTTTCGATATAACATGTTTGCATTGTCTTTCCGCACTTAGGAATCTCATCAACTGAGAAATGAGAACATGTGGTGAAGTGGACTGAGAAGGAAGTGAATGGAATGAATGTTATTGATAATTTACAATATGCAGTGATTCGTAAATTCTCACATGAATGATCGAAACTCAAAGATTTCAACAAGAAAATCTTAAAATAGTGTGGGATAAGAGATGATGTCATATTGATTTACTAGTATTGTATAACTAAATTTATTATTTTCTTATAATACATATTTAATTGATCTATTGTATCAATCTAATAACTACCATTTTCATCAACTGTCACAACCCAGGGGTACCCCTAGATGTAACCAGAGGCGAATCCAGGATTTCAAGAAAACGAGTGCACCATTGCTTTAAAGATAAGCCATCTTGAGAACGGGTTCAACAACTTTTAATTTAATATATTCTTTAATAATTATAGAAGTAATATATCGAGTTTAGTCGGATGACTACGGGTTCGGGTGACCCAAAATTAGAATGTAAATTCGCCACTGGATGTAACAAGGCATGTAGAACCCCCTTAAGGCACCATGTAAGCCACTTAGCATATCATAATATAAGCATAGAACAATAAAGAGTAAAAACGTGTTTCAAGTCCAAAAATTGTTATATAGGAAAGCGAAAGTTTAGACTCGTCTCAACATAGTCATCTATTACAATACTTGAATCAAATAGGGTCACAACCCTTACAACAAAATTTGAAAGGAAATACAAGAATGAAACTACTAAGAGATAATGTCCATCCTCGAATCATGAGGACTCACCAACAAGCTAGGAGAAATTCCATACTCTAGCCACAATGGGGACCACCTTGAGAACCAGACCCTACACTTGAGAAAATGTAGGAAAATATGGGTTAGTAAAAAATGCACCAAGTATGATAGCCATGCATAAAAACCTTGAAAACATGCTAAAAGGGACAATTAAGTTGAATGAATGAAATTTACCAAGTTAAAGCATCATTTTGAAGATAATGGAAAAGCATGAATCATAAGCATAGTCAACATATATCTCATCATAACATAAGAGAACATATCATAAGTACCCTCAAAGCCTTCTTGAGTCATGCATGAATAAGATCCCATAATCCCACTCATGCTAAGTAACGCTTCTTGAGTATCCATATTTCATAATTCATATTCTTGTTCATATTATTGTCATAGTGGGATAAGCCTTAACCGACATAGACCATGTGAGCTTTTCATCAAATCCGGTGTCTATCTCACACCGAAAAGGGGTTGTCCTACTTGCCTAAGGTAGAACCATACTCTTAGCTTAGGTGGATCCACTAGCTAAATACCTATGAGGGCATATAGTTTATGGGATAAGGAGATTGTTTCTAGAAACCCGGACTCAACTAAGGTAGAAGGTCTCCATCTCATGAGATACATACTTTGGGAACCTGAACTCAACTAAGGTAAAGGGACCCTTTTGGAAAGCGGGACTCAACTAGTGTAAAAGCTTCCATCTCATATTCAATATACACTCGGTACTAAGCATTAACGAATAACATATTAAGTCTTGACTTAAGTTCATACTTAAGGAAGAATGTCTTGACACTCAATCCAACATACTTCATACTATAGCTCCTAGATTCAATAGGTGAGAGTAGCCTTTCAACCTTAGAATCATCATATTATGCGAGAACCTTTCACATCATATCATAACAACTAGATCATAATCATAATTACTATACTCTCAAAGTATTCTTAAAGCATATACTAAACTTCATAAATCATGTATCATATCATAATTTCCTTTCAAGGGTCAAAACTCATATCATATCAACACATCTAGAATCCACTACAGTAGACAGGGATATTAACATAATTCAAATAATACAACTACTACAAGCATAATTTCATAACATTCTTCTATAATCAACAACATACATCTCAAGATCATAATTGGGAAATATGGATAATTCATGGATTCTTGAGAATTCAATATAAAAACCATGTAAAATCATCAATTTATCCATAATAAAACATAACTCAATCATTATAAACGAATTTGAAAGGAATCCATGAGATTGAAGTAAACCCTAACTTTTGGAAAAATTACTAGTTTTGAAACTAAAGTTGGAGGGACTGCATGGATGAAAACTATCCATGAATGAAGGACTACCATACCTTAGCTATGAATCTCCAAAGAAATTGAGTAGAAATCCTTGCTCCTTCAAACCCTAGCTTCAACTTTCTTCTTCTTCTTCCTTGGAGTTATAGAGAGAAAATATTTGGGGAGAAGTTGGTTTTGATTTGGGAATTTGGAAATTATGAGGAAGATGACTTAATTTGGAGGTCTTAAATCATTATATAGTTAGTCTAAAATAGTGCAAAATGACGTCACTTAATAACTAATTAAAATCGGAAAGCCCTAAAGTACCCCTAACTAATTCCCAAAATAGATTACAGGCGACCACCCATAGCCACACAACCACGGTCCATAGATGGACCCACATGGCGTGCTAGTGAACCGTGGGTGAGTTACTGGAACCTGTCTTGCAGGCCTTGACCCACAATAGCATGACCACAGTCTATAGGTGGACCCACGTGGCATGTTGGTGAATCGTTGGTTGGGTTAGTAGGACTTGATTTCTAGAGCTTGACCTACGACCCTTCACCCACAATCATGGACTGACCCACAAGGCGTAGGTCGCCTCCGTAGGTCACTGTCTACGCATACCCCGGACCCATGGTTGGTCCTTGGGGTCGTACCTTGACGTTTTAACACGAAACCCTATATTTTTAGGTACGGGGAGGTACGTTTACGACTCTAACCCTCATGTTAAGCTCTAGTTTAGCCTACTAGTTTTTGGGGTATTACAATATCTCCTCCTTAGGAACATTCGTCCTCGAATGACGATCTAGATACCTTACAGAAATAAAGACTCAAGACTAGCATCCCATCATGCATGAAACATCTTAATTATGCATAATTCAAAGGAGGAAACATCAACTCCAACTCAAAAACAAGCAATGCATCACAAGGAAGTAGGAACTACATCTAACAACCCATTATGCATGAAACTCAACATTTCTCATAATCATAGGAGGAACCACCTTCTCCATCTAAAAGCATGCTCAACACAATATCATGGAGCCAATATGAAATTTCTCTCTAAATCATACTAAAGCATGTTCATATATTCATCTCATGAAGTCAAATAGGCAACTCTTACTCAATGCACAACAACATGAGGAAAATCAATCATAAAAACTCATTTTCTTACTAAACATGAATTTCATCAAGAACATGCATAACATATGGGAATCATAGGAAAACACATAAACACACATGACTCCCAAAATACTAAAACTCAAGAGGAACTACTTACCTCAAGCTTTAATAGGAGTAGAAGGAAAGAGATGAGGATATTAGGACTTTATATCAGCCTCAACCTCTAAGTAGCACCCTCAAGTAAGCGATTTCTCCATAAAACCTTTACCGGAACTATTTCTTTGTTTCTCAATCTCTTGACTTACCGATCTAAGATTTCTACCGGAACCTCTTCATATGAAAGACTTTCGTCAACTCCCAACCCTTCTAGGGGAATAATGGATGTTGGATCTCCAATACACTTCTTAAGCATAGAAACATGAAACACCGGATGAATTGGGGCCAATTCATTTGGCAAGTCCAACTCATAAGCAACCTTCCCAATACGTTTCAAAACTTCATATGGTCTTACATACCTGGGACTAAGTTTCTCTTTTTTGCCAAATCTCATCACACCCTTTATGGGTGAGATTTTCAAATAGACCCAATCATTAACCTCAAATTCTATATCTCTTCTTCTTACATCGGCATAAGACTTTTGTCTACTTTGAGTCGTTCTCAACCTCTCTCTAATAAGCCAAACTTTTTCAATGGCTTCATAAACTAGCTCGGGACTTATATCAAAACAATTTCACCCACCTCAAACCAACCAATCGGAGACCTACATTTCCTACCATACAAGGCTTCACAGGGAGCCATACCGATACTTTGAGTGATAGCTATTATTGTAGGCAAACTCTATTAATGGCAAGTGGTCATCCCAATTATCCTTGAAGTCTATAACAAATGCCCTTAACATATCTTCCAATGTTTGGATGGTACGCTCCGCTTTCCCATCGGTTTGGGGATGAAAATTCGTGCTAAGCTTAACCTTAGTACCAAGCCTTTTTTGGAACGACTTCCAAAAGTGTGAAGTAAATTGAGTACCCCTATCCGAAATAATAGATAAAGAAATCCCATGTAACTTCACTATCTTTCTTACATACAACTTGACATAGTTTTCCGCCAAAAAAGAAACCTTGACGGGAATAAAGTGGGTTGATTTTGTCATCCAATCTATAATGACCCAAATAGAATCATGTTGCCTTCGAGCGCGAGGCAAACCCACAATAGAATCAATATTCACCTCTTTCCACTTCTAAGTGGGAATACCTATATCTTGGGATAAGCCTCCCGGCCTTTAATGCTCAACCTTAACTTGTTGACAATTTGGACATTTGGCCACAAATCCCACAATATCTTTCTTCATACCGTTCCGCCAATAGACTTCACGTATATCATGGTACATCTTGGTGGCTTCTGGATGAATAAAATATTGAGAACTATGAGTTTCCTCAAACCATCAACATACGGAACACATAACCAACCTTGGTACCTAAGCACCCCATCTCCCCTTTGGGAAAAAGCCTCAACGGGCTTCGTAAGTACCGACTCTTTCAACTTAACTAATATAGGATCAAGTCCTTTCTTAGCCTTTACATCCATCACAAAGGATGATTCAGACCCATTATGAACCATGACACCACCCTTGGTGGTATCTACTAGTTGAACACCTAGTCGGGCCAACCTATGCACCTCACGAACCAATTCTTTTTTTTCATCCTCTACATGAACCATACTACCCATGGACAATCTACTAAGTGCATCTACTAAAACATTAACTTTGTCGGGGTGGTAAATGACACTCATGTCATAATTCTTCAAGAGTTCTAACCACCTTCTTTGGCAAAGATTCAAGTCTTTTTTACTAAACAAATATTATAGACTCTTGTAATCGGTGAAGACATCCACATGGACCCCATACAAATAATGCCTCTATATTTTTAAGGCAAACACAATCGCCGCTAATTCAAGATCATGGGTCGGATAATTATTCTCATGGACTTTAAGTTGTCTTGAAGCATAGGCAATCACTTTACCGTTTTACATGAGGATACACTCCAACCCCACTCTAGAGGTGTCACAATATACCACAAAACCATCCGTACCTTCTGGTAAGGTCAACACCGGAGCGGAAGTAAGTCTATCTTTCAACTCAGAAACTTTTCTCACAAGCTTCTGACCACACAAACTTAGCCTTCTTATGAGTCAAATCCATCAAAGGAGAAGCAATGGAGGAAAATCCCTCAACAAACCTTCTATAGTAACCAGCCCAACCCAAGAAGCTTCTAATATCCGAAGGAGTTAGAGGTCTAGGCCAACTCTTGATCGCATCCATCTTCTTAGGGTCTACCTCAATACCCTTACTTGACATAATATGACCTAGGAAAGCCACAGACCTTAACCAAAATTCACACTGACTAAATTTTGCGAAAAGTTATTGATTTTAAGAACTTGCAATACAATTCTCAAATGGTCAACATGCTCTTTCTCACTCCTTGAATAGATCAAAATATCATTGATAAACACAATCACAGATATATCTAGGTATTTCCTAAACACTCTATTCATCAAGTCCATGAATGTCGCCGGAGCATTGGTCAAAACAGACGACATCACTAGAAATTCATAATGATCATACCGAGTTCGGAAAGCCATCTTTGGGATATCTTCTCCTCTCACCCTTAATTGGTGATATCCCGAACGAAGATCAATTTTTGAGAAATAACTATCCCCTTAAAGTTGATCAAACAAGTCATCAATCCTTGGAAGAAGATGATTGTTCTTAATGGTCACTTTATTCAATTGACAATAATCGAAGCACATTCTAAGACACTCATCTTTCTTTCTAACAAACAACACGGGAGCATGATATACCGTGAGCTTATGGTATTTTAAATACATTTCACTTAAGAGTTGTGTATGTTTAGGGTCATTTTGTATTAGAACTAATGTTTATTGTGTTATATTTAAAGGAAATAGGCTTGGAAGAGGTCGAGAGATATGACAACTAAATTTTGGCACCGCTAAATTTGATATGCTCAAATTACATGTAACACCCAAGAAAATTTTTGAACTAAGACTCGAACCGTTATTTGTAGTGAGTGAGATTTTTGGAAGGAATTTAAAATTTCTTGAGTGTTAAGGTCACTAGACGTAGCACCTTGAATTCCAAAAAAAATTGAATTGGAAATAGCAAAATCTGAAAGTTTGCTACTTAAGCTAAGTATGAGTTTTGGGTCTACTTCAAAAGATCATAACTCCTAGATCATGATGATTTAGGTGTGCTACCAGATATCTTAGGAAAGGTCCTCGAATTATCTTTCCAGCGGCACCGAGTTTTCTCAATTCTAATCTTTGAGTAACAAGTTATGATGGATTTACTAACGTCGCGGAAACCTGGCAGCATCTCCGCGATAGCTCCGCAACGTGGAGCCAACACGAACCTCACTGCCTAGTGAAAGATCTTTACTACTCCCAGCTCATTTTAATTATTTTTAGGGGTATTTTAGTCCAAAATACCCTTAAGAGGTCATTTAAATTGCCCTAAAGGTGTATAAAATCAGTTTTCTTAAATCTAAACCCTGTCATTCACTCCAAAGATTCTACGCTCAAGAAATTCAAGGAAAAACTAAGGCTAGGGTTCTTTTTCAAAGGTTTTCCTTCAAGTTGCTTCAAGAGGATAATTCTTTCAGGTATGTAAGCATCCATAGTGTTGGATTTTTTCACCCACACGCCAATCATGTTAATTTCATCTTTAACTTTGTTCTAAAAGTTGAAGCTTTGATGTTCTTCTTATGTATTCATGAATTTGCTTCCGTTCTTGAATTAGGCTGAGATTGAGGAGCTCTTGAGGTTAATGTATTGATTTATAGAGGGGTTAGAGTTAGACTCTAGTGTACATGTGTTGGGTATCTAAATCTAAAGGGAGATTGAGAAAAAGAATCGAATTTAGGCGAATTGGGGTTAGAAAATAAAGAAGAAATTTCGTTGAATGAAATTTGAAGGAAGTCGCGCGCCTAGTGCCCAGATTCTAAATTTCAGCTTCGCATCGCGGAGCTAACACGAGGTGTTCTGCCTCAAAAGACGTTTTGAAACCAAATTTTAAAAGCCTCATCGCGTTGCGGACCCATTCTCAAATATTGGTTTTTAGTATTTTCTCATATCTAGCTATCTAAAATCATTCCTAAACATAATGAGACCTTTTCTATCACAAATCACAACCTTGAATTCATAAATCACATTCAAGGCAGAGTTGAGAGTTAAGTCTTGAGAGTTCTTTCGAACATTTTTCAGAAAATCCCTTTTTGTCTTTTTGAGGAGTCTTCTACAAATTCTAATAACTTGTTTCAAGACTCGAGCAAGTGAGTATGAGAGTGAGAATAATGTATTCATGAGTCTACCTTGTCATCATGAGATCTTTCTTATCATGAACTATAACTTTTGAATTCACAATTCACATTCTAGAGAGAGTTAAGAGTAGAGTTCAAGAAAGCCTTTGAGTTCAATTGTGAATCCTTTGAGATCAACTATTGATTTGAACTAAATTTTGAGGAAGTAAGAAAGAGAATAAGAAGAGTCGTATACATGAGTTCTATATAGTTATGTAGACCATTGAGTCGAGTTGTTTCATGCCCATTATTTCGCATGAACTTCGTAAGTTGAGCATCTTTCAGAGAACTGGTATCTTCAAGTTCTAAGCCTTTTAGTGTTGAGGTCCTAATCCATTTTGAGAAGCATCTTTGAGTACTTGAGTTGAATATTTCATGCCTATAATTCTGCATGAACACTATAAGTCGAAAAATCTTAGGATGAGTAGTATCATTGAAGTTCTTGAGTTCCAAGTATTGAGTTCTATCTATGGTTATTGAAAACCTTCCATTGAGTCGTTCATGCCCATGATTCAGCATGAACCATATTTTAAGAAGTCTTTTACAAATGTTTAAACTTTTTTTTAAGACATAAGCTTTGAAGTTGAGTAAAGTTCATTTTCTTTAAAATGATATATGGGAACTAAGTATTCCCAAGAGTAAATATTTTCAAATTTAAGATGGGAGGAAACTAAGATTTTCAAAAGAGTTTTGAGCAAGAAAGGGAACATCGATTCCAAGAGAGCTTTTAAGCTAAGCTTTTGAGTAATCATCTCAAACTAAAGGAAGAGTTTTGTTTTACAAATATATGAGCTAAGTATATTTTGGAAGTAGTATTGAGCACCGATATGGGGGCGAGTTTGAGTTCAGATAACTCACGTCTCCATAAATCATGTAGCCATCATGGGTAGTATAGGATCATACTATTTAGATAACTCCTTAAGATGTTTTAAGCATAGACTAGTGGATCCACTCAGTGAGTTAGGTTCTATACCCCTGGAAAGTTATAGGACGGTCCTTGGCAGCGTGAGGTAAAATGTTGTATCATCACTTAGGCTCATAGTGGTGGTTGTCAGTTAGAGAATCTCCCACAGAAACTCTATTACTTTATTATATAAGTAAAGTTGAGTTTGTTATTGAATTTTCTTTAACGAACTAAGTTGTTTTTCTATTTTATAAAGCTTTCCATATATTGCATGTGTATTGTTACTTTATGTTGAGTTGAGTATCCAGAGTTGAGTACCCAGAGTTGAATATCATATCTTTGAGTTGAGTATATAAACTCTGAGTTGAGTATCTTATCCTTGAATACTTACGAGTTGAGTAAGTTGAGTAGTTTTGAGTATCACTGAGTATTCCTTGAGTTGAGTAAGTTTGAGAAGAGGTAAGTATGTTTCCTTTGTATCAAGTTTCAAGCTTATATTATTCTTTAGAATTCCTCTTACATGCTCGTACATTCCACGTACTGAGCCATTTAGCCTGCATTTTTTCATGATGCAAACACAGGTATTCAGGATCATCAATAGGAGATTCGTTGATACATCTGAGAGTTTGAGTTAGCTATGGTGAGCCTCCTTAATTTTCGAAGGATTTCCTTTACTCTTCAGTTTAGTCAGAATGTCGTGGGTCTTGTTCCAACTTCCATCTTTATCAGTTCGAGGCTTCATAGATAGTCAGTATAGTTGAGAAGTCTGTATTATTCATTTATTTTATTAAATGTTTTAAAGTCTTAAGTGCCTATTTTATGGCGAATTGAATATATTATTTTTATTCTAAGTTGTTCATTTGAGTTAAAGTTTTGAAAAGTTGAGTTTATTGAATTTTATTCAGGTTTAAGCTTTTGTATGCTTAAGTTAGTCTTCCACTTGTAGTTAGCTAGGATAAGGGTTCTCTTGGGGACCAGCAATGGTTCTTAAGTGCCGGCTACGTCCAAGGTGTAGACTCGGGTCATGAAAAACTTAGTATCAGAGCACAGAGTTCAAGTGTCCTAGGGCGTCTATGAAGCCGTGTCAAGCAGGATCTTGTTTATGGTTGTGAGGGCCCCACTTCTATAATGAGGGACTGCAGACATTTATGAAAAGTTTCCCTTCTTTCATACTCTTAATTGTGCAATAGAGCTATGTCATAGAGACTTATTATAACTCATGCATTTCTCAGAATCATTCGACTACCCATCATACTAGAGGTGGTTGTAAAGCAGAGTCAGTTCTTTGTCGATGATTTGTTCTTAGAAAGAGTTTTGAGGAAGTCATGAGACTCTAGAGGGACTTAATAGAAGTCCAAGAGTAAGTTAAGTGTTCAGTTTAAGAGGAATGCACCCATATTCATTTGAATCGTGTGTTTGAGCTAAAAGTGAGTTGTACTCTTTTCCTTAAGCCTTGTTTCAGATGAGATCCTTATGAAGAATTATGTTTAGAGCTTGGGTAGTATTTTCACCTTGAAGGTTAACATGAGTTATGAGATCATGAGCAGTAATAGTGAAAGAGCCCAGAGTTAGAGGAAAGTATGTAGAGGCTTAGTATTCTAAGTAAGGGAGATGGTGTTGTGACAAGCTATGTTACTGTAGTCATGTACCTAGTAAGTTAGTAATGAGGAGTTTTCCCTTATGGGTAGACTAAGAAGTGATGAGCTGTGAAGATTTCATAATAGGAAGTAGAGTGTGTTATAGCTAGAAAGGAGTTAGTGATGAAGTGTCATTATGTAGGAAATAATTAAGTGTAAGCGGTGAATAGAAGAGAAATAGTATTCATGAGGTTATACATCTAAGCTAGGCTTATGATTTTGAGGGAAAGCCCATAATATTCAAAGTGTAATAGAACTAATTAGGCATTGATATATAGTGAATAAGTGAATAGTACTTATGTTGCGAAGTCAAAGGTGATAGTAATTGTAAGTATGAAGACTGAGAGGTGACGATTGACTATTTGTCATAAGGTCCTAGTGGACGAGTGCTTATGAATTTGTATTTAGTAGTTGTAAGTTAGATTAGTAAGTAAGAAATCATATTAATATTCGGGTTTAGTCATAAACATTAAGCTTGAATTTGAGATGAGTGTCATGATAAAAGGAATGCAACATGAGGGTGATGATGTTAGTCTTAAAATTCATCTAGAAGACTTGAAGAAATCGAGGTGATTAGCTGCAATAGATATGAGTGGTACAAGTGAGAGATCCTAACATTTAGATAAGGGCAACGAAGTGTGGCTAAGTCACAGGAGTAACAAAAGCATTAAGAGGTGTGCCGAGACGGTACGTTACTGGATGAGGTTCCAATTAAGTTATAATTTTCCATGTGTGCCTAGATAGCATAATTGAGTTGTCAATGTGGAATAGGTCCATAGCCTTCAAGTGTTAGCTTTAGACCTAAGGGGGAGGTGATAATATGAGAAATCAAGTCAAGTGTTGAGAATTTCTTAAGGAGCTGGTTAGTAGGAGTCCATGGAGTTGTTAGAGTACTAAGATTGAATGTGGTGGTAAAGAGTAATAGTTTGAGATGAGATTCCCTATAGAGATGTATAGAATCCGAACTTATGGATTTGGGTTAAGCTTGAATATAGTAAGATCAGACCATTAGACTCAAACCTTAGTAAGAGTAACTCATTCTATACCCAGTCCAGTCGTCATTCGAGGATGAATGATCCCAAGGGGGCAGAAAATTTTTGAACTAAGACTCGAACCCTTATTTGTAGTAAGTGAGATTTTTTCAAGGAATTTAAAAATTCTTGAGTGTTAAGGTCACTAGACGCCTTGAGTTCCAAAAAGAATCGAAATGGAAATAGCAAAATCTGAAATTGCAAGTTAAGCTAAGTATGAGTTTTGGGTCAACTTCAAACGATCATAACTCCTATATCAGGATGATTTAGGTGTGCTACCAGATACCTTAGGAAAGGTCTTTGAATTATCTTTCTAACGCCACCAAGTTTTCTCAATTCCGAGCTTTGAGTAAAAAGTTATAACGGATTTACTAATGTTGCGCAAACCTAGCAACAACTCCTCGATAGCTGCACAACGCGGAGTCAACGGACCTCACTGCCTGGTGAAAGATCTTTTCAACTCCCAGCTCATTTTAATTATTTCTTTAGGGGTATTTTAGTCCTAAAAACCCTTAGGAGGTCATCTAAATTGCCCTAAACGGTAGAAACTTAGTTTTCTTAAATCTAAACCCTCTCATTCACTCCAAAGATTCTACACTCAAGAAATTCAAGAAAAAACTAAGGCTAGGGTTCTTCTTCAAAGGTTTTCCTTCAAGTTGCTTCAAGAGGATAATTCTTCCAGAAACGTAAGCTTCCATAGTGTTGGGTTTGTTCACCCATACACCAATCATGTTAATTTCAGCTTTAAATTCGTTCTAAAAGTTGAGGCTTTGATGTTCTTGTTATGTATTCATGAATTTTCTTTCGTTGTTGAATTGGGCTGAGATTGAGGAGTTCTTGAGGTTAATATGTTGATTTATAGAGGGGTTAGAGTTAGATTCTAGTGTACATGTGTTGGGTATCTAAATCTAAAGAGAGATTGAGAAAAAGAATCGAATTTAGGCGAATTTGGGTTAGAAAACGAAGAAGAAATTTCGTTGAACCAAATTTGAAGGTGGTAGAGCATCGCGCGCCTATTGCCCAGATTCTAAACTTCAACTTTGCGTCGTGGAGCTAACATGAGATGTTCTGCCTTAAAAGACGTTTTTAAAACCAAATTTTAAAAGCCTCTCCGCATCACGGACCTACTTTCAAATATTGGTTTTCAGTCTTTTCTCATGTTTAGCTATCTAAAATTATTCCTAAACATCATGAGACCTTTCCTATCATAAATCACAACCTTGAATTCATAAATCACACTCAAGGTAGAGTTGAGATTCAAGTCTTGATAGTTCTTTCGAACATTTTTCAGAAAATCCCTTTTTGTCTTTTTGAGGAGTCTTCAACAAATTCTAATAACTTGTTTCAAGACTCGAGCAAGTGAGTATGAGAGTGAGAATAATGTATTCATAAGTCTACCTTGTCATCATGAGATCTTTCTTGTCATGAACTATAACTCTTGAATTCATAATTCAAATTCAAGGGAGAGTTAAGAGTAGAGTTAAAGAAAACCTTTGAGTTCAATTGTGAAACCTTTGAGATTAGCTATCGATTTTGTATACATGAGTTCCATATAGTTATGTAGACCATTGAGTCGAGTTGTTTCATGCCCATTATTTCGCATGAACTTCATAAATTGAGCATCTTTCAGAGAACTGGTATCTTCAAGTTCTAAGCCTTTAAGTGTTGAGTTTATAATCCCCTTTGAGAAGAATCTTTGAGTACTTGAGTTGAATATTTCATGTTGATAATTCCGCATAAACACTATAAGTTAAAAAATCTTGAGATGAGTAGTATTATTGAAGTTCTTGAGTTCCAAGTATTGAGTTCTATCTATGGTTATTGAAAACCTTCCATTGAGTCGTTCATGTCCATCATTTAGCATGAACCATATTTTAAGAAGTCTTTTACAAATGTTTAAACTTTGTTTTACGACTTAAGCTTTGAAGTTGAGTAAAGAGTAAGAGTGAAGTTCATTTTCTTTAAAATGATATATGGGAACTAAGTATTCCAAGGGTAAATTTTTTCACATTTAAGATCATAGGAAACTAAGATTTCCATACGAGTTTTGAGCAAGAAAGGGAACATCGATTCCAAGAGAGCTTTTAAGCTAAGCTTTTGACTAATTATCTCAAACTAAAGGAAGAGTTTTGTTTTTACAAATATATGAGCTAAGTATATTTTGAAAGTAGTATTGAGCACCGATATGGGGGCGAGTTTGAGTTCAGATAACTCATATCTCCATAAACCATGTAGCCATCATGGGTAGTAAAGGATCATACTTTTTAGATGACTCCTTAAGATGCTTTTAGCATAGACTAGTGGATCCACTTAGTGAGTTAGGTTCTATACCCCCCGGCAAGGTATAGGCCGGTCCTTGGCAGTGGGAGGTAAATCGATGTATCATCACTTAGGCTCATAGTGGTTGTCGGTTAGAGAATCTCCCATAGAAACTATATTACTTTATTATATAAGTAAAGTTGAGTTTGTTATTGCATATTCTTTAATGAACTAAGTTGTTTTACTATTTTATAAAGCTTTCCATATATTGCATTTGTATTTTTGCTTTATATTGAGTTGAGTATCCAGAGTTGGGTACCTAGAGTCGAATATCATATCTTTGAGTTGAGTATCTAATCTCTGAGTTGAGTATCTTATCCTTGAATACTTCTGAGTTGAGTAAGTTGAGTAGTTTTGAGTATCCTTGAGTATTCCTTGAGTTGAGTAAGTTTGAGAAGAGGTAAGTATGTTTTCTTTGTATCAAGTTTCAAGCTTATGTTATGCTTTAGAATTCCTCTTACATGCTCGTAAATTCCACGTACTGAGCTATTTGGCCTGTATCTTTTTGCAGACACTGGTATTCAGGATCATCAACAGGAGATTCGTTGAAACATCTGAGAGTTCGAGCTAGCTATGGTGAGCCTCCTTATTTTTCGAAAGATTTCATTTACTTTTCTATTTAGTCAGGATGTCGTGGGTCTTGTCCCGACTTCCATCTTTATCAGTTAGAGGCTTCATAGATAGTCAGTATAGTTGAGAAGTTTGTATTATTCATTTATCTTATTAAATATTTTAAAGACTTAAGTGCCTATTTTATGGCAAGTTGAATATATTATTTTTTTTCTAAGTTGTTCATTTGAGTTAAAGTTTTGAAAAGTTGAGTTTATTGAATTTTATTCAGTTTTAAGCTTTTGCATGCTTAAGTTAGTCTTCCGCTTGTAGTCAGCCAGGATGGGGGTTCGCTTGGGGACCAACAATGATCTTAAGTGCCAGCCACATCCAGGGTGTAGAGTCGGGTCGTGACATTACACTTCCCTAAAGAAGTATAAACGATCGTTATCAAGTAAAGAACCCAACTTGGAGGTTGGGATCAATCCCACGAGGAATATGGTTTAGACTTTAACTTAACTTACGATTATATTTGTTTAGTCAACTTATTTCTGAGACAAGTAAGTAAAGGGTTTGGGGGGGGGGGGGGGTTGTGAAACAAATAACTAGATGTTTTTAAGTAACAATTGAGTAAGGTTCAAACTTTGTTGTTATCAATGAGAGAGAAAAACAAGGGAGTATGTGTTCCCATAAACTCTTAATGCAGTAATCCTAATAATAGTAATCATTTCCTAGTGTATCACATGCAAAGTTGGTAAGTTAGGTATTTCTAAGTGATTGGTCCTCCAAATAGGGAATTTCACCCTGCACCTTGGTCCCGCTAAGTGTGTATAATTTACTAACCCTTACTTTAACTCAGATTAGACATCACATCAATGTATGACTTAGTTTTCAACCTCACACTAATTGACTTTAGACTGTTAGATAGTATCACACTAAATCTTTGTTGATAATTATTTTCTTATTAACTACCTCCTTGGTCCGGCAAGTAGCAACAACGCGAGTTCTAACGTTGGCCACTGTTAATAAGACTTCTAAGCGAAAGAATTACCAATACATGCATCAACACTATTCAAGAGTTACTTAGTTATTATTCATACATTGTTTATTGTTCATGGTTTCCACAACCCTAGTTGTAAATTTAGCTACTCATGCTTGAAAGAACACAACTCATATTTTTAGAAAAAGAATTCATGAACTTACGTATTGAGTAGAAGAAGCCCATAATCTCGAATTGAAGTTCAAAACAAAAATCTTATAAACCAAAATTAGGAAATCAAATTGCCAAAGTTTGCAAGTTAATTCCCAAGAAAATACCAAGAACTAGAAGTATACAATGGTGTCTAACCCCCAAAAATGAGGTTTACATACCCTATTTGTAGAAAAACTTGTCCTAAACAAAAAGGAAAAGAAATAAGGAAATAAAACTTCTGGACGCGGCTTCAATCGACGAGACTGACCTATGGACCGTGGATCGACCTATGGTCCATTCCGTAGCTTGATACTTATAGATTTTCCACAAAGGCTGGAACCTTCAACTTTCAGATACAAACGACAGATGTGTAGTATAGACTTAGAACTTTTCATCAGGTACTGGAACTTCAGCTCCCAGTGATCATTGACGGATGAGCAGGACGGCCCGTGCGTCAATCTACGCTCCATCACTTGCCTCTATAGTTCCACACTTAGTCAAACTTCCCTGATGATCATTCCACGCCTACACACAACGGACCATGACTGGACCTACGGTCCATAGGTCACCTCCGTGGGTGGCTTCTTCTGCAGAATTTCAGTTGTCATCTCTCTTGACCTCGTCCAAGACTATTTCCTGCAAATATAACACAATAAGAATTAGTTCTAATACATAATGGCCCTAGACACACACAACTCTTAAGTGAAATATATTAAAAATACCGTAAAATCACGATATATCAGAGCACCTCATGGAGAGATACTTGGTCGAATAAAACCCTTGTCTAACAAATCCTTCAGTTGTTCTTTCAACTCTTTAACTCCGCCGAAGCCATTCTATAAGGAGGAATAGAGATAGGTTGAGTATCCGAAAGAAAGTCAATACCAAAATCTATTTCCCGCTCAGTAGGAATACCAGGCAAATCATCGAGGAAAACTTCTGGGAACTCATTAACCATTGGAACTGACTCAAAAGAAGGGGTTTCGAAATCTACATCCCTTACCCTAAAATGATGGTAAATACACCCTTTGGAGATCATCTTCCTAGTTTTAAGACAAGAGACAAATTGACCTCTAGGCATATAAGTTCTCCCCCTTCCACTTTAAGATAGGCTCATTTGGAAATTGGAATCTAACCACCCGAGTTCTATAATCGATAGAGGCATAACATGCATGCAACCAATCCATACCCAAAATCACATAAAAGTCTAACATGTCTAACTCTACCAAATACACCAAAGTAACTCTATGGGACAAGTAAATAGGATATCCTCTATAAATCCTCTTAGTCACCACGGAATCACCAATTGGGGTTGAAACAGAAAAAGGTTCTAATAACACTTCGGGGACCATATCAAACTTCATGGCCACATAAGGTGTTACAAAGGACAAAGTAGCACCGGGATCTAATAAGGCATACACATCAATAAGAAAAACTTCTAACATATTGGTCACCGCATCCGAGGAGCTCTCTTGGTCACCTTAGGATTGGAGAGCATAAAGCAGTTTTGCTTTGGGGTATTGGAGTTTGAACCGCTTAGAGGAGCTTGCTTATCTTCCCTTCCCTTAACCTTGAGCATCGAACAATCTCTCATCTTGTGGCCACTTTTTCCACAAATATAGCAAACATCCATGCCCACTAGTGCCCACTAGGCACTTACCATCATGTTTGCTTCCACATTTTGCAAACTTAGGCCTATTTACATAAGAACCACCACCATTACCTCCTTGAGGTTGAGAGTTGGAAACTCTATCTTTGTTGACCCTTGGAGCACTGGAAGAACCTTGGTTGGAGAACCCTTGTTTGAACCTTGGTCAACCTTGTCCATCGAACCTAGTATTGGAGAAGTTCCCATCACCGGTTCTAGCTCTTTTCACGTCTCTATTATTTTCCTTGAGTTTCGAATCCTTAATTTGTTTAGCATACACCATAAGCCTTGAGATATCCTTGTCATGGAGGAGCATTGTCGTACGACACTCCTTTTCAACCAAGTCGGACACACCCGACACAAACCCACTCATCTTAACCCTTGAGTCCACCACCATACTTGGAGCATATTTGGAGAGTTGGGTGAACTTTAGAGCATACTCCTTAACATTCATACCTCCTTGACGAAGGTTGATGAACTCTTGAACCTTAGCCTCCCTCAACTCTAGGGGGAAGAACCTATCAAGAAATGTCGATTTGAACAATTTCCATTCTACCGGGCCTGCTTTTATGGGTCTCTCTCTACTGATCATACCACACTTGAGCAACATTTTTTAGTTGGTAGGTGGCTAACTCCGCCTTTTCTTCTGAAGACACCCCCACAATAGCAAGAATTTTATAAACCTCATCGATAAACCTTTGAGGATCATCTTCCACTTTAGAGCCATGGAATTTGGGAGGGTTCATTCGAGCAAAATCCCTAACACTTGAAGCAGCCGAATTCATATTAGGATTCACTGGAGCAACAACTTTTTTATTAACTTGAGCCAACATTTGAATAGTAGACCTAAACTCCGCATGGTTCACATTCTCAACCACGGGATCAACCAGAGCTTGATTAGCTTGAGGAGCTTCTTCATTTACATTGTCAACCTCCATTTTTGTAGCATTAGCCCTTCGTGTATTCATATCTTGAAGACACAAGAGAAGGATTAGGAGAGGGACTTTATAGAGTTAAACTCTATGGCACAACTTAAGAGTAATGAAAGAATTGTAATTTCCTAGTCATCTTCATAAATGTGGCGTGTTTCATACTTATGAACAAGACTCTACTAGACGTGGCTTATGAGACATCATCCTAGAATCATTCTAAACCTTATGCTTTGATTACCAAGTTTGTCACGACCCAGGGGTACCCCCTAGATGTAACAAGGCACATAGAACCCCGAAAGGCACCATGTAAGCCACTTAGCATATCATAATATAAGCATAGAACAATAAAGAGTAAAAACGTGTTTCAAGTCCAAAAATTGTTATATAGGAAAGCGGAAGTTTAGACTCGTCTTAACATAGTCATCTATTACAATACTTGAATCAAATAGGGTCACAACCCTTACAACAAAATTTGAAAGGAAATACAAGAATGAAACTACTAAGATATAATGTCCGTCCTCGAATCATGAGGACTCACCAACAAGCTAGGAGAAATTCCACGCTCTAGCCACAATGGAGACCACCTTAAGAATCAGACCTTACACTTGGGAAAGTATAGGAAAATATGGGTTAGTACAAAAATGCACCAAGTATAATAGTCGTGCATAAAAACCTTGAAAACATGCTAAAATGGATAATTTAGTTGAATGCATGTAATTTACAAAGTTAAAGCATCATTTTGAAGATAATGGAAAAGCATGAGTCATAAGCATAGTCAACATATAGATCATCATAACATAAGAGAACATATCATAAGTACCCTCAACGCTTACTTGTGTCATGCATGAATAAGATCCCATAAGCCCACATATAATAAGTGACGTTTCTTGAGTAGCCATACTTCATAATTCATATTCTTGTTCATATTATTGTCATAGTGGGATAATCCTTAACTGACATAGACCATGTGAGCTTATCATGGAATCCAGTGTCTATCCCACACCGAAAAGGGGTTGTCCTACTTGCCTAAGGTAGAACTATACTCTTAGCTTGGGTGAATCAACTAGCTAAATATCTATGAGGGCACATAGTTTATGGGATAAGGAGATTTCTTCTAGAAACAGGACTCAACTAAGGTAGAAGGTCTGCCATCTCATAAGATACATACTTTGGGAACTCTGACTCAACTAAGGTAGAAGGGACCCTTTTGGAAAGCCGAACTCAACTGCTTCCATCTCATATTCTATATCTACTCGGTGCTAAACATTAATTCCCACGAATTACATATTAAGTCTTGACTTAAGTTCATACTTAAGAAAGAATGTCTTGACACTTAATCCAACATACTTCATACTACAACTCCTAGATTCAATAGGTGAGAATAGCCTTTCAACCTTAGAATCATCATATTATGAGAGAACCTTTCACATCATATCATAACAACTAGATCATGATCATAATCATTTTACTCTCAAAGTGTTCTTAAAGCATATACTAAACTTCATAAATTATACATCATATCATAATTTGTCCTTTCAAGGGTCAAAACTCATATCATATCAACACATCTAGAATCCACTACATTAGATATGGATATTAACATAATTCAAATAATAAAACTACTACAAGAATAATTTCATAACATTCTTCTATAATCAACAACCCACATCTCAAGATCATAATTGGGAAATATGAGGAATTCATGGATTCTTGGGGAATTCAACATAAAATCATGTAAAATCATAAATTTATCCATAATAAAACATAACTCAATAATTATAAACTAATTTGAAAGGAATCCATGAGATTGAAGTCAAACCCTAACTTTTGGAAAAATTACTAGTTTTGAAATTGAAGTTGGAGGGACTGCATGGATGAAAACTATCAATGAATGAAGGACTACCATACATTAGCTATGAATCTCTAAAGAAATTGAGTAGAAATCCTTGCCCCTTCAAACCCTAGCTTCAACTTTCTTCTTCTTCTTCCTTGGAGGTCTAGAGAGAGAATATTTGGGGAGAAGTTGGTTTTGATTTGGGAATTCGGAAATTATGAGGAAGATGACTTAATTTGGGGGTCTTAAATCATTATATCATTGGTCTAATCTAGTGCAAAACGACGTCACTTAATAACAAATTAAAATTGAAAAACCCCAAAGTACCCCTAACTAATTCCCAAAATAGATTACAAGTGACCACCAATGGCAACACGACCACGGTCCGTGGATGGACCCACATGGCATGTTGGTGAACCGTGGGTGAGTTATTGGAACCTGTCTTGCAAGCCTTGACCCATGACAGCATGACCACGGTCTGTGGGTGGACCCACGTGGCGTGCTGGTGAGCCATGGGTTGGGCTACTGGGACTTGATTTCCAGGGCTTGATCTACGACCCTTCACCCACGATCGTGGATTGACCCACGAGGCATAGGTCACCTCCGTGGGTCACTGTCCAGGCAAATTTTTGGCGTCCTCCTCAACGACCTATGGTTGGTCCTTGGGGGTTGTACCTTGACATTCTAACACGAAACCCTATAGTTTTAGGTACGGGGAGATACGTTTACGACTCTAACCCTCATGTTAAGCTCTAGTTTAGCCTACTAGTTTGCATAGTGTTACACTAGTATACGTAGGTACTACATTTATTTTTAGCTTTAGTTTCTATTTTTCTATAATCTATTCATTTCATATGTATTTTGTGCTATACAACATAAGTATACTAAAATCAAAAGAAACACATTTTTGCCATTTAAATAAATTATAATATTACATATATCATAATTTCAATTACAATATTCAATCTTCCTATATTAGGGGTCGTTTGGTAGAGTGTATTAGCAAAAATAATACATGCATTAATTATATGTATTAGTAATCCCTTGTTTAGTGCATTTTTTCATGCATGCATTGACTAATATTTGCATTAGTTATACACTCTATTGTGTATCGAGGAGTGTATTACTAATACCATGGATTTTTAGGTATTAGTAATGTGAAGGATTTAATACATGCATTAATATGGTTAAAAACTCAGTTACCCCTCAAAAATATTTTTACATTTTTTTCACCATAATTGTGAAGGATACTTTTGTAAATAAATTTTTTTATACAATGTATAATATTTTTAATATGCCAAACGAAAAAATGCATAAGAAATAATCTATGCATAACTAATACAAGTATAACTAATACATGCATTACTAATACACTCTATTGGGTATTATTTTTATACACTTTATCAAACGACCCCTTAGTGTTGACACAACAAACACGTACAATACACATACACTAAATTAGTTTTAATAAACAAACTTATAACTAAAATCCATTGCCCTCTCAGAAATAAAACTACCGGTAAATAAATTTTTGATAGAAAATATATATAATATATGTACTTAAAATTATTCAAATAAAAAATATCATTATAAATTTAACTTATCTATTCTATTCAAATTCTTTTTATTTTTGAAATAACATCAAAATATAATCAAACATTATCGAATTCTTAGAAATTAGTAACAAGTTAAGCTAAATCCCGAAAATAAATTAATTTAAGTAGGCGTTTGGACATGCAAATTGCGATATGAAATCTCCATATAAATTATATGATGAAATCAACGTTTGGACATATACGATTTTAATTTGAATCGATTTTTATTGATACTATGATGCCCCAATTATAACACCAAACTTGGAGGAGACGTACTAAATTTTATTTTATATTAAATATTAATATATATAGATTGTGATTTGATAAAACATTCTCTGTAGTTTTAAGCCTTTTTCCTGCATCCACATTGTTGTCATCGAAACTCCACTTACTACATCTTTCCTTCTCCGCCGGTAACCATGCAAGCTATCCAATCTTCATCTCTCCGGCCATCTCCGGTAGACCCATTTCTCAAAACCATACCCCAATTCACCAATGTAAAGCCATTGAGACCGAAAAGAACCCCTTTTATCTCAGCTTCATCCACTACAGTTTCAGCTCCGACAAGGGAAAAAGACCCCAAAAAGCGTGTTGTTATAACTGGGATGGGTCTTGTTTCTGTGTTTGGGAACGATGTTGATGCTTATTATGATAAGTTATTAGCTGGTGAAAGTGGGGTTACTCTAATTGACCGATTTGATGCTTCGAAATTTCCTACTAGATTTGGTGGACAAATTAGAGGCTTTAAAGCTGATGGTTATATTGATGGTAAGAATGATAGAAGGCTTGATGATTGTCTCAGGTATTGCATTGTTGCTGGGAAAAAAGCTCTCGAAAATGCGGATCTTGGTAGCGACAGAGATAAAAAGGTTTTGATTTCATGTTTAAGTTCTTGAAAATGCTTTGTTTAGCTTGGTATATAAATGGGGTTTGAGGTGATATGTTTTATTGGTATTTGGGGTTTGGCTGCTCATATATGTAGATTTGGTTAATCCTTTTTCTCTCTTAAGCTTTTGAATTTGCTTTGGAGTTGTGTGATATGTTTGATTGGTACTTTTACTCTGTCTAACATTTTGTTGGTAGAATTAGAGAAGGTAACCAAATGAAGGAGAAGTATCCATGTCTAGCTTTCCTCTAATACAATGGTATCTTTAGCTAATCCATGCCCATCAATATTTACTGGAATAATACAGTAGATTCTATCCGGTGGAAGGGACATCTCAAAGGTGTCTTTCAATCAGCGATAGAGTTTCTTGGTCTTGGAAAAAGATCTTCTTAAGCAAGGGTCCTTTGAAGGTCTCCTGCTTCTCTTGGATTGTGGCTAGGGAAGCTTGTCTCACTCATTCCAACCTTCAAAAGAGGAGTTTTTAGCTTTTCAGTAGGTGCCCAATGTGTGAGGAACACTATAAAGATGTTGGAAAACTCTTCACTGTAGAGTAACTAGTCAGTTTTGGTGCATGTTTTGGCTATATTTAGCTTGTCTTGGACCATGCCAAGATCCATTTTTGAGCTACTGCAATACTGAAACTAGAGTGGTTGTCCAAGGAATTGCGAAAGACTTGGAATACCATCCCTCAAACTGTTTGGTGGACTGTATGACTTGAAAGAAATAGCAGAATTTTTTAAAGGCAACTGAAGGAACATACATAGCCTTAAACAAAGATGTATCGTCTTGCTAGCTTTTTGGTACAGCCTGGTTATTGTACAGGATGCAGATGTGATCCTAGATACAATAGAGAATTTGCACAATCTGGAATTATGTTTTGTGGTACTGGCTTAGTGCAAGTAATTATGAAATCCTTGATTACTTATTAAAAAAATTAACAAAAAAGGGACCAAACTACTCAGGTGTAGCAAGTTATGTTTAGTTTAATATATATATACACGATGATTCCAGCAACCCAAGCAGTAGTTATTGTACTAAAGATCTACTTAAGATTAAAAATATTACCTTGTCTCAACTTTTGAACAACAATAGAGATGTATATTTTCATAGGTCTCTATGTCATGAGCTATATGCTTACATTAAGGGATCGTTTGGTAGAGTATATTAGAATAATGCTAATTAAAGTGTATAGGTAATGCTTGCATTAGTTATGGAGAGATTTTTTTTATGCATTGTTTGGTTTGGTGTATTAAAAATAACATGTATTGCATTATTTCTAAAAATTATATTTATTTACAAATATACCCTCCACAGATATATTGGAAAAGATGTACAAAAAGTTTTTAGGGGCAATTGCATCTTTAACTATACTAATGCATGCATTGAAAGCACTTGCATTACTAATACCATGGATTTCCATGTATTAGTAATACACACCTCAATACACAATAGAGTACTAATACACAAAACTAATGCATGTATTATTTTTACTAATACACTCTACCGAACAAGCCCTAAAGTCTTTAATTTATTTGTGAAAAACCAGAATAATATTATAATTCTTCAGCAGTTTTACTGGATTTGTTCAATAATCAAAGTCAGCTGCCTCCTAAGTATGTACTATGTAGAGGTTTTCCATACAAGCATCACATATTGTTAACAAAATTAATTGAGAGTAAAGATTTCCCAGTGACCTCCTGGCAGGATGGTCTTCGAAACTTTAGTTTTTTTTCAGACAATCTTCCACTGCATGTATATGGTATATGTAGTCCTACGACTATTTTAGATATGTTCTCATATATTGGTATTCTTTGATGTCTCCCTCGATTCCAGCTTGGTGTCTCTGTTGTTTTATTAATCAGCCATTTGTAATTATAGGTACTACATCTACCTCCATTATGCGGCTACCATAAAACTTGTTCTTGCTTAGCAAACTAAGGCAATGGGAGCCAAGATTGGAGTTGAGGCTCCAGTAGAGCTTCCTTGGATTCCTTATTCTCCAGTACTAACCTTCTTACTTTCCGCTCATTCCATGCCTTTTGGTAGCAGACTATATGCTTGCTAGTTAATTGGTGCTATTATTGTCCATAAATCTCCCCTGAATTTTAGAACTTCACACCTATTTATCGTCCAGTTTAGCTTCTATGTTTTTTTAATATTTGAAATCTATGGAATATGGAATAAGCCTCAGTTGTTGTGATGTTGGAATTTCACTTCATGAACAAACTCTCTGGTCTCTTATCTTCTGATTTTGTGCTTTGCCATCTTTTCATATTCTTTTTCTGCCTAAGCTTTCTGTGAGTGGGTTAAACTAGTCAATACTAATGGTCTTAGCAATGAAACATTGTTGATTCTTTTAGTTACTGCACTTGAAAATCATGCTTACTAGTGGACAAACCTTCTTTGTCTGGATTTGTTTCTCTTTTCAAGTAGGAAAGTATTTTAGGTTCTTTAGTTCTATTTTGACTGCAGATTGATAAGGAGCGAGCTGGTGTTTTGGTAGGAACAGGAATGGGTGGTCTTACAGTTTTTTCAGATGGTGTCCAAGCCTTAATTGAAAAGGGTCACAGGAAAATTACTCCATTTTTCATACCATATGCCATAACAAATATGGGTTCGGCCTTGCTTGCAATTGATGTTGGTTTCATGGGACCGAACTACTCGATTTCAACTGCTTGTGCTACCTCCAACTACTGTTTCTATGCTGCTGCAAATCACATCCGTCGAGGTGAAGCTGATTTGATGATAGCTGGTGGAACTGAAGCTGCCATAATTCCTATTGGGTTGGGAGGTTTTGTGGCATGCAGAGCTTTGTCTCAAAGAAATGATGATCCACAAACTGCTTCTAGACCGTGGGACAAAGATAGAGACGGCTTTGTTATGGGAGAGGGAGCTGGAGTGTTGGTAAGTTTGCTGAAGTGTTTATTAAAGTTTGATAACAAGGACATCCTCTAGGCTTTCTATCTTTGTTGGACCAATGTTTTGTGTTGTCCTGTTTTTTAACAATTGATGCTTCTATCCTTCATGAAATAATTAAATATGTTAAGAAAATGAACCTTGGGCTTAACTCAACCCAAAGCGTTCATGAGGTGGGGATTGCCTAAGACTACATAAGGTGACAACAACATATATCCTCCAACAGGAAACCCTTGACATAAACTCTATTTTTTTTTTTTTTTTTTTTTTTTTTTTTTTTTTTTTAAATCACAAGTGCTCTTTCATTTCTCGGTTGAACACAGCTTTGCATAAAGCACTGCCTTATTGTATCACTCTCATATAACATGATCACCTTTGGGAATACATCATGATAATTGGATGGAGTTGTTGACAGGTGATGGAAAGTTTGGAGCATGCAATGAAACGAGGAGCACCAATAATTGCAGAATACTTGGGTGGTGCAGTAAATTGTGATGCACATCACATGACCGACCCCAGAGCTGATGGACTTGGTGTTTCTTCATGTATCCTTAGTAGCCTTGAAGATGCTGGAGTGTCACCAGAAGAGGTATTTTTGGTTGTCTTCGTCCACTCATTTGATGTTCTACTTTTGTTATGTCCACTCAATAGTCAAAGAAAAGCAGTAACTAGGCTGCAGGAAAGAACAAATTGCTGTAGATTTAGACAATATATATTAGGTCATATCTGTTGTCCTTCAGGCACTAAATCCAACATTTGTACTTCCGTATTCTCCATTTCATGAGCTATTCATCATTAAGTAAAGAGTAATGGACATAGAAAATGTAGTGCTGACATCAATAATATGTTTTATCATGAGACACGGACCTTGTTTGAGGCTTTTACTTTGTACTGTTTTTCTCTTGGAAATGTAGGACTCAACATTTCTTATTTCTTGATTAGTCTGAAAGAGCACTTGCAGCATCTGAGCTTGTTCTAAATTTCCTTAGCAATATTTAGTGCCTTGGTTGTTAGATAAGTAAATAAGGTTATTATATGGACAATATGGGGAAACCTTTGTACATAATCAGTGTACAAAGTGAGCATTCTAACAAGAAAGCCAGAAATAGGGCCAAAGGTAAGGACCACAAAGTTATACCAGAGAAACCTAAGCATCCAACATAGACAGGTGTCACTTTATGTGAAACGAAGAATGGAGCAAAATAGGAGAAAAGTTGCACACAACAAAGAATTTTGTGCTAGAAAATGTACAAACCAAATTTTCCTCCGTCCATTTTATGTGAAGAAAAGGATGTTCTGAATGTGCATCACTGAATTTCTTCTCCCTCAGAGGTGCACCTATTCCTCTCCTTATACTTGCATGTGAAATAACATCGCTGACCCTCTTTCTATTCTTTTTTATTACGGTTGTGTTTGGCTAGGCATGCTTGTGTATACCTCGACTATTTCCATTATGTACTTGCTAACTCCACGAACACAAGTACCAAATAATTCTGCCCATCAAGACTTTGGCAGATGGGACGAAGCATCTATCTATTGCCTCTAAACTCCAGTTTTTGGAAAAAGGGCCACACTACACTCAACATAACCCAATTAATTCCCTGCACAATAACATTAGAGTAGTGAATTCCATAATTTGTTAACAAATTTGCAGTGTAGGAGTAGATGGCCTACTTCTTCACCAGCTTCTTACACAAACAATAAACAATATATACTCTCTCTCTCTCGCTCTCTCTCTCTCCCCCCTCTCTCCCCCTCTCTCCCCCTCTCTCACCCCCTCTCTCCCCCCTCCCTCTCCCTCTCCCTCTCCCTCTCCCTCCCTCCCTCCCCCCCTCCCTCCCTCTCTCTCTCTCTGTTGCTCAGGATTTAATTCCAAGGTAGATGGCCAGCTTCTTTACAACATAAAATAAAAATCGATATAAGTTCTACTTCTCTTGTTTAGGCTTGAATTCTGGGAAGCTGTTTGTTCAAACTATGCTACTTCCTAGATTTGTTGTCCTAAAAGTTGCATGAGAGAGCCACTACTGACCCTTATCAGAGAAAAAAATTGACAGAAAATGTTTGACACATGCTTCCTCCCATTTTGGCCTCCCTTCCAGTATCCTGCAAATTAGGAGGATATGTAACTGCCAGGAGTTCTTGTTCCCACTCTGCCTCCTCGTGGAATTTCATCTTGAGTTTGAAAAGGCATGTGAACATATTTCTCCTCCCTTTTCATCGGCTCACTTGTACAATAAAATACAATTAAGAGAAATTTGATGAATTCAGTCTTGAGGAATTATCTTCTCTTCACCGGTGATCCCAAATAAGGATATTTTCATGCTTTTCCACCATTATCTAACATGATTAGTAGATACATCTTAGATATTCATAAAATTCCTCCATAAAGCAATCCTAGAAAGGCAAGTGATGTTTTAAGTTTTCCTGCATGTTGTCCTCCTTATGTCCTCAGATATGTTCCTATCACCTTTCTTAACAAAGCCTTCTCCTCTACCTTGTTTTCTCCACGGCTTTACGAAGCTCCTTAACATCCCTCATTCTCAAACCATCAATCATAATAGATGTCATTCACTCACTCAAAAATATGATGAATTTTCTGTACTTCCTTTAAATCCCACCAACGTGGTGTTATCAAAGGCGAAAAGCGCAAAAAAGTTCTAAGGTCCGTGGGGGCTTTAAGCGCAAAGCGCAAATAAAGTGTGGGCTTTAATGAAAAAAGTTCAACATTAGTAGTGCTTATTTTCAGTAAATTGCATTATATGAGAAAACTAAACTAAATTCTAAGAAAATATTAATATCTTGTTCAAGATATTTATAAAAATAAAACTAAAGATATCTTGGTCAAGATGTTTATAAAATAAAACTAAAAAAATCTTGGTCAAGGGAAACGAAATGATCAACATTTCTTTATTGGAGGGATGAAAATGGCTGTGTGGGAAGATACTGTGATAGTTATAACCAAGTACAGGTGATATGGTTATGGGAAGAATCACTAAGATATGAAAATTATTCAAAATCAGCATCACATAGGATCAGTGTGTCATTGGCAAACCATAAGTGAGCATGAAAATCCAACTCTGGTTGCTTCCTTTTGGTCTAAATTCCCTGACATAGTCTCCTCTTTGCTGCTGTGTTGAGCGTTTTGGTCAAAGCTTCCATGATGAGGATGAAGAGCATCGGCAAAGAGGATGTCCTTGCTAGTTTTTGCAGAAACTGTTCAGGACTGTCATTGATATGAAGAAAGAAAGAATTGTCAATTTATCCTCTATTTCTTTTCAAAGCCCATCCTTTTCATGTTGAAGTCAAGAAAGCTTAATTCACTGTCATAGAGTTTTTCAGGTTGAGCTTTGATGAATCTGGAACTACCTGCATTTTGGTGTTCTTAGTTATTGCTTGAACAGATAAGATTGGAAGTCATATAATCCTTCTAGTATTAGCACATGCTGCTAGTATTTGTAATGTTGCCAATAATACCTCTTGATGAATTTGCTCAATCTGTTTCTATGATACTGATCATTTACTAGTACTTTTAAAGAGATGGAGATGAAACAAAATGACTGAAAGTTGGAACAGCAGTTTGTTCACTTGGCCATTTAGATCTTTGTTTAGGATGCTTTTCAGTTGTCATTAGAACCTTGTTTAGATGGTACTTCAAACATTATGGCGTTAGTCACTGTCTGTGAGTACTAGAGAATATAATGTTAAAACTGCTCATAAATGTTCGGGGGTTAGTTTGATTAGTCAACTGGTCTCTCCTTTTTGTTTATTTTCAGGTTAATTACATAAATGCTCATGCAACTTCCACAATAGTTGGTGATCTAGCTGAGGTAAACGCTATTAAGAAGGTATTCAAGAACACTTCAGAGATCAAAATGAATGCAACCAAGGTAACCTTCTCACATCATAATGTACTCCCTCTATTCACTTTTACTTGTCCACTATTCCAAAAATAGATTTTCACTTTTACTTGTTACTTTAACATATTAACATATCAAGAAAAGAAAAAAAAAAAAAAATCATGTTTTACCCTTAGCATTAATTACTTATTCCCCAAATCATTTTCCAACACCTAATACTAAACATCAATTAATAGGAGCAGTGTGGTAAAATAGTCATGTCAACTATTGTTTTCTTAATGTGTGTGCCAAGTCCAAATGTGACTAGTAAAAGTGAACGGGCGGATTATCTTTTATTACTTTCTTTCATTGCTATGAACTTTCTTGGAATATTGGAAATTTGTTGATCCTTTGAAGTTTGTCACTTTCCGTTCTTGCAGTCCATGATAGGCCACTGCCTGGGTGCTGCTGGTGGCCTGGAAGCTATTGCAACAGTTAAAGCCATTAAAACTGGCTGGCTGCATCCTTCCATAAACCAATTCGTATGTTATTTTCTCTCTGGGAACTTAAATTTACAAATATTGACGCATATGCTCATTCTTAATTTGCACATCTCCTGTATTGTGAATTATGCAGAACACTGAGCCTTCAGTTGAGTTCGATACCGTTCCAAACAAGAAACAGCAGCACGAGATCAATGTTGGTAAGAGAATGCTTGCACTTTTGACACCATATAATCTTTTTCTCCAGATGAATGGGATAAAATTCAGAGAAATAATTGAACGTGTGACAGCTTCTCAAATAAATGTTCAAGATATTTACTAACATTTGTTTTTCATCTGCAGCAATCTCAAATTCATTTGGTTTTGGTGGTCACAACTCTGTTGTTGTATTTTCTGATTTCAAGCCCTGAATCAGCTTAGTATAGCAAGAGCAACCTTCTGCTTCTGAGGCTTAATTTAGTGTGGTATAGAGGCTGCTTCATCTCAACACAGCAATTGCGAATTTTGCTTGTTTTTGTTCTTTGCAACGACAATCTTAACTTTTTCTGGTATTTTTCCACCTCTAGATAATTGGATGTTTTCAGGCTTGGTTAGGCAGCAACCAGTTTTGAAATATGTAAGAGATAGAAAATACACTGGTATTTTTGAGGTTGAGAGCATTGTTAACACTTTGATTATTTGATCTTCCAGATCTCAATAGTTATTCTTGGTTGTTAAAGCAAGTCCTCACTTATCAATAACCCAGAAAATAGAAGAAAAAAAGTTATAGCCAGAAAATGAGAAATGTTGAGCAAGTTGTATTAGCATTTTATAACATAATATTTCTGCGAAGGGTGTTCACTTAATCATCCTTGATACACTGTAGCTCCGCTGCGGGGTTGCATCATATATATTCACGCTTAGACTTCCCTATCATTTATTGTATTTTCCTTCCTTTAAATGCACTGGCTTCCCTTCTCACAAACAGATCCGCAGATTGTTGTTATTATATCGTAGAGAAGCCTAAAACTGGAAAACAGTAAGGGATCGTTTGATTGCTGGTTAAGAAGTGAAATATTCACCTATTAAAATTAGAATAATTAGTATCATGTTTAGTAGCATTTTATTTGTTAAGTATATAATTCAGCATACCAAGTACAATGTTGTTTGATTGTAATTTACAATCGTGCATAACTGATACATAAGTTATGAAAGAATCTACATATTATTTTATAGAAGGTAAAAGATGGAATAACTAATACATAACTGACTAATTCCTGCATAACTAATTCATGTATTATTAATATGTGTATTTGTGATACCAATCTTGGTAACCCTATGATTTGTGATTCTTTATTGCTTAAGAGAGAAGCTGGAAACGTTGGAAGTGAAATGAGAAATTGGTCAGTATACGCTGCAAGTTATCCCACGTCGCCTCTTTAGTGAAATCCCTATGAATTTATATCGAATGCGTAACTTAGTTATAATTGTGTTCGTAGAAAGGAGAGATGGTTGGCCTTCGGGCTTTACCTGTGATCAGACACATCCGGTTAAGGCTACAACCGACTTCGGTGGAGCAAACCTTTTTTTTTTTTTTTTTTTTATATTGATTTGATTTATCGGTTTTCAATGATAGACATGCAAAATCACGAAGAAATCAGGTTATTAATCGTTAGCGCTTCAATTATCAGTTTAACTATTAAGATATGACCAAAAAAGAACAAAAAAAGTTCACAATTAATCATGAAGATATAGGATTATTAATCGTTAGCGCTTCAATTATCAGTTTAACTATTAAGATATGACAAATAAAAAAGGCCACAAACTAAAGAACCCTGCACGTGAGTGTAAGGACTACATCTTTGCTCAAAAACTAACATTGACACCTTGTAGAACAACCGAGGGTTTGAAACTATCAAAAACAAATGTATGAAACTAAAAATTGATCCGTTAAGAAAAAACTTCAAACCATTACAAACTGTTAACTCAATATATAAAATAAAATCGATACCATTACCAAAACCGCTAAATCCGTTACCAATAAACCAATATTTTTTTTGTCAATTCAATTTTAAACTTCCCTAGTAGTATATAGATATGTTCTCCAGAAAGCCTAATTTGATAAAAGAGATTTAACCATGTATTTTGCAGGTAACATAATCTCTCCAAGTATCAAGGGTGACATCTCAAAAGAAATAATTTTAACAGTATTTTTCACCTAAAAAGTAAGAAGGGGATTGTTTTCTATGAGGATATAAACATAGAACAGTACAGACAAGTCCAAATGCTAGAACGGGAGTAATTATTACTGGTCTTCTATTTTTTCCCTAAAGAAGTTATTGATTTTTTTAATTGAAGTTTCGACACTTCTTGATTGAAACTCAATAATGGGATCCAGCAATCTAGGTCCATCAAGTCCACTTATCTCCAACTCATGAACTTAACCAATACAAAGCTTTTCTACAATTCATCATTCATTAACGTTGACAAACGAGAAAACACCTTAGGATTGCTAACCAATATAGTACAAAGCACAAAATTTTTAAAATAGTTCAAATAATAATCCACTTCACGCACCACCATTTAGAATGATAGAATTACTTAATGAGAAAATTGCATACTACGCATCCCTATAAAAGAATATTAGGTAAACCAAAAATCGAGAAATATAACTAAGATTGCAACTGTCATAGGAAAAAAAACACCAAACTCAAAACTGAACATTATAGTCTGATATCTAGTTCTATAAAGAGCGCAAAAGATAATTGTTTGATCACAACAAAAGTGTCTTTTTCCTCCCCTAGCCAGTGAATGTTGAAATCCACTAATTCAGAGCACCAAAATTGAAGTAATTTGAAAGAGCAACTCAATCCACTAGAAGATCAAAACACGTTTTACATAAACAAGTTAGGTTTGGTGGCCTTGTAGGTTGTCTTGAGTTTCCTGGTAGGTGGCCTGACTTTCTTGAACACCAACGGGAACTTGATTTTGGAGTCATGGAACTGCTTTGTGCTCTCCCGCTTGCAGAGCTTAGCTGGAATAGTGGCTGTCTTGATGATCTGGATGCAGTGATGGCGGACCCTGTGGCGAGAAGCCATTTCAGTGTACATCTGTTCTACACCACCATTCAATGTGGTGTCACGGTACTCCTTGTACATGTTATGATACCCGGTCCTACTTTGGTAACGCAGCCAAATACCATAGTTCTTGATTTTTGTTGGGTACTTCTCAAAAATCTACGAAAAGGAACACACTCTCAATAACAATGTTCGGCATCTATGTCAATGGATGAAGTATAACCACAAAACTACACCATGAGAAAACATGCATAATCATATATGAGAAAGGAAATAGTACTCCCTCCGTTTCAATTTACTTGTACTACTTTCCTTTTTTAGTCTGTTAAAAAAAATTGACTCTTTCCTTATTTTTTTTTTTTTTAGCAACTCTTGAATTTCAACTTTCTACATGACATGTTTAATACCACAAGGTTAGTTTTGGTACATTTGACATCTTTAATTTTAGACCACAAAATTCATAATTCTTATTTTCTTTCTTAAACTCCATGTCAAATCAAAAACAGGTCAAAGAAATTGAAATGGAGGGAGTAACTTTTAATAACCATTACAAGAATACATACATAGATTATGGCTTCCTCCAAAACCTGGAACTACAGAGTCAAAGGCTACATTCTGCAGTAGTACCGTGATATTTAAACCATTATGAAAGTCTGCCCAAATTACAGACATGCAATTATTTAAAGAAATTCTATCCAAGAAATAGGTATTACTTGTTAAAAAGTAGCATCGTGTTTTTTTTTCTTCCAAGACCTCACTTGTGGGATTTTATTAGGTATGTTGTTGTTGTAGTCTTTCTCTTTGCATTGATCATCCAAACCTATGCGCATCTTTTTATTTTTTATGATTCACCCCCAACCTCTATCACACTATAACAGACCTCATTTCGAAGAGCGAAGAGGAATAACATAAATTTAGTGCACCACCACCACTAGGAATGACATGGGAATTGAAAATGATATCTCCCAGACAAGTTAAACAAAATCTAGAAAATAACACCATTGATCACATGCAAAGACTAACATTGACAAGTCTATACAAGACTCGATAGGCAAACAAATGGAAAATTCACCAAGGGGACCCGAACATACCAGATTACTAAGAAACTACTATTCACGTTTCACAATAGATTAACAGAAACATTTACTCAAGAGACCCAGCAAAAGAATTTAACCATAGACACATTTATAAGTAAAGTACAAATTAACCATGAACTCCAACAATAATAACTAGGGACTATACAAATCAAATAAGCAACAACATTAAAAAAATCTTGCTTATTAATACATCCCCAATGACACATTTTATCAAAGATAAAATTAAGAAATGCATTTGATCATACCTCATTAATAGCTAGCATCTGACCATTGCTCTTCTTCACCTTCTTTAGCTTCCTCAAGAAGTACCTTTTCCAGCAAAATCAAACACCACAATCATCAGAGACAGATCTATGGATACCCGAAAAAATACACTATCTATAAGATGTTTTTATGTACATATATATAAATTTCGAATCCCCTCCACATAAACACAAGTCTATAGATTAGTTTAGCATGTTCAAAATTCAACTTGATCACAATGCACTAATTTTTTTCCGAGCCCCTAAGTGAAACTCCTGAATACGCAACTGTCAATCATTCCCCCAACACATAAGAGTATGTTTGATTCATATGAAACAATACTAGTAAGGAACTAATACCAATTGGAAGGAGTGGGAGCTAATAATTGATACTCATAAAACAAAAACACACGCACAGAGGGTGAGAAAAATTACCAGAACTTGGACTTGGCACGGACCTCATTTGTAGCCCAGAGTTTCATACGGTAAATCTTTGGGTGCTCATCGTTTTCTGACGGTAGAGCTCTCCCCACAACCTGGTATTGATGGAACTACAACAACAACACAAATTCCAGTTATTATTGCAGAAAATACATGAGAAAATCAAGAAAAATTGTTAAAATTTGTTTGTGATACTAACTTTGTAGGTCACCATTTCTGTCCCGGCTGCTTTGCGTCTGAATATTTGGGAGGCGTCTTCAGTCCGAAAAAGTGAAGGAAAAATAAGGTAGGGTTTTTATGTTAAAAGGGAAACCCTAGTCTTAATGGGCTGTCTAAACTAGGCCCATATTCTTTTATTGGGCTTTTAACTATGTCATGTTCGGCCCAAGTGCACAAATAGCCAAGTTTACTAGAGAACATTATCCGATGTAGCGGTTTCAATTCTTTAAAAACATAAGGAAAATTTTTTAAAATGTCAATATTTAGCATTTAAAAGGACCCCTTAGCCACACTTTCAATATTTATTAAAAATGTCAATATTTTCTTTTGTTATAGGGCTGATTATGTTTGTTTTTTCATTTGTTTAATTTTAAAGAATACAATTAGCTAATAATAGAAAGAAGAAAATTATGGGAGAGAGTATTTTAAAAACTTTTAAACTGAGATTTAAATAGAGAGATATTGAGATATGAGGACAGAAATACAAAGCTTTTGATGGCATACAATTAGAATGAATGCAAATAAAAAATAAATACAAACAAAAATTATGTTGTATTCCAGATAATTAGCTAGAAAGATACTATTATGAACTACTAACTTTGTATCCGCTGCGGAGGTTGAATACAAATTGATGATAAAAATACAAAACTAGTAAGTATACATTTAGAATAAATACAAAATAAGAAGCAATATAACAAAAAAAATATGTTGTATTCCAAATAATCCCCACAAAATAATATTATGTATTATACAAAAGTTGTATCTAAACAAAAATTATGTTGTATTCCAACAAGCAGCTGCAAAAATACTATTATGAACTACCAACTTTGTATCCACTTCTGAGGATGAATACAATTTGATGACATAAATATAAAACTAACAGGCATACAAATATAAGAAAAACAAAAATATATTGTATTCCACAGAATCTCAAAAATATGAGATTATGAACTACAAAAATTGTATCCAATTCACAGTATGAAAACAAAATGAAAATAAGATTACAAAACTTGATGAAGTTGTTCATTAAGCCACGATCTATTCAAGATTAAAAAAATGAAAAAATAATACTATCAATTAAGTTTTCAAGGATTTGGCATATCTTCCTAAATGGATTTTGCTTTAGTTTATAGCACAATAATTAGGAAAACTTGATGGGATTATGTGGTGCTAAATCAGAACAGAAAATGTCCTTTTTTTACTTAAAAAAAATGATGAACATTTCACTCGTGGCTAAATCAATGGATTGTTGTGAATATCTTTTGGGAGATTTTTACAGATTTCTGAAAATAATTGAAAAAAAAAAAAGTTAACTATCAAAGAGAGAGAAAAGGAAAGGAGGGATTTGGAGTGAAAACCTAGAAAGAGGTGAAAGTGGGTAATAAGGTTTTTTATTTTACTTTTTCACTAGGTAAATGAGTCCAATGTGGCATTGATTTGAGAAATAAAAGGAAAGAAAATTAATTATATTAGGATACATTATATTTGCTAAAATATTGACATATTGACATTTTCAATAATTATTTTAAAGTGTAGATGTTTTTAATAATTATGTTAGGAATTTTGACTAGTTTGCTAATTTTTCCAAAACATAAACAAGGGAATTTTACACAAGTCTCATTGTGTTAAGAGTTAATTACATCATACCCCAATTTTTTCTAAATTACAAAAATTTCTTATATTTGGTGGAATCCAGATACTCCCTCTATTCCAATTTATGTGGCACTTTCCAAGATTCAAACAAGTCTATCTTTGATCGATATCTTTTAATTATTTTGAATTGTCAATTATTGTGACTTATAGTACTTTTTACGTAATTTACAAATATATAAATTTCATTTAAAAAAATTTGAAGATTTCGCACACAAATTTTCTATCAAACTTAAATTGTTTGACTCTCAAAAAACGAAAAGTGTCACATAAATTTGGACAGAGGGAGTACTTCTCAAAACATCTCGATACATTGCGTCCCGATTTCGAATACATTGCTCAATGTTATGATACATTACGTCTCCATTTTGGATATATCACTCAAAGTCCCGATACATCGCATACGTCCCGATATATCATGTAAAGTAATGTATCCGACCAATACATCGTGTAAAGTGATGTATCCAACTGACATACCTAACTAGACACACTTCACTACCATATATACTTAATTTACCTCTAGTTTAAAATAATTACACATAATACCACTTTTAATATTTATATCATATATTTTAAAAATATTTAATCAGATACACAAATCCCTTAAATATGATATTAAATAATTATCTTACAACTTGAACTCCTTAATTAATGATCAATTAGCAATTCAAAATATTTTTCAACCAACTATTCAGGTTTCAGGAGATATTTTATACAATACAAAATTTGACTTCCATAATCATAAAAAAGAAGTAGAAAAAAGGGTTTTCCAGTAAGATAGCCTTATTCAGCAACAAGATTGATAGAGTATAATTCAATTCTTATGCCTCTGTGCAAATCATGAGTTCTTTGCATCCTCTTCAATGAAGTCGAGGGACATCTTGTGATGATAGTGCCGCGATGACAGCAAAACCAACCAGGAATGGCCAGTTGCAGCTCCATTCCTAGTGGAAAAAGATCGGCCTATAATGAAATATGTTATTTATCAACTTTTGATTGAATTTTCCTAGTACGGGTGACGGCAAAACCAACCAGGAACAACTAATTGTGGCTCCATTCTAGACGGAAAAAATGAAATGTACTATCTATCAACTTTTGGTTGAATCAATTTGGGAAATTTTTCAAAATATCAATATTTTAATATTTAATAGGACCCATTAGCAACACTTTCAATATTTGTTAAAAATGTCAAAATTTCAATTTGTTATATATCTTATTTATGTTTTTATTATTTGTTTTAATTGAAAGAATACAATTAGAAGAAATTTAGGGGAGAGAATAATTTTAAAAAGGAACAATCGCTTAAAAGTCTCATCAGTTACAGAAATAAAAAAATAAATGACAAAGCGGCGACTGCATGGTTGATGAAATCTCTCATTATTGATATTCAAGTTTCAATTGATAAAACTCAATCTCTGATCAATTTATTTTGATTAAAATATATTTTTTCCTGTTTGGTAAGAAAGATTGGACCGAAACAGGACAGAAAAATCGTTAACAAGTAGCTTTGAAGAAGGAATTTTCTACTGGAAGTTCGATAAATTTGATGGAATACAAATTGGAATAGGTATTAGTTAATTGCTACATCCTTAATCTATTTCTAATTGCTTATAATTTTGATGTGAAATTTTTTACATAAGTGTAAATTGTAGTATTATGAACAAGTTAGTAATAATTAGTTTTGATGGTTTCGTTGAATTATTTTTGTTTGTTGGGTACGAAAATAATAATGGATTGTTTGAAGATAGGCATTTTTCGTTGACAGTTTGTTTTGTTTTTAGTTTTTTCATCAAATTTGTATCCCTAACGGAATACAAATTGGACTATGTACATTTTTTTACGACAATTGTACTGTATTTTCATTTTTATTTTTTTTTGGTTATTTGTTTTCTATTTTTTGGACTACATTGTATTCCTTATCGAAAAGGATATGATAAATGTACTGTATTTTGTAAATGTTTGATCTGAATACAATTTCTGTGTTTGTTTAGGATACATATATGTTGGCAAACATATAATAGAATTGTAATGCAGGAGATACAAATTTATTCTAAACAATATAAGAGTACTATTGTAAATAAATAGTATTTTAACTTAGATACAAATACAAATATGTTGGCGGTCATAGCATAGAATTGAAATGGAAAAAAAATATAATTTTGTTATTTTAGGATTTTGTTGGTGGTCGTAACATATAATTGAATTAGGAAAAATACAGGTTTGTTCAAAATATGATACAAGCACTATCGTAAATACATACATTTTTAACTTGGATACAAAATACTATTAACATCCCTAATTCTATATTTATTAATGATTTTATTAGTTTTTTTTTTGTTTGAATACAAAGAAAATATGTGGAGCATTTGTAACGACTTGAATCGTCATTACTTATGAAAGGAAAAATGTCATGAGTAACTAGATCCCACTGTCCCACCAGAGCGGGATGACGCCACTACGACGGCGGCGCTCTAGCAGGATGGGAGCGCCAGAGTGGGATGGTCGGAGGGCAGAACTTAATGACATAAAGTCTTATTTCCTTCTTTTTCCCTAAGTGCCAAGAGAGACGGGGCTCACCCATAAACCCTCAAAAAGTTGATCTAGGCTTGGAAGGAAGGAGAAATAGATTTCTAGTGCAAGGTTGATGACAACTCGCTGATTCTCGGCCAAAAATCCACCGCCTTGTTGTCCGGAAGCCAGGATTAGAGCTACAATCCCTCTTCAGCTGCTTGGCTCCCAGGTAGGCTAGGTTTACTTACTTGAGTAGTTGTAAATTCGTGCTCACTACGTAACATATTGCTAATTGACGGTAGAATTCTTGTTTTGGCCTTTAGGCATGGAAAAAAGGGACGATTGTACATGTACTCCTAGTTCTTAAATATGATGTGTACCTGGGGAAGCATTGTCCTATGAACTAGGGGTAGGTGATGGTTCAACTTCCCGTTTTGTGTTATATATGGCTGTTAATTGCTCTATTGTATGCATGCATGTATGTGAATAGAGAAACATGAATCAAACATAATGAAATGACTAAGTATGGACAGTTACATGCCATGAACTTGTTATTGATTGTGTGACTATGTGAACTGTTCATTGTGGGTATGATTGTGACTATAGTTGTGCTGATCGGATCGGGTGTCATATTTTGACACATATATTGGATCGGGTGTCACATTTTGACACACATATTAAATCGAGTGTCATGTTTTGACACATATATATTGGATCGGGTGTCACGTTCTGACATACTAACAGTTTTGGTCTGGGTTCCATGAGAGGACCATTTGTGACTACTACATTCATATCTACTGTCATTAATAATGGGGAATTGTATATTGCTCCTAAAATGATAATTGATTATGCATCTCGATATATGAGTGTTTACTATGTTGTGGTTACTTGCTTATATCTCGTTTACTAGAATTAATTGTGAATGATCATGATCAATCTGTATGTAGTCTGGTAAGTGGAGACTGAGGGTCCAGGTGTTACTATCGGCTATTTTTAGAGAGGTTGTTTGTGTTCTTAAATAATGAGAAGTGGGGTAGTGTTCATGGTGCAAAAAGTAGTTAGGTCCTACCTTGGGAAGGGGATTCGTATTTGAAACGGTTAGTGAGCCTCGATAGAGTATACTATGTGGTCAAGGGTAGAATTGTGATGCAGAAGAAGCGAGCGCATGTCGTAAGTGGTTGGCCGAGTTGGTAGTGATTGTATTTGGGAACTCCTCTATGAGATAGAAGGGTTAAGCTATGATCAAGAACAGAGCGAGCAGGGTGATAGGGTAGGGGTTAGAGTCAAATGTACTAGTACGTTTAAGGTATACGGTAATGGTAAATACTGAAGGATAAAGGTTGACAGGTGTACTTTCTTATTGTATGTTTCCTGCGAGTTGATTTCTTTATATTATACGGTGGGCATCGGATTGACCGATGATGCCTACCAATACATGTTGTTTGTACTGATACTACTCTTGCTCTATCATTTGGCATAGTATGGTGACCCTGTCAGTGGTGTTTTATAGGTGAAGACGAAGACAATCTCCTACAATTCCTACTCTTTCTTCCCTATGGTGGGAACTGTGTCATTAGTTACTTTATTTTATACCCTGTAATCTTAGAAGTTCTTGTACTTGCTTAGACTAGATCCCTGTAGGGTTATTTATTTTACAAAATTAACTTTAGATTGTTTAAACTCTTTATTTTGTAAAAATCTCATGAATTTCCTTTTATCTCCAGTTTTTTTTAATCTTCCACGTGTTTTTAACCGTTGGGAATCAAAGGTCCTCTTACTTAGGTGTTAGAGTAGGTGTCTGCACGGCTCTGGGGTTTGGTCGTGACAACATTAGTTTTCTAATTATGCATTCTGGAAGATAGAATGAAGAAAATTGCTATGTTGATTACACAATAGAAGCAGTTATAATGAAAGAATATGCAACATTTAGAGATTTAGTTGATGAAGTTGCTAAGCAGATTGGTGTTGATTTGAGATATAACTATTTGAATCTTAAGTATAAAATAGAAAGTAGCAATGCACCTTTGGAGATACACAATGAGATGAGTGTGAGAGTATATGTGTCATTGAAGAAAGAAAATAAGGAATTGGCAAAGTATCACATATGGTAACTGTATTTGTGAGGGATTGTGAATTAACTGATAGAAATCTCTATGAAGAAGGTGTTGGCATGTGTGGTATAAATGGAGGAGATATTACTAATACACAAACATTAGTTCTTAGTGCACCATTAGTGAGCACTGAGATAAATAACGAAATTATATCAAATATCAATCAAAAGGAAGTAATGAAAGATCAACTTTACAAGGAAAAAGGTACTTTAAAGGCCGTGATGAGGTAATATGCCATTGATCATATATTTTAGTGGAAGACAGACAAATAAAGTGAAATAAGGTATTTATATTTATATAATTTTATCTTTTTATACTAAATTAATTATTCTACCTAATAGCATGTTGCAATTGTTTATTTTTTTCTTAATGTTTCGAGCAGTTATACACTTGTTTGTGTCTCTGATAATTGTGGATGGATAATGAAGTCATCCAATATCAATAAATCAGAAATGTTTAGAATTAGAAAGTTTGTGGATGAGCATGCATGTCCATTGAAAGATAAGGTGTATAGTTAGCGACAAGCAACAATCAGTCTTGTTGGAGAGATAATAAAGCCCAAGCTAGTGGATCATAAAAGGAAGTTGACACCAATGGATATACACGTTGATGTTAGATTGGACCTTGGAGTATATGTATCCTACTCTGTGGCATGGAAGGCTAAGGAAAAGGCAATAAATTAGTTAAGGGGGACACCATCTGATTCATATATTAAATTGCCCAATTACTTATATATCGGATACCAACTATCCTGGATCACATATAAGGATGAAGAAGACGAATGAAAATCAATTTTTGTATCTCTTTATCTCTCTCTCTTTCCATTCATAAAATGTTTTGAAAGTTGTTGGCCAATTGTTGTTGTGGATGACAGTCATCTCAGAGGGACTCATAATGGTACATTTGTGTCAGTGAGCACTCTAGATGAAGTAGGTAACTGGCTTATAATTGTATTTTTTCCATGAAATAAATATTGTATTCTTCTGTAAAAATACAATTTTTTGTATTTTTCTATGAAATTATATTTTTGTATTGTTTATATTCATGAAATATATTGCCACTAGCATACGGTATTGCTGATTCGGATAATGATGCATTCTGGACTTGGTTCTTTGAACAGTTTAGAGAAGTTCATGGTTTAAAGGAAAATATGTGTGTTGTATCCTATAGGAACGAGAGTATTATAAAGGTAGTTTCGAGGGTATACAACGGAGTACCATATTATGCTTGCACATGGCATCTGTGGAAAAATGTGAAGACACTATACAAAAAATCACACATCAGTCTTGCAAAAGTGTTTTATGCCATGGCAAAGACATACAGACAATCTGATTTTGATGATCTGATAAAAAAGGTTGAACAGGTTGATATTAGGATAAAGAATTATTTGGAGTTAACTGATTACGAAAAATGGGCTAGGGTATATGCAACAGTTGATCGAGGCTCTGTTATGACATCAAACATTGCTTAATGCATGAATGCATGTCTAGTGGATGTAAGAGAATTACCGGTATATGATTTTCTTGAGGAAGTTAGACAGATGTTTGATCGATGGAATTCCACAAATCATGCATCTGCTTCTAATACATTCATGACACTTTGTGGTAAAGCTCAAGAAATGCTCGCTGAAATGAAGAATGGTTAGTACGTATGACAGTATGTTGTATTTTTTATTTTTTGTATTGTATTTCATACATTAATCTGTATCCCTGTAATATTTGTATCATGCAATTTGATTTGATTTTATTTAATAGTTAGTGGCAACAAGTAATTATGTGCACAGTGTTCATCATGAAGGTACAACATTTATTGTTTGCCTGGTAAGGAAAACTTGTGCATGTAGGAGATTTCAAATGGATGAAATATCATGTTCGCATGTTTGGGCTATTTTAAAGAAGAAATTGCTTGATCCTGAATTGCGTTGTTCTGATCTTTACAAACCAAATACATTACTTGTTACATACAACAATCCAATTACTCCATTATCTGATCGAATCAATTGGAATGTACCTGGATATATAGAGAATGAAGTAGTAAGGCCACCAAAATTCAAAAAACTACGCGGTAGGCCACCAAAGAAGCTTCGTGATAAATCATACAGTGAGCTATATTGAAAGAAGAACCAGAATTCTTGTAGTACATGTGGGTATAAGGGGCATAATAGACGGTCATGCAGGAATGGACCACGTACTGAATAGTTAGATATATTTGTATTTTTTTGAAAATAAATTTGAAAGTGTTGGATAATTTTGTTTGTCCTTAGTTTTATGTAATTACTGTTTTGATCATCTTTAATGAATATTATATTCGAAATGTAATCAGATGCTAGTTTGTATCTGTCATTAATTATGTATTCGTTTTAATATATTACTTTAAATTGTCCTTGTGTAATTGACTTGCATTTCTGGAAGTAACAATGGATACAACTATATTTATTTTATAAGTCTTTAATTTATAAAATAAAAGGTATATAATTACAAAGACTAAATACAAGATGATCAAAAAGAAATACAAAACAATTCATATTCAGTTTAGGTAAAATGAATACAAAAATAAACTAAAATATGGTAATTTAGGTCTTATAGCAAAATGAAATACTAAAAAATTGTTGAGAAACAATTATGATGTATATAGATTGAATGAATTAACAAATACATACTACAATTTGGTAATTTAAGTAAACTATGAATTCAAATTTTAATTAAATTGTCTAGGAATAATCGTGGCAACATAAATTGTATCTGTATTTGAAATATCACTAACGAATCCGACCTATCTTAGTGTATTTCAAAGCATAACCATTTGTATTTAATACTCTATGGAGAGATACAACATATACAATCAATGAAATACAATAATATATGTCAAACCTTTTTTATGATGAATCAAAACTTCGTAAGATTAGAATGATGACTTGCATAATTAACTGCTACAAAAAAATTAATGTATAATAGACAAAATAGTTTAGAATAAAGCAAGATTAACCATACTACAAATACACAACTATTGTATTTCAATTGTTTCACTATCATCACAAAATATTTGAAGCCTGTTATGCCTTGGGGGTGCCTCACTATCACTAATGGCTCCAGCATCATTCTTCTTTTAGCCATAGTTTCAAAGAATTGCACCGTATCTTGACCTTAAAAACATTGCATCAAAGTTACCGGGTGGATTTCCTTGTCCATAAGACAACCACTCAGCATAGGCAAGCATACAAATACTGCAATCCCTACGTACATTAAGAGAAGATAAAATAAAAATTCAAATACATAAATAAATGAGAATGCTAAATTCAAAATAATACACCAACTTACAAGCTCTCATGTTCCTGTTGAAGTATGTTTTCAATGAAGACTATCTCAAAGAACTCGTACTCTTCTTGACTGAGAGATATATCTAATCCTACATTCTTGTAATAATCATTCATTGTCAATTTTAGAGGAATGAGTTGAGCCAAATTTTTTACCTCAATCTTGATTGCTGCATCATGACCTTTTGCGCTATAAGATTCATAACATTTATAGGTTTATCATTAAGAGAGACTACTGCCAATACCTAATGGAATTTGTCCTTAACATGTACAGAAACAAAGATGTGATCCACCAAATGCCAAGGGACGCCAACATGCATTTTATACCCTCCAATGTATTCACTTATAATATGCTCTTCATCAATGCAACAAACATCACTATCTAAATTTGCATACTTTTTTCAAATTGATGAAATTTTGGATGTAAATACACAATCCACAATTGTGTATTTATATCTGCTTCCAACTTCATACTTGGCTTTCTTTCTCAAATAATAAAAAATAACATTGATATGTTGAACAACAAAATGATAAATAATCATTAACTAATAAAAATCATTAATTAATGAAAAAAAAATTACATTTCATACTTACCGAGTCATTCAACAATTGTCCTTTGGAGGACAACTTGTAGAATCAATTTTTATTGTCTACAAGATCAACACCAAAATTCAATGGCGTTGGAGTGTCTGCTTTCTTCTTCTTGTAGTAGTCTTGATCGTGCTGTTTAAATAAGATACAAAATGAAACGAACACACAAATCGACATGAATACAAGGTTAAACACATAAATACATAATCAACAAAGATGTAGATTGAATTTGATGTTGACTACCAAAATACAACATACCACGTAAAATTCGAATATGTAATATAAAATACCACACAATTTATATAATTAATACAACACTGAAACTACACATAAGATTTAGAATACAATAACTAAACCACTCAGACTCTCGAATGTTTACAAAATACAACATGCAAAATAGATTCAAAATATAAAATATGACAAATCACACATATTTGAGAATACAAAATACATCAGTCCACTCCATTTCTTTAATGAATACAAAAATGTAACTACACAATCAAATTCAGAATACAATAACTAACAACCATTCAAATTATGTAATGACTGCGAAATACAATATAATAAACTGGTTCAGTATAAAAAAAAGGCAACTAAAAAAACTGTAACAAATACAAATATCATGATACATAAAGATGCAAACATCAACTCATATACTGTAATGACTATCAAAAATGATATATTGCTCAGATTAAGAAATCATCATACAAATTCCATACTAAAATTTAAACAAATTCGAACCAAAGAAACTCGAAATGGCTTAAAAATATATATAATATGTGTGTCTAATACTTACTTGTTCTCATACTTTGCAAGAAGACCTTCTCGAACCCATGACCAATATGCATCCCGTAAAGTTATATCATGATTGCCAGAAATAATATCAAAGATGAAAGGATGTTTCAGTTCAAAAATAAGAGGTTGCACTGATGAACTACCTGAAATAAATAGGAAATATTAACAAATAACATACAAAATACACAAATTAGAGGGATTACAAAATATCATTTTTAAGAGACATTAGAAATTATTATAATATTATACTAGCAGATGATCCAAATGTTGACATATATGGAGATATATTAAAAGGGTCTAGACGTCTGATCTTATGCGTAGGTAATGGTGTCTGATCATGATTGATTTTGATCTGATCTTCTATGCTGGTCTGTTCTTGCATATTGGTCTTACCCTCGCTTGTGGTCTTGTATTTCATGGTGATGCTCTGATAGGCAATGATGGATGTCTCCGATATAGAGGTACTTTTTCTGTTACTGAAAATTGCCATCTGATGATCATCTAATTCAAACTGTGATTGTGTTGACACATTTATGTTGTCACGCCCCGAAGATATCCCCAGGACACGGACAAGGGACCTAAGATTACGGTAGCTACAAGCTAACCTTACTGGCATAACATAAGCATACTAAAGTAAACTGAATCAATAAAACACTATGCGGAAGCTAAATCATATGATAATCTGAAATGATGGGAAATACCCATATACCATCTGAATAAAGAAAGTTGAGAGTTTGAATATAAATGAAAAGTCAAACTCTAAGACTAAAGCTGAAACTAACTATGTCTTAAATAAAACCTCTTCTGACTAGAAATGCTGGGACATGCCCCAACTAGATCTAGTAAAACTGAAACTAAAAGCAAGAAGGATAACCAGGTCACTAGTCCTCGAAGAATGAGGACTCATCACTGATGCTGTACTGAAGATCGGGAACCGATCTATACGGGATCTGACTGCTAATGACCTGAACCTACATCACAAGAAGATGTAGCGTAGAGTATGCATCAGTACTTGAAAGGTACTGAGCATGTAAGATAGAATAAAGCTGAATAATAACATAACTGAACAAGCAAATAAGCAATGATATAATTTGAACATGATAAGGATACTGGAAATACTAAACAAGGCTAAACTGAATGCAATGAACAAGTTATAACATGCTGAGACTGAATACTGAACTATACTGATAACATGGTCAATGCAATAAAATCTGACTGAACTATAAAGGAGCTACTAATAACCGACATAAAACCACATCAGCTAAATGTGGAGTCCGAAGTATACGCCCCATCGAGAGGATCCAATGTACCCTTCCATAGGTATAGAGGCATTCTGGCGTGATCACTAAAATGATGCCCACAGAGGGGACTTACAACCTACGAGGCAAATAGTTCTGGGACTTAGGGTAACTGACCCTAGTCCACTTAATATTAAGCTTCCCATATGATTAAGTAATTAACACGTTATAACTGAAATGTTGTAATACTGGATAGCTCAAAACACTGACATGCAAACTGAGAATACAACATTAATATACTAATAATGATGCATTCAAAAACTAAGGCATGTATATATGTAACTGAAATAACTGACCTAGAATGTGTAATTCATGAACTAAATGAACTATATAATTAGGGTTCTGAGTTTATGCATGAACCTGGGCAAAAATGATACTACAACATGAAAATCTAATTTGGATCATTCTAACAACTAAAACCCAATAATTTCTAATATTAAAGAAACCCTAGGTCTAGATAACATTAAGGGAATCAAGATTCTAACTGAAATCTAGGGACCCAATGGGTGAAAGGAACCCACTAATGAAATCCCACATACCTGGTGATGAATTCCATGGAGAAATATTTTGATTTCAATTATGGAACTGATGGAAACTCGTTGCGTTCTTGAACTAGGGTTGCTCGACCTCTTTCTCCTCTTACGCTCTAATTTTTCTAAGTTTTGATGAATGGTCTGACATAGGTAAGTTCTAGTTATGTTTCTAGGCTAAAACTGATCAAAACCACGTAGTTTATGTACCTAACGAATAGGGGAAAAGACCAAAATAACCCCATTTAAAAATCTGGCGAGGCTGACCACGATTACTTTCACAGACCATGAAAGGGACAACTGACCTTGGGACTGGTCGTGGTCTATGGCCAGTAGCTACTTGTTCTAGGGGTCTGGTCCACGAGCCCCTACCACGGCTTGTGGGAGGACCACAGACTTTGAAGGTCCCCGTGGTCCTCACTTGGGCTGAGGTATGTAGGCTCAGGTCTGGGGGTCTATTGGTTGGCCTTCACGGATGCCCCCATGACCCATTGTCAGGACCACAGACCGTGAAGGTCCTCGTAGTCCTCACTTAGGTATGGGGGGGGGGGGGGGGTCTGAGGGCTAGGCTTGGTGGTGTACTGGTTTAGCCTCTACGAACGCCAACACGGTCCGTCGTCAAAACCACAGCCCGTGAAGGGTCCCGTGGTCTGACGTCTAGGCCTGGTGGAGTCTAACTCACCACCACGGGCAGGTCAACGGATCGTGGACCCTATCACGGTCCGTGAACCTTGCAGTGGTTCACTGGTTCAGGTAATTTTCTACAATTTTTTTCTAAGTCTGGTTTCTGAGGTGTTACAATATCTCCCCCTTGGGAACATTCGTCCTCGAATAAAGACAAAACTAGCTGAAATGGAGGGAGAGAGATGCAACCCCTACCACTAAATACTAGAAACTGATTTCTAACTGAATTAAGTTCCAAGAACATCTAATTATGCTGAAAATGCAAGTACAACCTGAAGGAACATGATGCTAAGACTAAAACTATGCATGAATGACTAAAAAACTAAAGATGAACTATTACCTCAAGTTGGAGTGGAATCGAATGGAAAGATGTGAAGATATTTGGACTTCATGACTGCTTCTGCTTCCCAAGTAGCTCCCAAGTAGCTCCTCTACGGACTGACTCTTCCACAAAACTTTGACTGAAGTGACTTCTTTGTTTCTCAACCTTCAAACCTAATGATCAAGGATTTCAACTGGTACCTCTTTATAAGTGAGACTATCCTTCACAACCACACTTTCTAAGGGTACAATAGATGCTGGATCACCCACAAACTTCTTCAATAATGAAATGTGAAAAACCAAATAGACGACTGCTAGTTTTGTTGGCAACTCTAACTCATATGCCACTTTACCAATCCTTTTCAAGATCTTGTAAGGGCCTACATATCTAGGATTGAGCTTCTCTTTCTTGCCAAATCTCATCACCCCCTTCATTGGTGATACTTTCAAGAAAACCCAATCATCAACTTGGAACTCCAATTCCCTTCTCCTTACATCTGCATAGGACTTTTGGCGACTCTGGGCTGTCTTAAGCCTATCTTTGATGAGTTGCACTTTATCCATAGCATCATGAACTGAATCTGGCCCTATTAAGGTTGCTTCACCTACTTCAAGCCAACCAACTGGAGATCTATACCTACGTCCATGTAGTGCCTCATAAAGGGCCATCTGAATGTTGGAATGATAATTATTATTATAGGCGAACTCTATAAGAGGAAGGTGATCATCCCAAATACCCTTGAAATTGATCACAAAAGCTCTCAGCATATCTTTTAAGGTCTCAATGGTACGCTATGCCTGCCATCTGTCTGCGAATAAAGTGCTGTGATAAGATTAACTTGAGTACCAAGACCTTTCTAAAACGACTTCTAGAAATGAGATGTAAACTGAGGACCTCTATCTGAGATGATAGACAAAGGTACCCCATGCAACCTTACTATCCCATTAATATAAAGTTTGGCGTAGTCCTCCACCGAATCTGTAGTCTTGACCGCCCAAAAGCGCGCAGACTTAGTAACTCTATCAACCATCATCCAAATTGAGTCATGTTGTCTGTGAGTACGAGGTAAACCTGTGATGAAGTCCATGTTGATCTCTTCCTACTTTCATGTAGGAATGTTGATCTCTTGAGTCATACCTCATGGTTTCTGATGTTCTACCTTAACTTGCTGACAATTGGGGCACTTAGCCACAAAATCCGCTATATCTCTTTTCATACCATTCCACCAAAAGACTTCTCCCATATCATAATACATCTTAGTGTCACCTGGATGAATAGAATATCTGGAATTATAGGTTTCTGCTAGAATTTGTTGTCTCAACTCACCCACCTTATGAACACATAATCGACCGTGATAGTGAAGTACACCAAATCCCCCTTGGGATAAAACCTCAACTCTCTGCTGATAGACTGCACCCTTAAGTTGAAGCAATATCGGATCATTGTCTTGCTTTTCCTTAACCTCCACTACCAATGAAGATTCTAACCCATTGTGAACTATTACACCACTATCTAATATATTCATAAGACAAATTCCTAAGCGAGCAAGTCTGTGTACATCTTTTGCTAGTTCCTTTCTTTCTTCCTCAATATGTGCTACACTACCCATAGATAGTCTACTAAGAGCATCTGTTACTACATTGGCCTTACCAGGATGGTAATGCACACTCATATCATAATCCTTGAAGAATTCAAGCCATCTCTTCCGGCGAAGATTAAACTCTTTCTGGGTGAACATATAATGAAGGTTCTTATGGTCTGTGAACACATCTACATGAACATCATACAAGTAATTCCTCCAAATCTTAAGTGCAAACACTACTGCTGCGAGCTTGAGCTCATGAGTTGGATAGTTCTTCTCATGCACCTTAAGCTGTCTAGAAGCATAATCTATAACTTACCTCGCTGCATCAACACACAACCTAGGCCGACTCTAGATGCATCACAATAGATAACATAACCGTTTGAACCCTCTAGTAGAGTCAAAACGGGAGTCGTAGTCAACCTAGTTTTTAGTTCTACAAAGCTTTTCTCACAATAATCTGACCACTGAAATTTAACATTTTTCTGTGTCAACTTAGCCAATGGAGAGGCTATGGATGAAAACCTTCCATGAACCCTCTGTAATAACTAGCTAACCCCAAGAAACTTCTTATATCTGTAGGAGAGGTAGGTCTGGGCCATTGTTTCACTATTTCTATTTTCTAAGAATCCACTCGGATTCCTTCGCTAGACACAATATGACCAAAGAAAGAAACAGATTGCAACCAAAACTCACATTTGCTAAACTTAGCGAATAACTAGTGATCTTTGAGATTTTGCATGGCAACCCTTAAATGACTCGCATGTTCTTCCTCATTCCCAGAGTAAATAAGGATATTATCAATAAAGACGATAATGAACAAGTCCAAGTACTGCGTGAACACCCTGTTTATCAAATCCATTAAAGTTATAGGAGCATTAGTTAGTCCAAATGACATAATTATGAATTCATAATGATCATACCGAGTTCTGCAGGCTGTCTTCGGAATGTCACTATCTCTGACTTTGAGCTGATGATAACCAGATTTGAGGTCTATCTTTGAGAAATGACTAGCACCCTGATGTTGGTCAAACAAGTCATCAATCCTGGGGATGAGATACTTATTCTTGATTGTGACTTTGTTTAACTGCTGATAGTCAATCCACATTTTGAGGGAACCATCTTTCTTCTTCACAAAGAACACTAGTGCACCCCATGGCTAAATACTAGGTCTCATGAAGCCTTTATTAGTCTTTCAATCCCTTAAGCTCTGCTGGAGCCAATCTATAAGTAGGAATAGAAATGGGCTAGGTATATGGCAAGAGATCAATTCTAGAGTCGATTTCCCTTTTGGGAGGAACTCCAGGAAGACCTTGTGGAAACATTTTAGATAACTCATTAACTACAGAAACTGACTCAAGAGTTGAGGTCTCAAAACTTGAATCCTTAACTTGAACTAGATGATAGAGATAACCCTTAGAGATCATCTTTCTGGCCTTATGGTAAGAAATAAATCGACCCATAGGCGCTATGCTACTACCCTTCCATTCTAAGATTGGTTCGTTTGGAAACTTAAAATGAACAATCCTAGTTCTACAATCGACTGAGGCATAACAAGAATGTAACCAGTCCATGCCTAGAATGACATTGAAGTCTACCATTTATAATTCTACAAGATCTGTTGAGGTAACTTTCTGGGAGACTATGACAGGGCAATTTCTGTATACTCGTCTAGCTATAACTGGGTCACTGACTGGAGTAGAGACTGAGAAAGGTTCTGAAAGAGTTTCTGGACTAGGATCGAATTTGACTGCTATATAAGGAGTTACAAAGGAAAGAGTAGCCCATAGATCTAACAATGCATAAATATCTAAGTCAAAGACTCGTAACGTACTAGTGACTACATCAAGAGAATATTTCTAATCCTGGCGAGCCCGAATAACATACAACTTATTTTGGCGATGACCGTCACTTGTACCAGATGAGTTACCCTACTGAGTTGGGCGACCTGCTGGTGCTGCTGATATTGTGGACTGAGCTCTACCATTGTTAACTCTTGACCCTACTTAAATGGACAATTCTTCAACCTGTAACCCTGACCACACCCAAAGTATCCTTCCTTTCCTGCAAGACACTCGCCCGGATGGTTCTTACCACACTTTGGACTAGTTGGGTAGGTTTTAGTACCTGAAATACTACCTTGAGTCTTAGAGCCTAATGCCTTTCCTTTCTGATAATTTCATAACTTGGAGGAGGGAACGCTAGATGATGATTTAGGTGTGCTACAAGATACCGTAGGAAAGATCTTTGAATTATCATTCCAAATCTGCCAAATTTGCATGATTTCAAGTTCGTATGAGGGAGATATTCCCATTTGAAGTTGGGCTGTCTAGATAATGAAAGTCAAAACCGAATTTTAGAAGGGTACTTTGGTTTTTTCACTACCTTATTAATTAATTTCGTTTTTGGAAATTAAGTTGGGGTCTAAAATGATTTGGTTCAGTCTACGCTTCAGCAAAAAGAGTTAGAGTTTTGCAAGAAGAAATGAAAGGAGAAAAGAGAAGAAAAAGCAAGGATTCATCGATTTCTTGAGGAATTGAGTGCGGGTTTCGCCAAGGATTCAATCCTACGATGTATGTGAGTTCACATAGCATTTTGTTCGTTCACCTGCGCGCCAAACATGTTTATTTCAATATGATTTTCTTCCTAAAAGATTGAGATATTGATGTTCTTGAGTTGTATTCTTGAATTGCTTTCGTTCTTGAATTTGGGATGTGATTGAGGTGTTCTTGAGAGTTTAAGGTCGATTGTTATAGTTGTTTTGAGTTAGATTCTTATGTACATATCTAAATCTAAGGAGGAATTGAGAAAAATAATTGAATTTAGACGAATTGGGGGTAGAAAACGAAGAAGGAACAAGTCGGGAAAATCAGGGTACCAGGTCCGCATCGCGGACTTGTTCCTAAGGATTGATCAAATTGTCTCCGCATCGCGGAGTGGTCAAGGACCGTTCTGCCTCAAAATTTATTTCACAACCAAATATTTAAATGCATCTTCGCCTCGAGGACTTGCTTCCAGACAGTGATTTCCTGATCATTTCTCATGTTTAACTATCTAAAAACACTCCCAAACATCATGAGATCTTTCCTATCACAAATCACAATCCTTTAATCCATAATTCAATTCATGTAAAGGTAAGAGTCAAGTCAAGAGAAGTTAAGAGTCAAGTTAAGAGAAGATAAGAGCCAAGTCAAGAAAAGTTCATAGAGTCTTCCAAAAGTCTTTTACAAATGTTTTAACTTTGTTTTTAAGACCTGGGTTTTGAGTTGAGTAAAGAATAAAAGATTTGAAGTTCATTTCTTCAAAAGAGTATATCGGGACTATATATTCCCAAGGAGTTTAAAATGTTTTCACATTTAAATAAGAATGGGAACTAAGATTTCCAAAAAGCCTTTGAACTAGTTTTAAGAAAAGAGTAAATGCTTTCACAATTAAGCAAGAGGGGAAACTTTAATTTCTATGATAGCCTTTGAGCTAAGTTTTGAGAAATTATCTCAAACCATATAAAGAAGTAGTTTTTAAAACATAAGAGCTAGTATTATATTTTGGGAGTAGTATTGAGCACTGATATAGGGGAGAGTTCAGACAACTCCCTGCCCCCATAAACCATGTAGCCATCATGGATAGAAAAAGGTCATACTTTTTAGATTTCCTTAGTGTTTTTTAGAATAGACTATTGGATCCACTTAGTAGTCAGGTTCTATACCCTTGGCAAGGTATAGGACGGCCCTGGTAGTGTGAGGCAAAATGTTGTATCATCACAATATCTCTTAAGTGATGGGACGTTAGAGAAACTCCCACAACAGTATTTTGTATTCTTATATACACAGAGTTAATTGTATTTTTATATACATCCATAGTTTATATTGTATCTTTGCAACATAGAGAGTTACTATTGTATTTCTAAATACACAGAGTTGTTATCCAATTTTTAAAAGTTTTTCTTTATATTGCATTTATTTTATTGCTTTATATTGAAATGGGTTAAGTTGAGTTGAGTTGAGCCCAAGTATGTTCTTCCAGTTCCTTTCAAGCTTATGTCTTGTTTTAGAATTCACCTCGCATGCTCGTACATTCAATATACTAATACCAGTTGGCCTGCATCTTATTATGATACAGATTCTGGCAGGATCAGCATCCAGCGCATCGTTGATCTAGTTGAGCTTCAGAGTTGTTGGTGAGCCTCTTGCTTCCGGAGGATCCCTTTTTTCATTACTTTATCATTTTAGTGCATTAGGATGTTAGGGATCTTGTCCTGACATCCATCTCAGTTGTAGAGGCTTCATAGATAAACAATTAGTTAGTCATTTGTCTTTACCTTGTTATTGGCTTATGTTCATATTTGAGTTGCCACGTTGTCTAAGTTAAATATTTATTTCTAAAACATTATGAGTTTAGTTTGAGTAATTTGATTATCTTGCATTTGAGTTCTTTTCTTAATGCTTAAAGTCTTCTGCTAAGTAAGTAAGCTAGACCAAGAGTTTTCTTGGGCCTAACAATGGTTCTCGAGTACCAGTCCCGCCTAGGGTATAAGCTTAGGGTGTGAAAAACGTGGTATTAGAGCACAGAGTTCAAGAGTCCTAGCGAGTCTATGAAGCCATATCTGTAGAGTCCTAGTTATCGGTGTGAAGCGCACCACATCTATAATTAGGAGGCTGCAATATTTTAGGAACTATCTCACTTTCATCATACTTATTTCGTGCGATAGAGTTCATCTCTATATAGTTTCTTTCTAACTCGTGCTTGCGTGTAATCGATTGTGAGTTGGACTATTTTTTAGAGTGCTTCCATGGGGCGTTTCTTTCCCCGTGAGCTAAGAGAAGCAAATAAATAGTTGTCGACATGAGGAGCAGGATGAGTTTATTCGTTGTTGGATTGCCTCATTTGTCAAATATGAAAAGAAAGGCAGCCATGCTAATAGCTGACATGGACATAGAAATGCTGATGATCTATGTGCAACAAGTTGAGGAGGACAATCTAAGGGATAGAAAAGAGTTTAAGAATAAAAGGGCTAAGACATCAGGGGATAAGTCCGGGCAGCAAAAGAGTAATGTGAATCAGTCTTCTTTCAAACTTAAGCAGAAGGGACCTGCTCCATCATCTGCTAGTGCACCTGCACAAGGGAACAAAGGTGAGTACAATAGTCAGAATTCACAGCACTTTAGGGCTAGACTTGCCCAATCTCAGGGTAGTGTGGCACAAGGAGGTACTGGGCTCCTGCATGTGCTAAGTATGGTAGAACCCACCCAGGTAAATGTCACGATGGCTCCATATTTTATTTCAAGTGTGGACAAGAGGGTCACTTCATGAAAGAGTTCCCTAAAAACCGCTAAGGAAATGGAAATCTAGGAAATAGAGCCCAATCTTCATTAGTTGATCCACCAGACAGGGCTGCACCTAGAGGAGCTACTTCTGATACTGGCGAAGGAGCAAACCGCCTTTATGCTATCACAAGTCGTTAAGAGCAAAAGAATTCTCTAGATGTTGTCACTAGTATGATGGAAGTCTTTATTCTTGATGTTTATGCTTTGCTAGATCCAAGAGCGAGTTTATCTTTTGTAACTCTATATGTTGCTATGAATTTTGATGTTCTTCTTGAGCAACTTCTTGATCCCTTCAATGTTTGATCCCTTCAATGTTTCTACACTTGTTGGTGAGTCTATTTTAGCTGAGAGAGTCTATCATGATTGTACAATTTCCATCAATCACAAGAGTACCATGGCTGACTTAGTTGAGTTAGATATGGTGGATTCTAATGTCATTTTAGGTATGGACTGGCTTCATGCCTGTTATGCATCAATAGATTGTAGAACTTGAGTAGTCAAGTTTTAGTTTCCCAATGAATCAGTTATAGAGTGGAAGAGTAGTTCAACAGTGCCTATGGGTCATTTTATTTCGTACCTTAAGGCGAGAAAGTTGGTTTCCAAGGGGTGTGTCTATCACTTAGCCCGAGTTAATGACTCTAGTGTTGAGATACCTCCTATTTAGTCAATTCCAGTAGTAAAAGAGTTCCCATAAGTCTTTCTAGATGATCTACCTGGAGTCCCTCTTGAGAGAGAAATAGACTTCGGTATAGATATTCTTCCCGATACTCGTCCTATATTTATTCCTCCATATAGGATGGCACCCACAGAGTTAAAGGAGTTGAAAGAGCAGTTGAAAGCAAGGGATTGTGATATTCCTAAGACGACGTTCAGCACCCGTTGTGGTCATTATGAGTTTCTGGTCATGTCGTTCGATTTAACTAATGCACCTGCAACATTCATGGACCATATGAATAGAGTATTGAAGTCTTATTTTGATATGTTTGTTATCATCTTTATTGATGACATTCTAATCTATTCGAGGAATGAGGAAGAACATGCTAGTCATATCAGAATGGTTCTCCAAACTTTAAAGGATAAGGAGTTATATTCTAAGTTTTCTAAATGTGAATTTTGGCTTGAGCCTGTAGAATTCTTAGGCCATATTGTTTTCGGTGATGGAATTAGAGTTGATACTCAGAAAATAGAGGCAGTGCAGAATTGGCCTAGACCCACATCTCAACTGATATTAGGAGTTTCTTGGGGTTGGCTGGATATTATAGAAGGGTCGTCGAGGGATTTTCATATATTTCATCTCCTTTGACTAAGTTAACTCATAAACAATTAAGTTTCAATGGGCTGAAGCTTGTGAGAAAAGATTTCAGGAATTGAAAAAGAGGTTGACTACTGCCCAGTATTGACTTTACTAGAAGGTATGCAAGGCTTTGTTGTATATTGTGATGCGTCCAGAGTTGGTTTGGGTTGTGTGTTAATGCAGAATGTCAAAGTTATAACTTATGCCTCCAGACAGTTGAAAGTTCATGAGAAGAATTACCCAATGCATGATTTAGAGTTGGCTGCCGTAGTATTTGCTTTGAAAATATGGCGTCATTATCTGTATGGTGTTCATGTGGATATGGTCACCAATCACAAGAGCCTTTAGTATGTGTTTAGTCAGAAAAAGCTTAATCTCAGACAGAGAAGGTAGTTAGAGTTACACAAGGATTATGACATGAGTATTCTATATCACCCAAGTAAGACTAATATTGTTGCTGGTTCCTTGAGCAGATTATCTATGGGTAGTACCACTCATTTTGAGGAATATAAGAAAGAGCTAGCGAGAGATTCCCATATACTTGCACAATTAAAAGTTCGACTAATGAATTCCATTTGGCTGTTTGAGCTAGATGTTAGATATTACACCCTAGCCTACTAAGAGTAGTCTCATTTGAGGACGAATGTTCCCAAGGGGGAGATATTGTAACACCTCATTACTAGAAAGACTTAGAATTATAAAGAGTTTGTTTTGAAATAATCAAATTTGAAAAGATTGACAAAATTAAGTGAAGTATGAGTTTTTGGTCAACTTCAAACGATCATAAATCATAGATCAGGATGACTTAGGTATGCTAAAAGATACGTCAGAAAATATCTCTGAATTATCTTTCCAACGCTGCCAAATTTGCACAATTTCAAGTTCGTATGAGGGAGATATGCCCATTTGAAGTTGGGTTGTCTAGATAATGAAAGTCAAAACCAGATTTTAGAAGAGTACTTTGGTCTTTTCACTACCCTATTAATTAATTTCAATTTTGGTAATTAAGTTGGGGTCTAAACTGATTTGGTTTAGTTTACGCTTCATCAAACAGAGTTAGGGTTTTGAAAGAAGAGAAAAGAAGAGGAGAAAAGAGGAGAAGAAGCAAGGATTCGTCGATTTCTTGAGGAATTTGAGTGTCGGTTTCGCCAAGGATTCAATCCTACAAGGTAAGTGAGTTCACATAGCATTGGGTTCGTTCACCCATGCATAAAACATGTTTATTTCAGAATGATTTTCATCCTAAAAGATTGAGACTTTGATGTTCTTGAGTTGTATTCTTAGATTGCTTTCGTTCTTGAATTTGGGATGATATTGAGGAGTTCTTAAGAGTTTAAGGTTGATTGTTAGAGTTTTTTTGAGTTAGATTCTTGTGTATATGTGTTGGGTATCGAAATCTAAAGAAGACTTGAGAAAAATAATCGAATTTAGGTGAATTGGGGGTAGAAAACGAAGAAGGAACAAGTCGGGTGGGTACCAGGTCCGCGTCACGGACCTGTTCCTCAGGATTGACCAAATTGTCTCTGCGTCGTGGAGTGGTCACGGACCGTTCTACCTCAAAATTTATTTTGCGACTAAATATTTAAATGCATCTCCGCTTCACGGACTTGCTTATAGACAATTATTTCTTGATCGTTTGTCATGTTTAACTATCTAAAAACACTCCTAAACATCATGGGATCTTTCCTATCACAAATCACAATTCTTGAATCCATAATTTAATTCAAGAAAAGTTAAGAGTCAAGTCAACAGAAGGTAAGAGTCAAGTCAAGAGAAGTTCATAGAGTCTTCCAAAAATCTTTTACAAATGTTTTAACTTTATTTTAAAACTTGACTTTTGAGTTGAGTAAAGATTAAAAGATTTGAAGTTCTTTTATTCAAAAGAGTATATTGGGACTATGTATTCTCAAGGAGTTTAAAATGTTTTCACATTTAAATAAGAAAGGAAACTGAGATTTCCAAAGAGCCTTTGAGCTAGTGTTAAGAAAGAATAAATTCTTTCACTATTAAGCAAGAGGGGAAACTTTGATTTCCAAGATAGCCTTTGAGCTAAGTTTTGAGCAATTATCTCAAACCACAGAAAGAAGTACATTTTTAAACATAAGAGCTAGTATTATATTTTTGGGGTAATATTGAGCACCAATTTGGGGGAGAATTCAGACAACTCCGAGCCCCCATAAATCATGTAGCCATCATGGGTAGAAAATAGTCATACTTTTTAGATGATTCCTTAGTGCTTTTTAGCATAGACTAGTGGATCCACTTTATAGTCAAGTTCTATACACTTGTCAAGGTATAGGATGGCCCTCACAGCGTGTGGCAAAACGCTATATCATTACAATAGCTCTTAAGTAATGACTGTCGGTTAGAGAACTCCCAGATCAGTATTTTGTATTCTTATATATGCAGAGTTAATTGTATTTTTTATATACATCTAGAGTTTATATTGTACCTTTGCATACACAGAGAGTTACTATTATATTTCTAAAAATACAGAGTTGTTATCCATGTTTTAAAAGCTTTTCTTTATATTGCATTTATTTTATTACTTTATATTAAAATGAGTTGAGTTAAGTTGAGCCCATGTATGTTCTTTCAGTTCCTTTCAAGTTTATGCCTTCTTTTAGAATTCCATTCGCATGCTCGTACATTTAATGTACTGATGCCACTTGGCCTGCATCTTATTATGATATAGATTCAGGTAATCAGGATCAACATCTAGTACATCGTTAATCCAGTTTAGCTTCAGAGTTATTGGTGAGCCTCCTTGCTTCCGGAGGATATCTTTTTTCGTTACTTCATCATTTTAGTTCATTAAGATGTTGGGGGTCTTGTCCCGACATCCATGTCAGTTTTAGAGGCTTCATAGATAGACAGTCATTTAGTCATTTGTCTTTACCTTGTTATTGGCTTATGTTCATATTTGAGTTGCCACTTTGGCTAAGTTAAATGTTTATTTCTAAAACATTATGAGTTTAGTTTGAGTAAGTTGATTATCTTGCATTTGAGTTCTTTTCTTAATGCTTAAAGTCTTCCGTTGAGTAAGTAAGTCAAGACAAGGGTTCACTTGGGGCCAGCAATGATTCTTGAGTGCCAGTCCCGCCCAGGGTGTACACTCGGGTTGTGACAAGTAGCGGGGTATTACACTATCTCCCCCTTAGGAACATTTGTCCTTGAATGAGACTACTCTTAGTAGGCTAGGATGTAATATCAATCATCTAGCTTAAACACCTAAATGGAATCCATTAGTCGAACTCCTAATCGTGCAAGACTCTTCACATCTTTTGCTAGATCTTTCTTATCTTCCTCAAAATGGGCGGTACTACCCATAGACAATATGCTTAAGGCATCAGCAAGAACATTGACCTTACCAAGATGATAAAAAATATTCATGTCATAATCCTTGAGTAATCCTAACCACATTCATTATTTGAGATTAGGCTCTTTCTAACTAAACACATATTGAAGACTCTTGTGATCGGTGAACACATCTACATGAACACCATAAAGATAGTGACACCATTTTATCAAAGCAAATACTACGGCAGCCTACTCTAGATCATGGGTTGGGTAATTTTTCTCATGAACTTTCAACTGTCTGGAGGCATAAGCTATAACTTTGCCATTCTGCATTAACACACAACCCAAACCAACTCTGGACGAATCACAAGATACCACAAAACCTTGACTACCTTTTAGTAAGGTTAACACTAGGCAGTAGTCAACTGTTTTTTCAATTCTTAAAAGCTTTCCTCACAAGCTTCAAACCATTGAAACTTAACTGCTTCTGAGTCAACTTAGTCAAAGGGCATGAAATAGATGAGAACCCCTCTATGAACATTCTATAATATCAAGCCAACCCTAAGAAACTCCTAATATCAGTCGGAGATGTGGGTCTAGGCCAATTCCACTGCCTCTATTTTCTGAGTGTCAACTCTAATTCCATCACCAGAAACAATATGGCCTAAGAATACCACAGACTCAAGCCAAAATTCACCTTTAGAGAACATAGCATATAACTCTATCCTTTAGAGTTAGGAGAACTGCTCTGAGATCACTAGCATGATCTTTCTCATTCCTCAAATAGATTAGTATGTTATAAATAAATACAATAACAAACATATCTAGATAAGGCTTGAATACTCTATACATAAGATCCATGAACGTTGCAGTGCATTAGTTAAACCGAACGACATGACCAGAAACTCATAATGACCATAACGGGTCCTGAATGCTGTATTGGAAATATCACATTCCCTTACTTTGAACTGTTCGTTCAACTCTTTTAACTCTGCTGGTGCCATCCTATATGGCGGAATAGATATAGGACGAGTATTGGGAAGAATATCTATATCAAAGTGTATTTCTCTCACAGGAGAAACTCCGAGAAGATCATCTAGAAAGACTTATGGAAACTCTTTTACTACTGGAACTGACTAAATATGAGGTATCTCAACACTAGAGTCATTAACTTGGACTAAGTGATAGACACACCCCTTGGAAGCTAACTTTCTTACCTTAAGGTGCGAAATAAAATGACCCATAGGCACTATTGAACTGTTCTTCCACTCTATAACTGGTTCACTAGGAAACTAGAACTTGACTACTCGAGGTATGCAGTCTACTAATGCATAATAAGCACGAAGCCAGTCCATACCTAAAATGACATCAAACTCTATCATATCTAACTCAACTGAGTCAGCCATGGTACTCTTGTGATTGACGAAACTGGGACAATCACGATAGACTCTCTCAGCTAGAATAAACTCACCAAAAGGTGTAGAAACACTGAAGGGCTCAAGAAGTTGCTTAGGAAGAACATCAAAATTCATACCAACATATGGAGTTACAAAAGATAATCTCGCTTCTGGATCTATCAAAGTGTAAACATTAAAGTTAAAGACATGGATCATACCAGTGACAACATCTGGCGAATCCTCTTGCTCTTTGCGACTAGTGATAGCATAAAAACGGTTTGATCCTCTGACTGCCCCTGAAGTATCTCCTCTAGATGCAGCTCCATCTGGTGGAGCAACTGAAGAAGATTCCTGTTGTCCACACTTGAAACAACCACTGGATCCATCACGACACATCCCTGGGTGGTTCCTACCACACTTAGCACATGCAGGAGCCCAGTTACCTCATTGTGCCACACTACCCTTAGACTGTGCAGGTCTAGCTCTAAAGTGCTGTGAATTCTGACTATTGTACTCACCTTTGTTCCCTTGTGCAAGTGCACTAGAAAATGATGGAACAGGTCCCTTCTGCTTAGGTTGGAAAGAAAATCAGTTCGCATTACTCTTTTGCTGCTCGGACTCATCCCCTGATGTCTTAGCCCTCTTATTCTTAGACTCTTCTCTATCTCTCAGCTTGTCCTCCTTAACCTGTTGCACATGGATCATTAGCCTAGTTATGTCCATATCCCCTGTTGACACCTAATTTTGACCTAACATTTTAAAAAATTCGTAACTTCTAAGTTTTATTTATTTAATAGTTCAAAATACACTTTTTATAATTTTAAATAAGTTTATTGATAACTATCCTTATTTGTCAAAATTTACAAATTTGATCATATTATTTTAATTATATTATTTTTTTTCATAGCTGCTTGAATACATTCAAATATTTATTCATTTTGATTAAATCATTAGTTTTGTTAAATTGCATTTTTACATGTCATCAGTTACATTCATTACATTTTTTAATATTCATTTTATTCTTTACTTTTATTAATATCAATTTTGGTGTTATTTATCACAGTCTAGAAATACTATTAAATTAGGATAATAATTAAATACATAGATATTTTATTTAATAAAAAATTTTGGGTCATAATCTCAAGCCTAAAATTTGACCTCACTGTAAAATTATTTCCTATATAAGTTTGATTAGGTTAAAAAAGGGCAAGAACCCTAATCTTTCTCTCCTCCTATATGCTCTCATAGCCGCCACCCAAAACCCCACTCGATTTTCACCTTTTCCGGCGTAAAACCCACCAGAAAATGACCACCAGCCGCCACTCCGGCAACATCCAAATACCCGCCTGAAACCAGCAAACCATAAGCTCACAATCTCCGGCTACAACCCCATAACCCGAACAAAACCCCATTTCACTTCTTTTCCATGTTCAAGCAAGCTAAACTCGCGACTTATCAGCAGCAACTCCGGTGAGGAGTTTCAAACTTTGATGAACCGGATCAAAGCAGACTCAAGACACCACTAGTCCCTTCCCCTTTCCCTTTTTGCGATATTTTGTTTGTTTTGTAGGTGTTCAAATCTGCACATTCCGGTGAACTAGAGCTTCAAGTTCCATTAAACTCCAACCAACAGAAACAACAACTTCGTTCCGGTGAAATCCGAAAATAGGAATGCCAACAGAGGTTTGGAACTTCAATAATATCACTATTGCTTTGTATTCTAGTTCTAATTTCTTACAAATTTGTTTGGTTTTGTTTTAGGATGCTGTAGTATTTACTTATATATTTTTTTTATTGACTGTGTTGCTACTTTTTAAATTATTTCTATGTTTGTTTTGTGATACTGTGTTTCTTATGGTTCATGTTATTCATTTTTTATAATTTCGAGTTATTTTGGATTTTTGATGGAATCACCACCTTCGATATTCTTTTTTTTCATAAACTAATTTTATTGTTGTTATGTTGTTTGTATGAATATACTTATGTGTTTCGTTTTTTTTATTTGATAAATGTATTGTATGGTCATTTGTTAAAGTTCACTATTTGTTAAATTGTGTATATATTATTGTTAGTTTTATTATTATATTACCGTTGTTGCTTTTTATTATTATTCTATTATTATAATTGTTATTATTGTTTAGTTATTATTACTTTTTATCATTATTATTATTATTAGTAGTATTATTTGTTATGGTGGATGTATAAGTTTTGTTTGTTGCTACCTACATTTGGTGGCTATTAATTTTGCTTTAAATCTTCATTATTTTAATATGTTATTGTTGATGAATGTCCATGTTCTTTGCTCATTATAATTTGTTGTCAATTTAATAGAAAATATTTGCAAAACTTTTGTTAAAAATGTTAGAACCACATTTAGGATTAATTTAGACTATTTGTTATCTTAATTATTATTTTTTGTTACTTTTGGTTCTTTGTTAAATTGATCTCTAGTAGAAAATGTTAAATTGACCAATGAGAAAATATCTCCGTTGGTTTTGGAAGCCTCCCCAATATTAAAGACGGAACTTTAGTTTAAGTTTGTATATTTTATTTACTAAAATTGACCGATAGAGAAATTACTGTCAATTTCTAAGGCCTCCCATGTTAATAACGGGTTTTTATTTTTAAGTTATTATTTGAGTTATTTATTTTTTTTCATATTTATTTAGAACTAACACTTTTACTAAGTGTCTTTACAGGTACACAGAGCTGTTTTGCATCGAAGCTATTCGAACGGAGTTTAAATTATAATTTTTATTATTGTGTATAGTACTGATGTTAGGCAAACTTAGTCCATTTCTTATTATTGTTTGTGTATTCTACTTATTCATTAATACTTGTATATTTGTTTTTATCTGCTCCTCAATTTGAAAAAAATGAATTCAGTCGAGACCTACAATTGTGGATTTCGAAGGATGCCTAACACCTTCCCTTGGGAATAACTTGAACCCCTTACCTAGAATTTCTTGGTTTCGTAGATCATTTAATTGATTTCCTAGTTTTCCTAAAATTAGGTGGCGACTTCTTTAAAATTCTTATTTTCTTATCATTCTTTTAAAATTGAGTTAATTGTTTATTTTTCAAGTCACCGCGACATTTCGCCCTATTTGAATAAATTAGGGATGTAAACAGAATGGCAACTCCGCTGAGGATATAGAGATTTTAACCGTTATGAGTTTATTTTTTCAAATTGAGGAGACTTTTCTTTTATTGTAATATATCTTGTATCTTGTATATTTTGTTGATTTTTTGTATATTGTACTTGTTGTTTATTTATTATTGATTTAATTGTATGTATATTGTCATTGCATTCATAACATTTTTCAACATATATGTATAGTTTATTAAAGAATGGTTTTGCGAAACTGCAGCCGGGATTTTTTATACTCAGCCCTTTTTAGGAATGATCGACAATTTATTGGTTTGTCATGCGTCCAATGGTTGTCGTGAGTTCCAGCCTAAGTTGTCCGCTTAGGTTTTCGATCTTTCAAAAGCCACTCTTATTCAACTAGTGTAGAGCAAAACCAAATCCTAGATTTAGCGCATTTGAACTAAGTTGACCCAACACTCAAGGCATGTTGGGCCCATTAGAAGCCCACATTGAGTCCGAAATGGCCTTTGACCTAAACGGACGATCATAATTATGTGTTTAAATTTAAAGATGTATACGTCATTTGGCAATTCATTGGTACTCATGGTTGGGGGTTTATCTTAATAGCTTGCTCTAGTCGAAGAAGGAACTCCACAAGCTCCGTTTTCATATAGGTATTAGCATTCGAAAATGAGAAAAAGTTCAAGAAGGAAGGACCTTCCTCGAAGGCTTAGTTTAGGATTGTATCCTTACATGGGACTGATTATTTGTATCGATTTTCCCTCATTTTGTAACCCTATTTGATTTATTCATAAAATTCATATAAAGTGTTTTTGGGGCAATAGAATGTTGTCAAATGACGTAATACATCCTTCAAATCGATAGGCCTGCCCTTGGTACAAAAGGGTCACATATTTGTATAGGACGCGCAATAATTGTTTGTATGCTATGTGATATAATTGAGTTTGGATTTAATCAAAGCAGTGCTTATGTGTTTAATTAATTCTTTGTGTGATATTTTGCATTATCCATTATGAACACGAATTAACAATTTTACCTTTTGAGTTTTTCTTCCTTTCTAGTGAGAGGTTGATTAGTGTCAAAATTTGAAGGTCATTTCTCGTCCGAAATTGCAAGGAACGAGAGGAATCGCGAAATTTGAGTATTTGAATTTCACAGGACATGAATAATCAATCAAAAGACAAATCAGGGGAGTCCTTGACTATGAAGTTACACTCTATTTTATTTATTTTTTATTATGATGGTCTTGCTTTCAGACATTTCTCATATTTTTATAGAGAAATCGTCCCCGACAACAGTCGGGGACGGTGAAAACAATGTAAAGTTCTTGTGAATAATTGGAAGAACATACAGTTTCAAGAGACATTCAAAAAGAATACAACAAGTGGTTACTGTAAAATTGGGAGACCACATTCAACAGACATGCAAAGATCGACAGTTATGAAGATATAAGAATTGCTCCGAGTTTGTCTAAATCTTGAAATTGTTTTATGTCATATCTGCATGAACTACGCGAACCTGATTCTCATTTTGGAGAGATACGTAGGCAACCCTTCTTGGGTTTGGTATTCATTTTTTCAAAAGTCAAAAAATAAAAAAATAATATTGTGTGCATATGTTCAAAAGAATATTTGAATGAACTACGCGAACCTGATTCTCATCTCGGTGAAATACATAGGCAGCCCTTCTTAGGTTCGGTACTTATTCTTTCAAATTTTTTTTAAAAAAAGTAAATTAGTTTATACAAATTTTCAAAGATATATCTGCACGAACTACGCAAACCTGATCTTATCTCAGTGAAATACGTAGGCAACCCTTCTTGGGTTCTGTATTCATTCTTTCAATTTCCAAAAATAAAAATAAAATTTGTGCTTATATTCAAAAATATATCTGCATGAACTACGCACACCTGATTCTCATCTCGAAGAGATACGTAGACAGCCCTTCTCAGGTTTGGTATTCATTCTTTCAAAAAAAAAAAAAGTGTGCACATATTATAAGAGTCATGTCTTCAGCTGAAATAGGACCAATGCAGTTAGGAGCATGTAAAAATATGTGCTATGATGGAGACGGCTGACTTTGTGGTAAACTATAGACTCTTTTGGTACCTCTCATTTGTATTTTTGTGATGCTTGAAATTCTCTTGCAGACATTCAAGATAAGAATAAAATCAACCTCATAGTTTCATGTGCATGGTGTGGAAATCTTTTATATCAAAATTCAATTGCATTGCACTTGTAATCTAGAACATGGCCTGAATGTTTTTCGAGGCGAAATCCTAAGTAATGTTTGGTTTGGGAAAGGATTGTAGGCCTTTTTTGACCTGATTGTGCCTTTCAAAGCCTACCAAATGACATTAATCCCTAGTTTTTTCCACTTTGAGCCTGAAGCCTTTTCTTTGGACAACCACATCTTACCATTATCCTTTTGAGTGCTTACATGCACTATCCCTCTCTTAGTCCAACCTTATTGAGTGCACCAAAAGTGTGCAAATTATAAGAGAAGATCCATGTTTGAAATTGCCAAAGGCAAATGATACAAAGTCTCCCAAGGTCAAGGAAGCAAAAATTGACTTCTAGAAAAAGAAAAACAAAAGAGGAAAGGTTGAAAGAAATAAAGAAAGACAAAAACACCCCTACAAGGTCAATGAAAGACAAGAAGGAAAATACTCCGACAAAAGACGAGAAAACTTCAAAATAAAGGGGGTGAAAAGAGGAAAATCTACAAGAAATAAGGTTTCAAAAGAAGTTGAAACAAAATAAAGAAAAGAAAAAAAGGGAAAAACTCCAACGAACAAGGATTCAAAAAAAGTCAAAAAAAGGGGACAACGAAGAGGATTAGATGCCAAATGCGTATCAATCGTCAAAAACACAAATTCACTATGACACTCAAGAAAGAATTATGTCACGCTTATCCTAAATATATATCCTACCTATCCCTAAGCCTACGTTACAAGCCAATGAAAAGCCCTACATGATCTCATTTCAAATGTTCTCACATTAGTGGAGATTTACATAAAGGCCAAGCATATGGTATCACAATTGCATGCATTGAATATTCTTTTGAGTGTGAGTGCACTTTGAAAAATGTCATTAAATAAAACGCTTCAAATATGTGTGAAATAGGACTTTGCTTGTTATGAGGGCACTTGAAACATGGGAATTGGTACAATTCAAAACCTTTGTTTGTAACAAGATGAGCAAATCTTGTTGATCCTTAAGTATGTTTGAGGTACCACATGAAGCTATAGAAATTACCTTGAATTCAATCTTAGTCAAAAAAAGAGAAACAAAAAAAAAAAGGAGGGATTTACCTGCAATCCTAACTGTTGGTACCAATTGTAGTCAAGATTTGACTATCTCATCATATTCTTTATTTCTTCAAAAATAAAAATAAAAAAAGGTGAGCAAACACCCACCTTTTAATATTGTCAAAGCATTTTTTTAGATTCTTTTCTTTAAGAAAAAAATAAAGAAGAAGAAGAAGAATTTGCATCTCCATTTTGGTTTGTTCATTGCAAAATGTGACATTAGGGCTAATCTCATCAGTGTAAAATGCCTATTTCACTTCATTAGATTGTTCATCCAAAAAAATGTGACATATCTTTTGTCTTTAGGCTTTGAATATCGCAAGAAATGTCATTTTTCCTATTTCATCATATTCATATTGTAGAGTTTCTACTAATGATCTTATCTCAGATTTTTTACAGTATTCATTATCTACAGGATTGAAACTACATTTGACCTGATTCTTGGCTCAACAGGATATGTAGGCGCCACGACGGCTCGATCATATCCATTGTGATTTTATTTTCTCTTTATAATAAAAACTAGGACAAAATTTTTGAGAATATCTCAAAAATTCACAATAAAGGTGTTATCTCCAGCAAGTCAAGATTGGAGATCATTTTGAGATTTGCCAAGAGTTCTAACTGGGACAAAATTTTTGAGGAAAACCTCAAAAATTCCAACAAGTACTGTCAAAAGCTTGATAGTCAACTTCAAATTATCTATCATCGCTTGAAGCTCAAAGTCAACATGCAAATCTACCAGCCATGTCATGACGAGCCAGCAACTCCTCGTACAAATCTCAAATAAGACATGAGTCACAATAAACAAAAAATGGTCAATAGTAAAATGTTGGTTGCTTACATGTGTCAAAGTAATCATACATTTTGTACACCTTCTCTTTTAAAGAATCTTTTCTCAAGGTTTATTGACTAAGTCGCTAGCTAAGGCAACATTGTGTCTACTAATTGTTCCTTTTCAAGTACAGGAACATGTGAAAGCATTGAAAGTATGACACTTTCAAGACAATCATAGAGTCATCCACCTCGTTACAGTTGGACAATCATTGAGTCATCCACCTCGTTACAGTGGACAATCATCGAGCCATCCACCTCGTTACAGTTGGATAATCACGAGCCATCCACCTCGTTACAGTGGATAATCATCGAGCCATCCACCTCGTTACAGTTGGACAATCATTGAGCCATCCACCTCGTTACAGTTGAACAATCATTGAGTCATTCACCTCGTTACAGTGGACAATCATGGAGCCATCCACCTCGTTACAGTGGAAAACTATTAAGACATCCATCATTTGCATTTTTCATAGTATTTTTATTTGCCAAGAGGGCCATTCCATTTTTTAATTACCGAGAGGGCCATTGCATTTTTCATTTGCTAAGAGGGTCATTGCATTTTTCATTTGCCAAGAATGCTATTGATTTTTCATTTGCCAAGAGGACCATTGCATTTTTCATTTTTCGAGAGGGTCATTGCATTTTCATTTCTCGAGAGGGCCGTTGCATTTTTCATTTCCCAAGAGGATCATTGCATTTTTCATTAGCCAAGAGGGCCATTACATTTTCATTCACTGAGAAGGCCATTGAATTTAAGTCACATCTATTCAAAGGTGAAGGATATGCAGCTTATCTATTCTGCATTCAAGTTGGTAGAGATTTGCGCTGAAAGATAGTTGCATTTAAGTCGCATCTATTCGAAGGTGAAGGATATGCACCTTATCTATTCCACATTCAAGTCGGAGGAGACTTGCGTTGAAAGATATTTGCATTTAAGTCGCATCTATTCGGAGGTAAAGGATGTGGACCTTATCTATTCCGCATTCAAGTCGGTGGAGACTTGCATTGGAAGATATTTGCATTTAAGTCGCATTTATTCGAAGGTGAAAGATGTGCACCTTATCTATTCTATGTTCAAGTCGGACGAGACTTGCGTTGAAAGATATTTGCATTTAAGTAGAATCTATTCGGAGGTGAAAGATGTGCACCTTATCTATTTTATTTTCACGTCGGAGGAGAGTTGCGTCGAAAGATATTTGCATTTAAGTCGCATCTATTAGAAGTTGAAGGATGTACACCCCATCTATCACATTGAAGGATATTCATATTCCATTACCAAAGTGGTAGTCTTCACAAAATCCTACCAATGGATCATCTTTTTTTATTCGTCCTACCAATGAACATACATTCATATCCTACTGATGGCTCATCTTTTTTCATTCGTCCTACCGATGGACATGCATTTAGATCCTACCGATGAATCATTTTTTTTCATTCGTCCTACCGATGGACATACATTCATATCCTACCGATGGATCTTTTTTATTTGTCCTAGTGATGGACATACATTCAAATCCTACCGATGAATCTTTTTTTTTTCATTCGTCCTACAGATGAACATACATTCATATCCTATAGATGGACATACATTCATATCCTACCAATAAATCATCTTTTTTCATTCGTCCTACCGATGGACATGCATTTAGATCTTACCGATGGATCATCTTTTTTATTTGTCCTAGCGATGGATATACATTCAAATCCTACCGATGGATCTTTTTTTTTTCATTCATCCTACCGATGGACATACATTTATATCCTACTGATGGATCATTTTCATTCATCCTACCAATGGGCATACATTCATATCCTATCAAGGAATTGTTTTCATTCGTCCTACCGATAGGCATACATTCACATTTTGCCGATGGATCATCTCCATTCGTCCTACCGATGGATATAAATTGATACCCTATCGATGGATCTTCTCTACCGATGGTCATGCATTTATATCCTACCGATGGATTATCTTCATTAATCGTATCGTAAGAGATGCTACCTTCTTCATTAATTTTGTCTCTACTAATGAGTTTTATCTTTGTATCTTCGAGAACATCGATGAAGATGCCTTCTTAATTGAGCCATAAGTGTGGAGTACATCAACAAGGACGCAACACAACGTGGAACCTTTTGGAAGCAAATTGAGGATCTACTTCCACCACATTCCAACCACACTTTTATTTGAAGGTCATGTGTTCGGCCAAAATCAGGTTTGTCAAGTTTCTTTGTTCATGATTTCTTTCATCAATCATATCCAACGAAAGGGACAACTGTTGACACCCAATTTTGACCTAACATGTTTAAAAATTCATAACTTTTAAGTTTTATTTATTTAACAGTTCAAAATATATTTTTTATAAGTTTAAATAAGTTTATCGATAACTATCCTTATTTGTAAATATTTAGAATTTTTTATCAGTTAATTTTAATTATATTATTTTTTGTCACAGCCAATTGAATACGTTCAAATATTTATTCATTTTGATTAAATCATTAGTTTTGTTAAATTGCATTTTTTACATGTCATCAGTTACCTTCATTACATTTTTTAATATTCAATTTATTCTTTACTTTTATTAATATCAATTTTGGTTTTTTTTAGCACAGTCTAAAAATACTATTAAATTAGGATAATAATTATATACATAGATATTTTATTTAACCAACAATTTTTTTTCATAATCTCAAGCCCAAAATTTGAGCCAATTGTAAAATTATTTCCTATATAAGTTTGATTAGGTTAAAAAATAAAGGTGGTGGAAAATATTTAGGTTAGGAAGAACTTTCTTTAAAGGGAAAGAACCTAATCTTTCTCTCCTCTTATATGCTCTCATAGCCACCACCCAAAACCCCACTTGTTTTTCACCTTTTCGATTTAAAACCCACTAGAAAACGACCACCAACCGCCACTCCGGCAACATCCAAATACCCGCCTGAAACCAGCAAGCCGTCGAGCTCGAAGCTCACAACCAGATCTTTGGCTAAAACCCCAGAACCCAAAAAAAACCCCATTTCTCCTCTTTTCCAAGTTCAAGTGAGCTAAACTCACAACTCACCAGCAACAACTCCGGTGAGGAGTTTCAAACTCCGATGAACTTGAGCAAAGCAGACTCAAGACGCCGCTAGTCCTTTCCCCTTTCCCCTTTCCCCTTTTGCGATATTTTGTTTGTTTTGTAGGTGTTCAAATCTGCACATTCCGGTGAACTAGAGCTTCAAGTTCCATTAAACTCCAACCAACAACGACAACAACAACTTCGTTCCGGTGAAATCCGAAAATAGGACTGCCAACAGAGGTTTGGAACTCCAATAATATCTCTATTGTTTTCTATTTTAATTCTAATTTCTTACAAATTTGTTTGGTTTTGTTTTAGGATGTTGTACTTTTTATTTATATTTTTTTTATTGACTGTGTTGCTTCCTTTTTATATTATTTCTATGTTTGTTTTGTGATACTGTGGTTCTTATGGTTCATGTTATTCATTTATTTTATAATTTTGAGTTATTTTGGTTTTTTGATGAATCACCACCTTTGATATTCTATTTTTTATTAGACTAATTTTATTGTTGTTATGTTGTTTGGATGAGTATACTTATGTGTTTAATTTTGTTTTATTTGATAAATGTATCGTATGGTGATTTGTTAAAGTTTACTATTTGTTAAATTGTATATATTATTGTTAGTTTTATTATCATATTACTGTTGTTGCTTTTTATTATTATTCTATTATTATGATTGTTATTATTGTTTAGTTATTATTACTTTTATCATTTTTATTATTACAATTATTATTATTTGTTATGGTGGATATATAAGTTTTGTTTGTTGCTGCCTACATTTGGTGGCTATCAATGTTGCTTCAAAGCTTCATTATTTTAATATATTATTGTTGATGAATGTCCATGTTCTTTGCTCACTGTAATTTGTCATTAATTTAATAGAAAATATTTGCAAAAACTTTTGTTAAAAATGTTAAACCACATTTAGGATTAATTTAGACTATTTGTTATCTTAATTATTATTTTTTGTTTCTTTTGGTTCTTTATTAAATTGATCTCTAGTAGTAAATGTTAAATTGGCCAATGAGAAAATCTCTCCGTCGGTTTTGGAGGCCTCCCCAATATTAAAGATGGAAATTTAGTTTAAGTTTGTATATTTTATTTGTTAAAATTGGTCGATGAAGAAATTACCGTCAATTTCCAAGGTCGCCCATGTTAATAAGATGGGATTTTATTATTAAGTTATTATTTGAGTTATTTATTTTTATTCATATTTATTTAGAACTAACACTTTTACTAAGTGTCTTTACAGGTATACGAAGCTGTTTTCCATCGAAGTTATTCGAACGGAGTTCAATTATAATTTTTATTATTGTGTATAGTATTGACGTTAGGCAAACTTAGACCGTTTCTTATTATTGTTTGTGTATATTACTTATTCATTATACTTGTATATTTGATTTTGTCTTCTCCTCAATTTGAAAAAAATGAATTCTGTCAAGACCTACAATTGTGGATTTCGAAAGATGCCTAACACCTTCCCTTGGGAATAACTTGAACCCCTTAGCTAGAATTTCTTGGTTTCGTAGATCATTTAATTGGTTTCCTAGTTTTCCTAAAATTAGGTGGCGACTCCTTTAAAATTCTTATTTTCTTAAAATTCTTTTAACATTGAGTTAATTGTTTATTTTTTGAGTCATCGCGACATTTCGCCCTATTTGAATAAATTAGGGATGTAAATATCCCCTATCAGCATTCGAGACAACCCAGCAACGAATAAACTCGTCCTGCTCCTCATGTTAGCAACCATCTCCGGAGCATAACGGGAAAGTTGTGTGAACTTCAGACTATACTCATGAATACTCATAGATTCCTTCTTAAGAGTGAGGAACTCTCGTACCTTAGCCTCTCTTAGTTCTCGGGGAAAGAAATGCCCTAAGAAGGCCTCCTCAAAACATGCCCAACTCACAAATTTTGCTCCCTCAACTCGATTCTTCTTCCATTGGTCGAACCATATCCTAGCGACACCATTCATTTGGTATGCGACTAGTTATACCCTCTCAGTATCAACAACAAGCAGTAACACTTGAACTTGTGAACCTTGGTGGATTTATCCTTAAGAACTCACGGATCTTTGAAGTGTCAGCCACTTCCTGTCGATTCCCTCTCTGTTGCCCAGCTTGGTTTGTCGATGCTTGGCTTAACATCCGGATGGCCTCACGGAACTCAGCATTGGTGACCTGTCCTTGGGGTTGCACTTAAGGTGCATTAGGTACCCCTTGCTTCTCAACGTTCCTCATAGCAGGACTACCTCGGACAGCTTTTGGTGGAGCCATGATCTGAAAGACACGTGCTGGCACGAATTGGAAAGAAACTTTTTAGAGATAAAACTCTAACGCATAAAATGCGTATGAAGAAGTGAGATAGTTCCTAAGTGTCGCAGCCTCCTAATTATAAATGTGGCACGCTTCACACTGATAATCAGGACTCTACTGACACGGCTCCATAGACTCCCTAGGACTCTTCAACTCTATGCTCTGATATCAAGTTTGTCATGTCCCGAGCCTACACCCTGGACATGGCTGACACTCGAAAACCATTGTTGACCCCAAGTGAACCCTTGGCCCGACTTACTTACTCAGCGGAAGACTTTAAGCAATAAGAAAAGAACTCAAATGCAAGATAATCAACTGTCTCAAACTAAACTCATAATATTTTAGAAATAAACATTTAACTTAGCCAAAGTGGCAACTCAAATCTGAACATAATCCAATAACAAGGTAAAGACAACTAACTAACTGATTGTCTATCTATGAAGCCTCTAAAACTAAGATGGATGTCAGAACAAGACCTATGATGTCATAATGAACTAAAATGATAAGGTAATGAAAAAGGGGATCCTCTGGAAGCAAGGAAGCTCACCAAAAACTCTGAAGCTCAACTGGATCAACGATGTGCTGGATGCTGATCATGATTACGTGAATCTGCATCATAATAAGATGCACACCAACTGGTATCAGTATATTGAATATACGAGCATGCGGGGGGAATTCTAAAACAAGACATAAGCTTGAAAGGAACTGAAAGAACATACCTGGGTTCAACTCAACTCAACTTAACTTATTTCAATATAGAGCAATAAAATAAATGCAATATAAAGAAAAGCTTTTAAAACATAGATAACAACTTTGTGTAGTTAGAAATACAATAGTAACTCTGAATGTATGCAAAGATACAATATAAACTTTGAATGTATATAAAAATACAATTAACTATGTGCATATAAGAATACAAAATACTGTTGTGGGAGTTTCCCTAACCGACAACCATCACTTAAGAGTTATTGTGATGATACACCATTTTGCCTCACGCTGTCAGGGTCGTCCTATACCTTGACAAGGGTATAGAACCTGACTACTAAGTGGATCCACTAGTCTATGCTAAAAAGCACTAAAGAATCATATAAAAAGTATGACCCTTTTCTACCCATGATGACTACATAGTTTATGGGGGCTGGGAGTTATCTAAACTCTCCCCCATATCGGTGTTCAATACTACTCCCAAAATATAAACTAGCTCTTATGTTTAAAAGCATACTTCTTTCTATGGTTTGAGGTAATTGCTCAAAACTTAGCTCAAAGGCTATTTTGAAAATCAAAGTTTCCTCTCTTGCTTAATTATGAAAGCATTTACTCTTTACTGAAAACTAGCTCAAAGGCTCTTTTGGAAATCTCAGTTTTCTTTCTTATTTAAATGTGAACGTTTTAAACTCTTTGGGAATACATAGTCCCGATATACTCTTTTGAAGAAATGAACTTCAAATCTTTTACTCTTTACTCAAGTCTTAAAACAAAGTTAAAACATTTGTAAAAGACTTTTGGAAGACTCTAAGAACTTCTCTTGACTTGGCTCTTAACTTCTCTTGACTTGACTCTTAACTTTCCTTGAATTGAATTATGGATTCAAGGATTGTGATTTGTGATAGGAAAGATCTCATGCTGTTTAGGAGTGTTTTTAGTTAGCTAAACATGAAATACGATCAAGAAATCACTGCTTGAAAGCACCGCGACGTGGAGATGCATTTAAATATTTGGTTGCGAAATAAATTTTCAGGTAGAACGGTCCGTGACCGCTCTGCGACGCGAAGACAACTTTATCAATCCTGAGGAACAGGTCCACGACACGAACCTGGTACCCAGATTTTCCCGACTTGTTCCTTCTTCGTTTTCTAACCCCAATTCGCCTAAATTTGATTGTTTTTATTTAATTCCTCTTTAGATTCAGATACCCAGCATATGTACACAAGAATCTAATCAAACACAACTCTAAAATAGTCCTTAAATTCTCAAGAACTCCTCAATCTCATCCCAAATTCAAGAATGAAAGCAATTCAAGAACATCAAAGTCTCAATCTTTTAGGAAAATCATACTGAAATAAACATGTTTGGCCGTGGGTGAAAGAACCCAACACTGTGAACTCACATACCTCGTAGGATTGAATCCTTGGCGAAACCCGCACCAATTTCTCAAGAAATCGACGAACCTTGTTTCTTCTCCTCTTTTCTCCTCTTCTTTTCTTTTCTCTCAAAACCCTAAATCTTTTTGATGAAGCGTAAACTGAACCAAATCAGTTTAGAACCCAACTTAATTACCAAAAAATCGAAATTACTTAATAGGGTAGTAAAAAGACCAAAGTACCCTTCTAAAATCCAGTTTTGACTTTCCTTATATAGTTAGCCCAGCTTCAAATGGGCATATCTCCCTCATACGAACTTTAAATCGCACAAATTTGGTGGTGTTGGAAAGATGATTCAAAGATCTTTCCTACGATATCTTGCAGCACTCCTAACTCATTCTGACCTAGGAGTTATGGTCATTTGAAATTGACCCAAAACTCATACTTAACTTATTGTTTTGTCAAATTTCCAAATTTTCATTCTTTCCAAAAACGACTCTTTCTAATTTTAAGTCTTTCTAGTAGCGCGGTGTTACACCAAATTTTTGCATCACAACTAATATAAATCAAAATGGGTCACTTAAAATTCAAGAAAGTCTACATTCAATAATATGAATTAGGTGTTGGGTTTTATGGATTAATGAAAAGCCGATGAGGTGAGGGATGAAGATGAAGGAAAAATGACTAATATGGAAGAAGAAAGGTATGTGTAGTGCTTCAATGAGGAAGAAGACAATTGGGGAAGACAACAAAATAAAGAAAGAACAAAAAGATTAAATATCTTTTTTTTTTTTAAATCGAACCCACAAATTTTAGTTACTTCTAAACAAGAAATTTCACATTTTTTTTAAATTTAACTTATAAATTTTTTTATAAAACTATTAGTTATATATTGGCCAATAAAAAAATGTCATGTGTATGATTTACCATTCGATTTTTTTTGTTTTTATTATTTCACGCGCTAGTGAGTACATTCACTTTTCCACGTCAACTCTTAGGGTGGTATTTAATCACTTCAAAATTGTTAAGGGAGATATTTAAACACCCGATAGTTAAAATACTAAAGTAAGTTTTGTTGTCAAGTTCTGAGAGATTTGATGTATTGATCTCATACATACAACTTGAAAATACATATATTAAATTCAATTGATCACAAATATAATTGACGTTTTCATATACATTCAATTTCTACTGTGAAAATGCATACATACACATTTAAGTAAAGATTAGATATTATACTCGTGTGATTTCAGCTAGCATTAAATATTACATACATGTGAATACAATGTATTTTACTACATTTTATTTAAAAGAAGGAAAAAGGCATAAATTCAACCCCCCCCCCCCCCCTCCCCCGAAACTTATTACGAAAAGTAACTTACACACTTAAACTATTTTAACGATCTATTACACACCTAAATTATTTAAAAGTGAATTTACTTCAATCCTGATGCACATACAACCAGTCACATGTTGAGAAAGTATTTCATACTTGCACCACGTCATCAACATGCCACTGTCACATCAATAATTATGTTAGATTTTAAAAAATAATAAAATCCATTTCACCCAATTGCTTCTCCTTCCCTACACACCATCAAACCCACCATTAAACCACCACCATTAATGTTGCCATTACACCAAATTCACTTCTCCACCACCCATAACCAAATTCACCAACGAAATCTTCCCACAACCATTACCATCATAAAAAATTGATAACAACTGTAATAAACTTAACTAAATTTACCATCGAAACCATATCACTACCATTGAAATTCATCAAAATCATAACCATAAATTTGAGCATCCACATCAAAATCACAAATTTTATTGTTATTATTGAAATTAAAAGCCATACCACCATTAATTTTATCACCCATCTCCAAACCCACCACCAAAATTATCACAATTGACGAGATCGAGAGGAGACAATCCTTCCATGGTCGAGAGAATCAAAGAGGATAAAATAAATTATTACACCTGGACTAACAAGCAAGATCTAAATAAGTGACTTTCCAATTAAAATCTTAAATAAAAAATAATAAGGCGTCTTCCTCCATCACAGAGAAACAACCAGAACACTTGTGCCAGTAAAATAGTTACATTAAAAATGTAGATTAAGAAGTCAGAAGAGTATAGATCGGATATAGGGACAAAAATAGAACAAAACAGTTTTCTAATAGTCTTGAGAAGTGAAGGATCGCGTGAGAAATGGACAGATCTGTAACTCAAAGCGCAAATGAAATTGAATCGATAAGGGGGGAAAAGACTGAGATCTGCATGTTACTTTTGACGAGATCGAGTGGAGAAGAAAGGTAGGGTGACGTGAAGGAGAAGCGTGAGGGTGGGGGAAATTGACTTCATTTTTAAAACTCAAACGCGCTTTATTTATTTTATATTTAATTTTATTTTCACATCAACTTTAAAGGTAGTATTAAATTTATTTTTGAATAATATAGTGTAATAGATCGCTCCAATAATTTAAGCGTGTAACTGATTTTTCGAGACAGCTTTAAAAATGAATTCATGCATTTTCCCTTTAAAAAAACCTTTATATATTGTCGTAAACAAACGCTAATAATGTTACTTATGATAATCATTTTTCATTTTAGTACTATCATTTAACATGTATCAAATTCTATGAATTATTTAATAAGGATCTGAAAAATATTTCAATGTTGATTGAAATTGATATTACAATACCAAATTTTTATGAAGGACATTTTACCCCTGCACTATTTATTAGTGTATTTAAAAGGTATATATGTGTCCACGTAGACACATTATTATTTAAAATTATGCAATATTTATAATGTCTATGTAGACACATATATACCTTTAAAATACACTATTAAATAGTACAAGGGGTAAAAAGCCATTTTCAAAGTTTGATATCGAAACATTAATTTCAATCAAAATTGAAATATTTTTCAGACTTTTATCCCTTCATTTTATAGTAAGATAATAATATGCAAACAATAATACTCTTTATAAAAATTCCATCCAATATGCATCACGTGATATGCCTCTTCATATTTTCCCATTTGCATATGCATCATAAAAATCATAGCAACTTTGTCAAGATCACATAAAAAAAATCACGTTCATGTAATGTATTAATTAACATCATTATTCTTTATATACAATACAAAGTATGAGCCAACATCACCCAAAGTTTCTCTTTCTTTTCTTTCACCATCCATAACGTTCAAATTGTTACTCTATTTCAAAAAAAAAATTGTCAATAACATTAATTGCTTCTATACATCACTATTTCCGATTCAAGATTTTGTTTGCTCATCAATTCAATTTTCATTTACGTAGTTTTTCTTTTTCTTAATAATGAATAGATCTCTCTACTCTCTTATTTCTCAAAAAAGTGATTCAATTGACAGCCAAAGGTCAATTTTTCACAAATTATTTTTCTTAAAAAACAACCTCCACAAAAAAATATATTATTGAAGAGTATGAATTAGAAAACAGAAAGTATAGAAAGTAAGTCGGGAAATCTAATTGATATTTGTTTTTAATTGGGATCAAAGTTTATGATTAGACCAGAAACAAAATACAAAGTAAACTTTAATTGGACTCGTTTGGCCATGCGATATTAAATCATGATATGAAATTATGAAATAAAGTTGAAGTTTTATTTGAACATGCAATTTGAATTTTTTATGTCGTATGTTTTCTCATAAATATAAAAATCTCATAAGTTGTAAAACTATTAAAATTGTCCCAATTCGTTACACAATCTTGCCAAATAAGCAAAAAATTATAAAATCGCATATACACTATCCAAAGCTATCTAAAAAAATATTAATTTAAATTTTAGTTCAATAAAAAAAAAATTAAACATAAGTTGTTGTGTAATAGTCTTTAATATAATCCTCCCACATAGTACACACAATATCCTCACATTGAACTTGCGTTTCTCCATCGTATGACCAAAAAGACAAACAAGTATACATTTTAGTTACATATGAAATAAATGATTAGAAAACATAAATGTGGATTCTTTTTTTACAAAATATAAACTTATGGGTGGGTTAATTTTTGTATTTGAAAAATCCTTAATCATGATTTGAAATTCTCAAATTATGTTTTTTAGAAAATTTGATATTTCATATCGCAATATAAAATCACATGTCTAAACACCTATTAAGTGTTGATGTTAGTACAAGTGAGCCACAAATATAATCAGGAGGGTACTTTTAGCAAAATATATTTAGACCATTTGGAATAATCCAGATTCATTTTTGGTCCTTTTCCAAAAAATGTTTTAGAAAGTGCTTGTATTGGCTTAAAAAGTAGCTTTTAAGTCAAAAATAAAAAGTCAAACTAAAATAACTTTTAAGTCAAAAAAATAAAAAGTTTGGGGAGACCTACTTTTAGTTTTTGACTTATTTTAAGTCATTTTAAACATATTTTAAGTCATTTTTGACATTGTCAAACACTTCCTAACTTATTTTAAAGTCATTTTTCTTGATTATTTTTTTTTTTTATATTTATCAAACACTTCTAAATGTCAAAAAATAACTTAAAAGTATGTTTGACTAACTTTCAAGCCAATTCAAAAAGTTGGTCAAACAAACTTTTAAGTCAGTTTTTGACTTCTGAAACTATTTGACAAATATAAAAATTAACTTAAAATAAGTCAAAAATGACTTAAAATAAGTTAGGAAGTGTTTAACAAGATAAAAAATGACTTGTAATACGTTTAAAAATGACTTAAAATAAACCAGAAATCAAAAGTAGATCTCCTCTATTTTTTATTTTTTGACTTAAAAATCATTTTAGTTTTGACTTTAAATTTTTGACTATTTTTTTTAAGCCAATCCAAACGGGCTCTTACAGTCCTTGTAACCCAACTTTTGTAAACCACTACAAAAGACATTGAGGAGACACTGTCATAGAGGGATAAATTATGTTAAGATTAGATATGTTTAGATTAGTTATCCTGACATTATTGCTTACTAATTGTTTGGTTTGTTCTACTAAAAATAATAATCATTGCATCCTTTCTAAAAATAAGTGGTTTGATTACAAAAATACTCTTATTTAGTTTTTATCTGTAAAATTTTTTTATAGAGTTTTAGTATTTATTCTTTAAATCAAAACATCCATCTTATTTAGCTTAATTATTTCTATGTATGATAGGATTTAGCCCCCGAAAAACTCAATTTCAGCTTTGGGAAACAAAAAAACAAAAAAAAGGAGGAGGATTTAACCCATAAAAAATAAAAGAACTGAAAGAAGAGTTGCCTTACCATGCTTGTAAAATCAGTAGCCTATTTTACTTAAATATCTCCATTTTGAAGCCTCCAAACAAATCCAGCAAAATTTTGCCAATACTAAAACCAATAGTACTCTTTCGACGGAAGTTCATAATTAAAGGTTTTGAAGGATAGTTTTGTCATTTAATAAGCTTATTCCATCATAATTTTTGATGGGATTATTATACCACCCCTTGGGAGGGATAATTTATCCTGGTACTATTTATTACTCCCGGATAAGTTATCCCAAATTTCTCAACCAAACACTAAATTAAGTGCCACTAAATATTTATCCCAAGACTATGTGTTTATACTTCACACCAAACGACCCCTAAATGTATTGTGAAAGTGTTCCATAGGAATCCAAAAAACAATGTAGCACAATCCTCCAAATCAAATACTGCATTTATATTGGCCATTATAACAAATACTTAGAAGTGTACACTGAACCAAGACTAACTTAAAATTGCATTACCAGAATATAAGCATCACTCAGTTGGTATCTGCTATATACAAATTGCAATAATAAACGACGATTCCAAACAACATACCCAGTGAAATCCCACTAGGTGGACATATTCGTGAAAATTCCCTTCCTTTTCATTTATCTTTTTTTTTCCTTTATGGATATATATAAGCGTGAAAATTTACAACATTTGCAGCATGAATCGGTCTCTCACCAGGTATAATTTACCTTTGTTACACCAAGAGTCACAGCAACCAAAGCAAGTGTAGCCTGATGAGAGAACAAAATGAACATAGTCAAAGCGAATGACATTAGGCAGAATAACTAAGATATGCTAGAATAACACAGAGCACCAGAAGTGTGTGAAAATGCTGGTACCATGTTTTCCTTTGGTGTTCTGGCAACAGCAGATAATTAGTTATCAAAAGGTCCGTAACTGAAACCATTCATCCCCTTCAGCACCAACGAGCCAACAACAGATACTCAACTTTAAAGGAACATATTTGTTGTTCAAATTTTGCTAAAAAATGCCAACACTTGATCCTATTTTAACGGCTAAAAGTTTTACTACAAAGATGTTATACTCATGAAAGAAGAGCATTTTCTTAACAATATTTTCTTTATATTTGCAATTCACAAATCCATCTAACAAAATTTTCTTAACGATTCTAGAGAAGTCACACCTAAAGGTTTATTTTTTGAAAATGAAGTCACACCTAAAGGTTTATGAGGATATAAACACATGTCCAGAAATTAAAGCCTTCAGTGCATAACTCCTCCAGTTCTTGATCCTCCGCCATTCAAGATTATTAAATTCTGCTACAAGCAAATTGATAAAAAAATTCTACAGAGCCACCCAAACAGCATCTATGCTCAAACTTCTTTGTGCTTTTGAAAATTACTCGACTCACTCTACAGGTTTACAATTGAAAAGGCAATAATATGTTACACATCTACAATATATGGGAAACCTATAATGTGAGGATGTAACGACCGGGTCCAAAGTTACAGAAAAGCCAATGGGGAAAAATTTTGGGTCGGAAAACTTTCTCGTAGTACCTTGGAATTTCCCAACCTAGTCTAGATTTGTACGAAATCGGAGTCGTTGAGGTGTAGGGAAATTTAGTAGCAATCGGGTGATTTAATTATGATTTTGATTACATGAGTAGTTAGATAAGTCGTAAAGGAATCCGTACGACTTTATGAAATTGAATTCGGGCCAGTAAAAATTCTGAAATCGATCTTAGAGTGAAGGAGATTTTCTGAGTGTCGTTGGTTAGAGGTGTGTTGTGAAATAGGGGTTTTGAAATTATTAAAATAGCTCACTGTTTCGTGCAAGCTACTTTGGCGCTGGGTTTTGTCGCTCTAGCGGGGCCGCTGTGGCGGGCCAGACGTGACTTAAAGTCATAAATAAACCCTTAAACGACTTTATTCTGCACTTATCGATTTTTAGAGCTAAGGAACGAACCCCAGGCGACCCTTGACAGTTTTCCACCACTCTTGAGGCTAAAGGTAAGTTTTTCACTCCCCGAATCCGTTTTTCGATCCGTAGAATATAATGAAATGGGTAAATATCGATGAGGGAGGGTTTTGATCTAGAATTTATGGTGGAAACAACCCTAATTGGGATCATGGGTATGATCTAGGGTTGTTAGAATTGTTAGTAATTCGGGTAATTAGTGATTGTTTATTGATTCCCGTATTATATTGATTATTTGTAGACCAAGAACAAGCAGAATGAATCCGGAAAGGGAGGGGTCAAGTTTCTTAGGGTTTCAAGCTTGTTTCGAGGTAGGTGATGGTTGTGATTCTATGATTGTGTGATGTATGTTTGTTCTTTCTTCATTATGATACATGTATGTATATGAATGTTGCATTATTGATCACACTTGTTGTAAATGAGATAGATGAATGATGTTTACCATGAAATCATAACTTAAATGTATGATCTTGAGGATATACTTGTGATTGTGATTGTAGTGTGTTGAATGGATCGGTTGCCACGTTCCGGCATAACTAACTTTGGATCGGTTGCCACGTTCCGACATAATTATGGGATCGGTTGCCACATTCCGGCATAATCATTGGATCGGGTACCACGTTCCGGTATGCTAACTGTTTGGGTTTGGGTTTGGGTTCCATGAGAGGACCAATGACTTGTCATAATTGTGTATTTTGAGAAATATGAAGTTGTTCATTGTTCGTAAATGTTGATAATATTGTTTATGTTCGATATGTGCATGTGATTATATTGTTGTAATAGCTTATATATGTTACACTTAGTGGGATAGCCGCGTGATCCTACCAGTACACTGTGTTTGTGTATTGATACTGCACTTGCTCTTTCTTTGTTGAGTACAGGGCATCTTCAAGCGGCTACTGACAGACCTTGCTTGGAAGATCAGTGATCGTTCGAATTCAAGGGTGAACCAGTTCTTCCAAGCTGCCATGAGTTCACCTTTCGTCTATGTCCACCATTTCGGACTTTAAGACTTTCTAATTAAGTTTTAGTTCATTAGTATGGGGTTGTATCCCTTCTTGTTTAGACTTGTTGAACTTAAGATGTTTTGGTACATTGACTTTTAGGTTCTAGGTTAATTCTTTCGCATTTGTTTAGTTCGTTGTTAGATCTAAACTTCAGTTTTAGCTTTTATTCCTATTTTTGTATCCTTAAATGCTTTAGTTTTGGTTTAGTTGCTTTGTTTGGGTGTAGTAGTGGTTTTCCCACCGGATGGTTAGTGTCGGTGCCAATCACGACGGTCTGGATCGTGACAGAGGAGCTCTAGGGTAATTGAACATGTGGTGCACATATCTATACTTTACAAGAAGTACAAAGGAAAAAGGACAAATATACCCCTGAACTTTCGTAAATGGTATGCAGATACCTGCCGTCAAAAAACTAGAGCATATATACACTTTATACTAACGGACATACACGTGTCATAATCTTATCTACCAACCCGAGTTTTATTAAATATCGGATCGACGGATAAGATTGTACCACGTGTCCCTATTTAGTCTTCCGTTAGAGTAAAGGGCATATATGCTCTAGTTTTTTGACCGCAGGGGCACCAATGTCCCAAAAGTATGACGAAGGGTATCTACATACCATTTATGATAGTTCGGGGGTATATTTGTCCTTTTTCCCAAGTATAAAATTTAGGAACTAGACTAATTTCAATACCACTTCTCCCTAAAGAGGAAAGAGAGGTGTCTATAGTTTCCTTCCCTAACCATCTATCACATCCCTCCCAAAGGATAAGGTATATGTGCTGCTTCATATGTATTTCTACTTTTTTCTACTCAGCCAACAAACTTCTGAATTCTTATGATATGTGAATTTGAAGTAGACAGTCAAACGAGAAATATGTAGCTAGACTTAGTCTAGGAAGGCCAAGCTTCATCTATTATAGTCTGCAAGTTTTACTGCAACATGCAAGTCCACTTGTTAGAATTTCCTCTCCTAGTTCCTTATCAGAAGACATCCTTTCACAATGCTCAAAAATATGATGCAACAATAAATCAAGGGACTTCCTACATTTTTCCACTGAGACAACTTCAACAAGCTAGTCCCATGCCCAGATTAGAAGGCAAGACTGTTGAGCGTTGACTACACTAAACTTGCAACAGGCAGTAACTTGTTGGAATTGCCTGTCCACAAAGTTGAACAACATATTGCAGGTATCAATAAAAAGACTTAAATCATCTTTCATGCTACTTGCTTGAAAGTGAAAATGGCAGGAAGGTAAATCCATAGGAAGACAACGTTAACTTCTAATTAGATTTCCCTCTCTACTCTATACTATGAAGCACAATGGTCAGAGCACTGCTTCATTGTACTGCCTCACCAGTTTTCACTTTCTCAGCCTACCAAGTTTCTAGTGCAAAGATGGAGAGCTGAAAAGTTACATTGTGCAGAGGTAAACCAGAGCATTAAAAGGCCTAGTTAACTTAGCATCACTCAGTAATGCCAGTGCATACAATTATAACCATACATGTTATACAGTTAAAAATCTCATATCTCTATTCCCTCAAGTGTCAGGCTAATATAGGTTAACCTCAGAGAAAGAGAGAATGCACGTGAAACCCCAGGTTGCACAAATAAAGCCATTATACAAAAAGCATATGCAATAAATGAATTGATAAAGCCATTTAAAAGAAAAGAATGAATTGATATTGCCATTTTCAAGAAAATAAATGAACTGATACCTGATCAAAAATAAAATAAATAAATGAACTGATATTGCAAGAGATAAATAAACTTACTGCTAAGGTGCATGCAATAAATCCAGGTTTTTCTCTATAATCGAGCCGAGCACACAAAAGAAGAAAAGCTCCAATGTACCAGGGAATGGCACCAAGAAAGAAACCAATAATGAACCTTGCAAATAAAGTCAGAAGAGCATTAGAGAACAAATCATTGTTGAAATTTTTGGTTGAGCTTTCCCCGAATCATAAGATCTAGTTTATAATGATCTGGTCTGTTAATGTTAGGATCCAGTAAATCCATTAGAAAATTTCACACTAGGTTCTATGTTTCTAAGTTGTTACCCCTGTGTGCATTTACTATTTTGCTGCCCAAAAATCTAACATCTGACCTCGTTTTTTCTCTTAACTAAAATTTAGTGACTGAGTTTGGTGAGCAAAGAACTCCTAAGCCAAAATAATAAGTCAGTGAAGGTTATTACATGACTTAGTTCCTCAGACAAACAAATGAGAAAAGGAGGCAAAGAAAGGCAAATATAGGAACTTACAAGAACCAGCCAATTCCCATACCACAGCAAGGAAGCCGATGCTCCCTTATGGGTCTACCTTCGGCAACAACATAACCTAAAATCAGAGCGAAGCCAAAATGAGAATATGGTATATAAAAGTCTAAACATTAGTCTTTTGAATTGCCAAGGATCCCCTTTGAAGATAAACTACACAAAGCACCAAAAGCTATGAAAATCATCTCATGGTTCTCCACTTTTGACTGAAAGGAAATACAGGGAAGTATTCAAAACTGACAAGTATCCCCCTGTTTATATGCCTTACTTTTGCAAATCAAGAAAGAAAAAACAACCTATTTTTATACTTCTAATGCAATTCGGACATCAATAAAGCAGAAAGTATCACACACATAGTTAATGACTGATTGATCAATCTCTATATACTTTTGATACCTAGTTAAAGCCTCATTGACAAAATTATCTCTGTAAATTTGATGCCTAGTTAAGCCTCATTGACTAAATTCTCTTCATAATTTTTTTTGATGACAAGGGAATCCGCAGTTGCTACCATTTGGGTGCGCACAGGGTGAACCCCGCTCTTGTGTAATAGCTCGCAAACCACTGTCGCAGGCAAGGGGTTTCGAATTTGAGACCTACATTGTGGAAATCCCAAACCAAATCATCTAAGCCACCCCGAAGGATATTATTCTCTCCATAATTTTGATGCCCTAGTTAAAGCAGCATTATCAAAATTCTCACCATATTTACTACAAAACAACTTTATCTACACAGATATATAAACAAAATATATTTGACTAGTTTCTTACAGAAACAAATGTGAAGTCTAAATCAGACATAAACTGAGAGACAAATAAGAGAGATTCCCTTTTCTACCACTTTAAGTCCACATCAAACTGATTAACATCAATATTTCACAGGTGATTTCAGAAGGAAATGTTCCAACCACCAAGCTAAAGCAATCACATCAAATTGTCATATGAACATCAATTCTCAGTCAACACGAATACCAGGTGAGCTGATAAAAGCAATGACCTCCTTTTCTCAGTTTCTTTTTGCATATAGCATGAAAATTGTTATCATAATTTCAGACGCACACAGCTCAAGCACAGTAGAAAAGAAGACTCAAAACTAAAACTTTGAATGGTCGATGGAAATTAGAATGTTAATACAACAAAGGGGTTTAGACTACACCATCTGCACTACTCTTTTCTTAGGTGACTTGCCTCCTTAGCCTATGACACAAAAGGGTTGTTTGATTTGCAGGAATTATAATGCAAGAATTATTTATGCAGTGAATAACAATGAAGGGACTATTTTTGGATAAAGTAATAATTTTATTAAAATTCAAGTAAATGAACATGCTCGTATACCACAAAGTAGAAAATCTACGAAAAGATGTGATTTTCCATGAACAACACCCAACATACACCAATCCTTTGGGACTGTCATATGCTAAAAAATAATATCATGATTGTTATCCAATGAATAACAAAACAAAGAATATTTTGTAGGAATTACCTACTTCAAAGGCATTTTTTTGTTGTTAAACACTTGTATCACAAAATTATGTATAGAATCCTGCATGCTTAATGCAGGTATAATTTAATACCGCTAACCAAACGCTGCATAAAGTTATGCAAGAGTTCCATTTTATATGGACAGACAAACTGAGCAGTATTTCATCTAACCTATCATACCAAAATTATAGCCAATAAAATATTGCATTAAGAGTCAAAAGAGATGGTGGAAGCTAATACCATCATGTGTATGGCGGTTAGTCTGGAAAGAAAGAAATGGAAGATGTTTTGAAGATAGATCCAATTCCATCCACAAAGTTAAACGGAATCGTATAGTATCTCCACTTTTTTGGTGTAAACAGCTTTGTATAGATGATATCGATCAGATTATATATTTGATAGAAAATCTGTAATTATCCCTTTTAGGAGGTAGCCAACATACATGTTGAAGAATTCATCCTTACCAGTTTCAAAAATAAATTAAAATATTGCATTAGTATTACGGGAATTATATTTTTGCCTCATCCCTCCACCCCAAGCCAAACATTGTTCTCTTATGCATGATATTTTGGGGGGATATTTTTCTTAATCCCTCCCACCAATGAGCACTCTATATCGAACAAGAAAACTTTATGTCTTAAACCAACAACTAAGAGAGGTTGTTGTTATTGTTTCTTTCATATAGACTTTACATTGCTTTTCTTATTAACGGCCATGCTTTCTTCATTGTTTTCTTCTTCTTTTACTAGGGTTTGATGCACTTGAGCCGAGGGTTTTTCGAAAATAGTCTCTCTACCTTCACGAGGCAATGGTACTCTACTCTACCCTCCCCAGACCCCACTTAATGGGGCTTCACTGGGTATGTTGTTGTTGTTCTAACAACTAAAAGAGTCAAGAAGGTTTTGGTAACAATACTCATTAGCCATCCCATCTACCTCTCATAACACATTTAAGACCAACTAATAAGGAAAGAAAAAAGGTTTAAGAGGTTGATATTGAAAGACCAATTCTTCTATTCTCTATCGCCATCTCATAATTTTTTCCTTCCGGACCTATCATTTAGTACAATCGAGGAATTGCTTGTTTTCAGCCTCGAAAGGCAATGGATAACGAACTATCTTTCTACCCTTCTCTACTTAAATACCGGACTTGGTTCATATCAAGACTCAAACATGTGAGTATGCCTTTCTCTCCTTGTATTGCCTTTGCTACTGAACTAAAGCCTTGGGAAATTTATTCGCATAACCTTCAACAAGCTTTAATTAGACCCAAATACACATATATATTTTAGTATCTAATTACCTTAATATGAATAGTTTTCATATGTGAAAGAGAAAAGCATGCTAAACCTCCACAAACTATTATAATAAGTATAACATGATTTCTCAACATAGTTAACTTTCTTTATTACCTTTTCTGACTCACAATCAGTGATCGTTGTTAAAATTTGGAATGCTAGGACCAAAGGAAGCATGTACAACTCACACAACCAAATCAAGAGTACTTTTGGGAATTCACTTTCAGAGAACCTTAAGAGATAAATAATCAAATACCATATGAGCGCTCCCCATCCTCTGTTCCACAACCAATGTTAAACATTGTCACATGTTATACACAGTACGACAATGTTTTACACAGTGATCAATTTGGCCTTTGATTGATAAATAGACCACCAGATTTGGTGGGACACATAACTAGTAATTTCTTTAACCTCATTGCACTTCTTAAAACATATCATGGAACTTTAATACCTTTTACTTGACTAGAAATACCATTCAATGTCAATGAACTGGATTGAGAACCATGAGATTTCAGATTCAATTTCTTGCGAGACAAAAATACTAGGTGATTTCTTCTCAAATGTCCAAGTCATATCCAAGTCATAGAAGACAAAATTACCTGGTGTGTGCTAGTGGCAGGTACCAACTACCTCATGGAATTAGTCGAGTAGCACACACAAGTGACCCTTAACCATGGTTTCAACTCTCTTGGATTGATTTTCAAATGGCAATTTCATCACCCCTATTGTTCCCAAAATTAAACTAAATTAAATAAAAACTGCATTGAGTTGCATAACCGAATATAGGTATTCTTCAACAAAAATCAATGGAACACCTATAAGCCTCCATATTACATCCAAAAACCGAGTTGCAGAGTCGAGACTACTTTAAATCAATAACTCCCTCCATCCCAATTTATGTGACACTCTTTCCTTTTTAGTCAGTCCTAAAAAAAATGACGCATTTTTATATTTAGTAACAATTAACTTAAAAACTTCTCATTTCTCTTAATAAGATGATTTATAGCAACACAACCTTTGCTGCTCGGACTCCCCAAAATGTTGTCGCACCTGTGTCAGATTCTCCAAAAATGCACCAGTTTTGGAGGCATTTTTGAAGAGTATGAGCAACATATCACGCAATTATCTTTGACCTATTTTAGACTACAAGTTTCAAAAGTCTTCTTTTCATTCTTAAATTCGTGTTCACTCAAACATCTTCACATAAATTAGGACTGATGGAATATTATAGTTTGGTGGAGCTTAAACGACTAAACATATTTTCGATTACCTCTCTTTGCAACTATCTCATTCTTATAAGTATATAAAATTCTGTAATTCCTCATCTCAATTGTGTGATGCTCGTTCTTTATAGTCCGTTCCAAAGAGAGTGACATCTTTCTATTAATATTTCCTTTAAGAATGGTAAAAAACAAAATATAACAAAGTATCCTATAGACCTTAACAAGTTGTGTAGGTAACCAAAGAGTGAAATACAAGTAAGTTCCTAGAACAATGTCTTTTTACACGTAGTCTAGAATATCAAAACATATTTAGAGTCTTTTAGGTATTCTATGAGGGGACAATCCTCCATCTCTGCTCCAACTAACTAGCACTTCCATTATTCTTCCTACATAGTCCGACTAATTCCCCTTAGGTTGACAATTATTTTCCAAAGTTGGTTTATCTCTTACAATGTAAAAAGAGATGGTTAATAATCTATTCCTGTTTTCCACATAGGTAACATCTAAAACATAATAGGTAGCTCCTTTACAAAATAACTCTGCGTCAAAACTACCTCTTTTGCCAAGAACCAAGTGGAACAAGAAACTTTAAATGAGATTTTGACTCTTTATATCATCGTCCATGGGCAACATCCAACCTAATTTTTGGAAAGGTTATATTCTCTATAAGCTGACTTGACAAATAACTTTCCCCAACCGTTCCTTTGCCATATCATGTAATCCTCAGAGGCCCTTTGAATTGTGATAAGGTGTTGCATAACTTTGTAATCCTTTCAATCTCCTAATCATTTAATAATCCTTTGAAGCTAAGGTTTCACCCTTGCTCTGTCCACAACTTTCTCACAGTTTCCCCTTGTTGTTGGCAAAAGATTATAAATGTATGGAAAAAAGTAACTTCAGTAGACTTTGATCTAGAAAGTAATCTTCCCAACAAGATGTCTTCAAGTAATATTCTACCTTGAGTCTAGACTTGCATATGATTGACGGCCATAAGTTCCTGAAGGACTTCCATACACTAACCCCCATAAGAGATGTTCACACGATCTATAGTCCAATTACCTTCAGCTCCATATTTGATTCTGATTACATCCTTCCACATTGAGTTCTTATCTGTAGTAAACCTCCATAACCACTTCATCATCAAGCTTTGGTTCTAAATCTTCAATTTTTTAATTCCCCTTTCTTCTTGCTGACTGATAGGTATTCAAGTTGACTAGGTGAATTTTTCTTCTTACAATTGCCTAACGATAGAAAATTTCTTCTTACTGTATTAATTTTTCTCACTACACTTGCAGGAACTGGAATAGAGATATCATATATAGATAGGCATAGCATAAAGTACACTACAGCTACTAATGAAAGTTACTCTTCCACCCAGATATAAGTATTGACTCTTCCAGCTTGTTAATTCATTTTCACAATTCTCCAATACTCCATTATGGATCACTTTAGATTTACTCTTAGGGGTCGTTTGGTGTGAAGGATAAAAATAAATAGTGATGGGATAAGAAAATAGTGGCTTCAAACAAAATGAAAATCGCCCTCAGCATTTTCAATTGATCTTTGTCAACAACACAAGATACTAGTGTATTATCAACATATTCATTGAAACCCCTGATCCATTCATTAACTTTTGCAACTTTCAATATATCATTTAACTACTACATATCAATGATGAAAAATAAGGGTGACATGAGATCCCCTACCTAAAACCTCTCTGAGAAGAAAACCCAACTAACACCTTTCTAATTCAAAATGATTTACTTTAGACTTCACAGTTTATCTTTGATGACAATCTTTTATAACCATAGAGATATCATGGCATGCTTCCAATAAAAGTTAAAGTCATATGCATGGTCGCACAAAAAGGTCATCTCCACCTGTTGTAGCACATAAGCTGTCTGATTTTCAAAATTACAACTCTTGAAAATTTTGACAAGACTTACATGAGAATTTTGGTTGACTTCATATTGTAATTTTCTTTTCACAATGGGGTATATAAAAACTTAAACCCAATAATAAGTTCCAAAAAACTATCTTTCTTTTGTAAAACTCTGTTTCAAATCAAACCCTGCAACATAAGTTGAAACAGATGGATATCTATACCTAATCATAGTATAATCCATTTCTGATCCCAGCATATCCAAATTATCTTATTTGACATACCCAATATACCTCAACTTAAGCACACAAATCCAACAGAGTAACATTAGAAAAAAAAATAATGGAACTAAAAACAAATTTGACTTCTACGTATTCTCATTTTAATCTGTAAACATTATGCATCAGTATATGAAATAGAAATACAATCAGAACAATGGAAAGAAAAGAAAAGCACCTTGAACGGTCTGATAACCATGAGGATAGTAACACGGAGGAACAATGGGGACACCAGGAGGAGGTACAGGTTGAGGGAAACCGAAGACCGGTTGAGATTGCGAAGGAGGAGTTTGATAATTGGCGACTCCTTGAAATGTCCCGTAGTAATAGTTTGCCGGCAATGGCTCGCCGGTGGCTGCCACCATCGCCGGAGCTTCTCTGTTCATCTTTCTACCCTCTTCGCTCATTCTTTTCCGTTCGATCGATGATCGATCAAAGGTTTAGGGTTTCGATCAAAGAGATTACAATCAGCGAATTTGTTACAGTTGATCACTTGTAGACGTTTACGCCTAGCATTGCCCGGACACGTGGACTTCATTTATTTTTTTCATGGGGCTAAAAAAAATTGCTTTCATCCATCCGTTCGAGCTCTAGATATAAAAACGGAAAAACAGTTCAAAACACGCCTAAATTATGGGTGAAATTGTTGTTACACATATGAATTTTTGCTAGGACCCCCAGACTTACTTTTAGTATATTTTTATGGGTATTATTTGCTTAGTTAGACCAGTAAGTCACACAAACTTAAACGCTTACCTACACGCGCGTACACAAAATATCTTAGTCAAGAAAAATGTTAGAAAAGGGGGAAAATAAGTCAGCGACTTTTCATCTTTTCTTTCTCACAAATTCAACTTTAATCACACAAATCTTTCACTTGAACCAACCGATTCAAAGTTGTTGCTTGCATTTTGGTGGTGTGTATTTCAAATTTTTGGATTCAACCTTTCCATCAATTGACGATTTCACTACAACCTAGATTGCTAGGTTTCTAAAATTACTAGGTAAATCTTGTTGTTTGTCACTTATCTTAAAGGAAAAATTAGTTAGATTACATTATTATAAAATGATATGATTTGTCGTTACTAGGGTTTGTTCACTACTAAAAAAACAGTGAATACCGACCTAAAAATACCGACCTCCGGAGGTCGGTATTCCCTGTAATTCCGACCTAAAACCGACATCCCAGCTTAGGTCGGAAAAAGCTTGGTCGCTATTCAATACCGACCTCTCGAGGTCGGTTTTTATTTTAAGTCGGAAAATTCATTAATTTATTTTCCGACCTCCGGAGGTCGGTATTTTTATTTTATATTTTTCAAATTCCGACCTCCGGAGGTCGGTATTTTTATTCTTTTATTTTTCAAATTCCGACCTCCAGAGGTCGGTAATTTTATTTTTCTATTTTTTAAATTCCGACCTTCGGAGGTCGGTATTTTTATTCTTTTATTTTTTAAATTCCGATCTCCAGAGGTCGGTAATTTTATTTTTGTATTTTTAAAATTCCGACCTCCGGAGGTCGGTATTTTAATTTTTTTACTTTTGAAATTCCGACCTCCGGAGGTCGGTTTTCTGCTATAAAACTGGCAGCAAATTGCTGTAATTATAATTGCCCACCTGCATATTTATACCAAAACAACCCAAAGAATATAAACTTCATCCAACCAAAACAACACAATATTTTCAACATATACATTAAACTATTTCAAAATAAACTTCATCCAACTTTAAAATACAATCAAACAATTCCAAAATATAGAAGTCTAAAATGTCAAATAGATACAACTACTCCTGATCACTCTCCTTATCAGACTTATCATTCTCATCACCCTCTTGATCAAATCCATCACTGCTGGCCGGACATGGAGGAAGAATATTTCCAGATTCAAAAAGAAAAGTAAGTTGGGCTTGAAGCGCTGCATACCTCTCTACCTCTTGTGCTGCCGCAATCTCCTCTTCTCTCTTCTTCTCTCTTTCGGCAACAGCAGTTTAACTACATTAGTTTTGACTTAATTCCAACAACTAAATTCACTAACTAAACGACATTATTTATTTTAACTTATTTAAACACCTTAACAACTTTTTAACTTTAACTACATTAGTTTTGATTAAATTCCAACAACTAAATTCACTAACTAAACCACATTATTTATTTTAACTTGTTTAAATAACTTAACAACTTTTTAACTTTAACTACATTAGTTTTGACTTAATTCCAACAACTAAATTCACTAACTAAACCACATTATTTATTTTAACTTGTTTAAATAACTTAACAACTTTTTAACTTTAACTACATTAGTTTTGACTTAATTCCAACAACTAAATCAACCAACTAAACGACATTATTTATTTTAACTAGCTTAAATAACTTAACAACTTTTTAACTTTAACTACATTAGTTTTGACTTAATTCCAACAACTAAATTCACCAACTAAACCACATTATTTATTTTAACTTGTTTAAATAACTTAACAACTTTTTAACTTTAACTACATTAGTTTTGACTTAATTCCAACAACTAAATTCACCAACTAAACGACATTATTTATTTTAACTTGTTTAAATAACTTAACAACTTTTTAACTTTAACTACATTAGTTTTGACTTAATTCCAACAGCTAAATTCATCAACTAAACGACATTATTTATTTTAATTTGTTTAAATAACATAACAACTTTTTAACTATAACTACATTAGTTTTGACTTAACTCCAACAACTAAATTCACCAACTAAACGACATTATTTATTTTAACTTGTTTAAATAACTTAACAACTTTTTAACTTTAACTACATTAGTTTTGACTTAATTCCAACAACTAAATTCACTAACTAAACCACATTATTTATTTTAACTTATTTAAACACCTTAACAACTTTTTAACTTTAACTACATTAGTTTTGATTTAATTCCAACAACTAAATTCACCAACTAAACAACATTATTTATTTTAACTTTTTGAAACAACTTAACAACTTTTTAACTTTAACTATATTAGTTTTGACTTAATTCCAACAACTAAATTCACCAACTAAACGACATTATTTATTTTAACTTGTTTAAATAACTTAACAACTTTTTAACTTTAACTACATTAGTTTTGACTTAATTCCAACAACTAAATTCACTAACTAAACGACATTATTTATTTTAACTTGTTTAAATAACTTAAAAACTTTTTAACTTTAACTACATTAGTTTTGACTTAATTCCAACAACTAAATTCACTAACTAAATCACATTATTTATTTTAACTTATTTAAACACCTTAACAACTTTTTTAACTTTAACTACATTAGTTTTGACTTAATTCCAATAACTAAATTCACCAACTAAACGACATTATTTATTTTAACTTGTTTAAATAACTTAACAACTTTATAACTTTAACTACATTAGTTTTGACTTAATTCCAACAACTAAATTTCACCAACTAAATGACATTATTTATTTTAACTTGTTTAAATAACTTAACAACTTTTTAACTTTAACTACATTAGTTTTGACTTAATTCCAACAACTAAATTCACTAACTAAATCACATTATTTATTTTAACTTATTTAAACACCTTAACAACTTTTTAACTTTAACTACATTAGTTTTGACTTAATTCCAATAACTAAATTCACCAACTAAACGACATTATTTATTTTAACTTGTTTAAATAACTTAACAACTTTTTAACTTTAACTACATTAGTTTTGACTTAATTCCAACAACTAAATTCACCAACTAAACGACATTATTTATTTTAACTTGTTTAAATAACTTAACAACTTTTTAACTTCAACTACATTAGTTTTGACTTAATTCCAACAACTAAATTCTCTAACTAAACGACATTATTTATTTTAATTTGTTTAAATAACTTAACAACTTTTTAACTTTAACTACATTAGTTTTGACTTAATTCCAACAACGAAATTCACTAACTAATTCACATTATTTATTATAACTAATTTAAATAACCTAACAACTTTAACTAGTTAAGTTTTGACTTAATTGCAACAACTAAATCCACCAACTAAACGACATTATTTATTTTAACTCATTTAAACAACAAAAAAACTTTTTAACTTTAACTAAATTAGTTTTGACTTAATTCCAACAACTAAATTCACTAACTAAAACTAAGCATCAACACTAGATGGACACAAATCGATCTTGCAAGAAAATCAATTTTGCATCAATGGGATCAACTAGTGTTGGTACTTATGCTTAACAAACACATTAAATTAAAGTTAAGTGTCAACACTAGATGGACACAAATCGATCTTGCAAGAAAATCAATTTTGTCATCAATAGGAGGTAATAACTACACTTGCCATCTATTCAAGATCGAACGTATATAATAATAATATCTCCTATATCATACTCGAATGGATTATATGTTAGCTCTTCACCTCTACATCATGAGATGAGATATTAAGTTCATGATTAGACGACGGACTGATAAAATTTGTACATTAATCTAGAAATATAAGTATATATAATTTTCTTCTAATTCATATCAGCGTAGTTTCATACTCTAAATATGGATTATAGATATTTTATTTATTTATTCCACGAATTCTAACTTTTTATTTATAAAAGTATACAAAATTGTTACACTTTTTGAACAATTAATTGTAGGTGTAAATAAAATTTTAGTATTATGCACAATAACAAAAGTATGATTAATAGGAATATTTTAAACAAATCGACCTCCGAATGTCGCTTTTATTAAAAGTAATTAGATTTAATAAAAACTACCGACCTAATGAGGTCGGTATCACATTACATTTTAAGATAAATGAAAAGCAAATCATGTTAATTAAATAAAAAATACCGACCTCATGAGGTCGGTATCACATTACATTTAATAAAACCTGTTGTTTTCATATTTTATTAAACATAAAAACCGACTACTTGTACTCAATTTTCATATCAACGTAGTTTCATACTCTAAATATGGAACATTTTAAAGAAATCGACCTCCGGATGTCGCTTTTATTAAAGTACATGGATGAAATAAAAATACCGACCTCATGAGGTCGCTATTTTATATTAATTTATTTTTTAATTTATATAAAACCCTCATCCGGAAGATGATTTATTTAAACTTAATTGAAAATATTAATTTATTAATTTTATGGAAGTCACTATATAAATATTTTAATGAAAATTAATTTAATTACATACTATTTAATTTTGACGACTTTCGAATATCGGTATTATAATATTTTTTATTTTTTATTTTACACAAAACAGTCCTCCGAAAGTCAATTTTAATAAAATTAAATCAAAATAATTTCTCAATTTTTTTTTATATACTTAATTGAAAAAAAAATATATTGTTATTTATTTATTTATTTTATTTAATACCGACATCAAGAGGTCGGTTTTTATTGTAATTCATTTTTTTTTGGAAAATTCCGACCTCCAAAGATCGGTATTTTGATTTTTGTATTTTTTAAATTCCGACCTCCGGAGGTCGGTATTTTTCTTTTTGTATTTTTGAAATTTTGACCTCCGGAGGTTGGTATTTTTATTTTTGTATTTTTTAAATTCCGACCTTCGGAGGTCGGTATTTTTATTTTTGGATTTTTGAAATTTTGACCTCATGAGGTCGGTAATTTTATTTTAGTATTTTTTAAATTCCGACCTCCGGAGGTCGGTATTTTTATTTTTGTATTATTTAAATTATGACCTCCGGAGGTCGGTAATTTTATTTTTTTATTTTTTAAATTCCAACCTCCGGAGGTCGGTATTTTTATTTTTGTATTATTTAAATTCCGACCTCCGGAGATCGGTATTTTTATTTTTGTATTTTTGAAATTAATCGTCATTCGGATGACGATTTATTTAAAGAAAATATTAATTTATTAATTTTTTTGGAAGTACTATATAAATATTTTAATGAAAATTAAGATAATTAGATACTATTTAATTTTACCGACTTTCGGAAGTCCATATTATAATTTTTTATTTTACACAAAACCATCCTCCGAAAGACGATTTAAATAAAATTAATTCAAATTATTTCTCAATTTTGTTTTTAATATTTAATTGAGAAAAAATAAAATATTTTTATTTATTTAATACCGAATTACACCAAATTTTGCCTTCAACCAAGCCTTTCCGTTCCGAAATCGAGAAAGACCACTTTGAAAAGTAAGCCCGATGGGCAAAATGGGGGTGGGTCAGGGTGAGAGAGAGGACTGAGAGTGGAGTGAGAGATGCCTTAGGGTTTTGATACTATATCATTCTTTTTTTAAGAGAAGTGTTTAATTTACCGACCACGGGATGTTGATATTATTTAAATAAATTAATAATTTAAATATACCGACCTCTTAAGGTCGGTATTTATTAATTTATTTTAATATTAACTCATCTCTTGAGGTTGATTTTATTAATTAAAATTACATTTATAAATTAAAATTATATATATATATATATATATATATATATATATATATATATATATATATATATATATATATATATACCTCCTAATTATATAAATTCAACAGAAGTTTAATTTAATAAATTTAATTTTATTGATCAAGTTAATTTTATAAATTTAAATTATATACCTCCTAATTATATAAATTTAATTTTATTGATCAACAAATTAAAGTTTATCAATATCAAATTTAATATATAAATCTCCTTGAATTGATCATCGATATTTTTTTAATTGATAATGTATCTCATATCTGAGCCACTAATATATATATATATATATATATATATATATATATATATATATATATATATAAGACTTGATTTGTTAAACTACTCAGTGAGTATATATAATTAATCAATGTATTTCATACTCTGATGAATTATCCTTTACATGTCATCATTGCCTGCGATATTATCACAACACTTGACATCCATTCAAGATCGAACGTATATAATAATATTATCTCGCATTTCATACTCAAATAGATTATATTATATGTTAATTAACTATTCACCTCTACATCATGACATGATATATTAAGTTCATCATTTGACAACAGACTGATAGAATTTGTACATTACTCTACAAATATAAGTATAATTATCTCTTAATTCATATCAACATAATTTCATACTCTAAATATGAATTATAGATATTTTTTTATTTATTCCATGAATTTTAACTTTTTATTTATAAAAGTATACAAAATTGTTACACTCTTTTAAACAATTAATTGTATGTGTAGAATGAAAATTTAGTATTATGCTAGCAAAATTATGATTTATGGGAACAATTTTAACAAACCGACCTCCGGATGTCGCTTTTATTAAAAGTAATTAGATGAAATAAAAATACCGACCTCATGAGGTCGGTATTTTATATTAATTTATTTTTTAACTTATATAAAACTGTCATTCGGAAGACGATTTATTTAATGAAAATTAATTTAATTACATACTATTTATTTTTACCAACTTTTGGAAGTCGAAATTATAATATATTTTTTTGTTTTTTATTTTACGCAAAACCGTCCTCCGAAAGACGATAAAATTAAATCAATATATTTAATTGAGAAAAAAATAAAACATAGTTATTTATTTATTTTATTTAATACTGACATCAAGAGGTCGGTTTTCATTGTATTGAAATATACTGACCTCCAGAGGTCGGTATTTTGATTTTTGTATTTTTAAAATTCTGACCTCGGGAGGTCGGTAATTTATTTTTGTATTTTTTAAATTTCGACCTCCGGAGGTCGGTATTTTTATTTTTGTATTTTTGAAATTCTGACCTCTGGAGGTCGGTAATTTTATTTTTGTATTTTTTAAATTCTGACCTTTGGAAGTCGGTATTTTTATTTTTGTATTTTTGAAATTCTGACCTCCGGAGGTCGGTAATTTTATTTTTGAATTTGTTAAATTCCGACCTCCGGAGGTCGGTATTTTCCGGAGGTAATTTTATTTTTTAAATTTCGACCTCCGGAGGTCGGTATTTTTATTTTTGTATTTTTGAAATTCCGACCTCCGGAGGTCGGTATTTTTATTTTTGTATTATTTAAATTCCGACCTCCGGAGGTCGGTATTTTTATTTTTGTATTTTTGAAATTCCGACCTCCGGAGGTCGGTATTTTTATTTTTGTATTTTTGAAATTCCGACCTCCGGAGGTCGGTAATTTTATTTTTTGTATCTTTTAAATTCCGACCTCCGGAGGTTGGTATTTTTATTTTTGTATTTTTTAAATTCCGACCTCCGGAGGTCGGTATTTTCATTTTTGTATTTTTGAAATTCCGACCTCCGGAGGTCGGTATTTTTATTTTTGTATTATTTAAATTCTGACCTTCGGAGGTCGGTATTTTTATTTTTTTTTATCTTTTAAATTCTGACCTCCTGAGGTCGGAATTTTTTATTTTTTGTATTTTTTAAATTCTGACCTCCGGATGTCGGTAATTATATTTTTGTATTTTTTAAATTCCGACCTCCAGATGTCGGTATTTTATTTTGCATAAACTATTGTGTAATAAACTAACCGACCTCTTAATGTCTATAAGTATTTGGATGAAATAAAAATACCGACCACATGAGGTCGGTATTTTATATTAATTTAATTTATATAAATTGTCATCCAAAAGATGATTTATTTACGTAAGCCGTCCTCCGGAAGATAATAAAATTAAATCAAAATAGTTCTCAATTTTGTTTTTTATATTTAATTGAGAGAAAAAATAAAATATTGTTACTATTTATTTTATTAATACCGACATCAAGTTGTCGGTTTTTATTGTAATTCATTTTTTCAGGGAAAAATTCCAACCTCCAGAGGTCGGAATTTTGTTTTCCCGCTTTATTTTGCATAGAAACCGACTACTCGTAGTCGGTTTCCTAAAGTTTTTTTAATTTCTTATTCTTTTTAAGAATACCGACCTCCGGAGGTCGGAAATTACCGACCTCCATTTGAGGTCGGTAATTTTTAGGTCGGTATTCACTGTTTTTTTAGTAGTGGTTCGTAGTTCAATGTCGATGGATAATTTTGTCGTTACTAGGGTTTATTCGTAGGTGGCTTTCTTGTAGTTCCTTTCCCCCAAAATATTTGATTTTTTACCATGTATGATTGCGTTACTCACTTATCGATATTTTCATTATATTTTTGTTTGCTTATTACTATTGTTATTGTATAATTTCGGGGATGAGTGGGTTTGTAGAGGTAACATTGAGATGATATCATGGTGGGGGTTTTGGATGTTAGTATTGGTAAACCAGTGTATGTAGGAGGTAAAATTACTGAATATTTGGATGTTGATGTGGATCGAATGTCCTATTTTGAACTAATAGGCTACATGAAAGAACTAGGGTACACTACTAGCTGCACATTTTATATTAGGCCACCTAATAGTGATTGTCTTGTAGATATCCAAAGTGACAGGGATGTTTTTGAACTTTGTCAAGATTTTCAAAATGGAGATACTATTGAAGTTTATGTTTGTCACATGATTGATCAAATAGATGGTCCCATTGGACACTGGTCCCAATGAGGAATCTTTAGGTGCTTTTACTAAAGAAAGTGAACGGGATGTTAAAGAAGGGGATATGGGTGTCGAAGAAAGGGGTGAGGGTGTTCATTTTACTAAACCAACAACAACTGAACCAGTTGTATTTACTGAACCACCTACGACTGAAACTACTTTATCTTCTCTGCCAGCTTCACAACCAACAAATACTGAAATTTTTGGTGACTTTAATATATTGGAGTCTGAATAGTCAACAAAAAATAGTTCTAAATCAGACCACCAAGATCTTTTCAATGAAGGTGAGGCTGAATATGAAAGTGATGTCCATGAAGAGTACATAAATTTGAGGGATGAAAGAAGGACATACCAGAGAAGGAAAATAAGAGGAAAAACATACCAAATGACCTTGAAAAAATTCCTGTTGGTGAAGTTGGTCCAGATCTGGGATTTGATGAAACTAATGTTGTTGATAAAAGCTTGAAAGGTAAAGTTGCTGAGGATGAGGTTGTATATTGTAGTTCTGATGCATATAGTGTTGAGACAAATACAAATGATGAGATAGGACCAAGAAGGTCAAATAGAAGGGTGATTTTTGATAAGTTCGCTGAAAAAGTGGTATGACAGTTGGGGATGGTTTTTGAGGATGTAAAAAAGTTTAGAGAGGTTGTTACCAAATATTCACTTCAAAAGGGTGTTCAGTTGGAAAAGTATATCAATGAGCCTAAAAAGATTAGTGTTAGGTGTAGAGAAGATTGTCAATAGATGTTATATGCAAGTCTTGACAAAACAAGCAATGATTTTATGATTAAAACCTACATTTCTAAACACAAATGTGTCAAGTCCACTAGAAACTACATGTGCAATGTAAGGTTCTTGGCTAAACATTACATGGATAGAATTGTTGAACAACCAAATATGAGGATATTCAAATTTCAGCAGTTGATCAGGAAAGAGTTGAAAATTCATGTTAGGAAAACCACTGCCAGGAGAGCTAGAGGAAAAATACTTCAAGACATTATGGGTGATCATGTGTTAGAGTTTGGAAGAATACTTGATTATAGAGACGAGATGTTGAGGACCAACCCTTGGAGTACTTGTGTTGTAAAGGTCGATGATTCTGAAGAAAGTGCTAGGCTGGTATTTCAAAGTTTCTATATTTGTTTTGATGCTTTGAAGAAATCTGTTTTAGGTGACTGTAGAAAATGTATTGGTTCAGATGGTTGCTTTTTGAAGGGAGTAACTAAAGGACAATTGTTGTGTGTTGTAGCTAAAAATGACAATAATCAGATGTTACCTATTACTTGGGGTGTAGTAGAGTATGAGAATAAGAACATCTGGACATGATTTTTAAAACTATTGATATATGCTTTGGAATTGGAAGATGGGATACACAATTATATCAGACATGCAAAAGGTATGATCATTTACTTTACTTTTGTTCATTTAATTTTGTGTATTCAATATTATATACCACTGTGACTTGTCTTTTCCAGGGTTTTGACTTACCATGGAATAATCTTTTACCATAGGTGGAGCACAGGATGTGTGCAAGACACATCCTTGCTAATTGGGTAAAAAATTGAAGAGGTCTTCAAAGAAGAAATCTGTCCTGGAAATGTGCAAAAAGCACATTTGAAGGAGAATTGAAGGCAAATATGGCTCTAATGGAGTTGTTAGGTAACAAAAAGATTTTTGAAGATTCAATCTATTACAAGGTGCAAACTTGGTGTATAATGTACTTTAGAACAGATATAAAGTGTGATAGTATAAACAATAATATGTCTAAGAGTTTTAATGCTTGGATCTTAGAATCAAGGCATAAAACCATCATCACCATGCTTGAAGAGATAAGAGTGAAGGTAATGACTAGAATAGGTCAATTGAGTCAATTTCCAAATACATGGTTAACCAACATATCTCCAGTGGCATTGAGGGTACTAGAAAAAAATACAGAGAAGTCAATGAGATGTAATATTGAGTTCAATGAGGAGAAAGGATTTGAAATAAATGATGGACCATACCAACATATTGTTGATGTGAGAAGTAAAACATGCATTCATAGGGCCTGGATGCTCAAGGGAATACCTTGCCCACATGCCATATTTCATAAGAAGTGGGAACCAATTGACTTTATTAATAGCTGCTACAGTAAGGAGACTTATCTGAGAACTTATTGTCATTTCCTCCAACTAGTCACCAATATGAAAACGTGGCATGAGTCCACAAACCATCATCTTCAACCACCAATTGTTAAGTCAATCCCAGGTAAACCAAAAAAAGTCAGGAGAAGAGAGGCAGGGGAGACAAGAAAATCTGGCAAGTTGTTAGGGAAAAGAGTTTACATGACTTGTAGCAATTGTCATGGTAAAAATCATAACAAGAGAGGTTGTCTTTTAAAGATGTGTATTTATATAATTTTGTGACTTTCTTTTTTATAATTTTGACTGTTTCACCATAATAAGCAAATATGATTGTTTTAAAAATTTGTAGGATCATGCTGGGCCAAGCAATGTTGCTGGTCTAAGGAATGTTGATGGCCCAAGAAATGTTATTGGCCCAAGGAATGTTAATGGCCCAAGCAATGTTACTTGTAACACCCCATATGCTAAAACTATCAAAATGCAGATTTTAGAAGTTACAGGTGCAATCCACGATTGCCACCCACGAACCGTAGGGTGACCCATTGCCCGTCTTGATGGTCCGTGGTTCACCAACCCCCTTCTAGAAAATTATTCTAAGTCATGACCCATGACTGGACCCATGTTAGACCACAGACCATGGTCCAGGTCCGTGGATCGAGGCCTTAGAACCTAGTCTCTAAAGTAGATCGATAGACTGACAGGATGGATCGTGGGTCAGTCCACGGACCGTCGATCCGTCTGTAGGTCGAGACCCTCAAGCCCCTCCAGAACCCATTCTTTGAAGTCGATCGACGGACTAACAGGATGGACCGTGGGTCAGTCCACGGACGATCGATCAGTCCCGTCGGTGGCTTTAGCAGGTTATAAGTCAAGGCTCGTTTGGTCTTTTCCTGATGCGTTGGACCCATAAACTACGTAGTTTTGGTCAGTTTTAGCCTAGCAACTAAATTAGAACCCACCCTAGTCAATTATTTCTCGGAAATTCATCCAACTAGAAAGAAAAGAAGAGAAAGAAGTCAAGCAACCTTACTTCAAGAATGCAACTAGGTTTCTTCAGTTCCAGCCTCGAAATCAAAAGATTTCACCATGAATTTCATCATTAGGTTTCACCAGTGGGTTCCTTTCACCCATTAGGTCCCTCGAATTCAGTCAGATTCTTGATTCCTTTCATATTATCTAGACACATGGTTTATTGAATGTTAGATATTATTGTCAGTCACCCTCATAGTCCCATAACTACGTACCCCGTAGGTAAGTCCCCTCTGTGGGCATTATACTTAGTGATCACGCCAATCATGTTTTTATACCTCTGGTAGGGTATATTGGGTCCTCTCAATAGGGCGTATACATCGGACTCCACATTTAGCTCATGCGGTTTTATGTCTATTATTAGTAGCTCTCACAATCAAATTTTATTACATTGACCATGTTACCAGTCATAGTTCAGTATTTAGATTCAACATGCTATAAACTTGGTCATTGCAATCAGTTTAGTTCATATTCAGCATCTTCAGTATATTTATCATGTTCAGATTATATCATTGCTTTATTGCTTTGTTCAGTTATGTATTTTATTCATCTATATTTTATTCTGCATAATTAGTACCTTTTAAGTATTGACGTATACTCTGCGCTACATCTTCTCGTGATGTATGTTCAAGTCCTCAGCATTTAGATCATGCATAGATCGATTCTCATTCCCGATCTTCAGTTCAGTAGCATCACTGGTGAGTCCTCATTCTTCCAGGACGATTGACATGTTTATTTTCTACTTTATGTCTTTAGTTTTAGTTTTGCTAGATCTAGTTAGGGCATGTCCCAGCATTTCTAGTCAGTTAGAGGCTTTATTTCAGACATAGTTAGATTCAGTTTTAGCTTTTGAGTTTTGATCTTTCAGTTGTCGTTAAACTTAGCCTTATATATTTTAGATTTAGAATGGCTATTCCCCATTATTTTTCTTCATGATGTTTTAAGCTTCTGCACAGTATTTCTATTTTAGTAAATCTTTCAGTATGCTTATAATATGCCAGCAGGGTTAGATTAGGGTCACTCGTGATCCTAGGTCCCGTGTCCGCGGCTTGGGGATAGCCTTGGGGAGTGAATAACTTAGTATCAGATCATTAGGTTCAAGAATTTTAGGACGTCTAAAAAGCTGCACTAAGTAGAGTCCTTTCAATGGGTGTGAAATGCACCACATATAATGAGAGAGAGAGGCTACAAAGTGTTTTAGGAAAACTTCACTTTCTTGATATTCTTATCGTGCGTGGGTATGGTCTACCTTCTAACTCGTCGTTATACGTTTCAGATCATGCCTCCTCGTAGAGCTTACAAAAGGAATGCTAATGCACGCAATGCTAACGCAGCTCCTCTAGTCCCTAATCAAAAGGTTTCGAATGTAGAGTGTCGGAACACTATTCAGCTTTTGGCTCAGAGTGTGACCAACCAGAACAACCAGCAGGTTCCAGTTCCTACAAATGCTAGTGGTGGATCAATGGCAGCTAGGGTCCGTGATTTCGTTAGGATGAATCCACCTAAGTTTCTAGGGTCACAAGTTGGAGAAAATCCCCAGAACTTCATTGATGAGGTCAAGAAAATCTTTGGAGTGATGCAAGTGACTGGTAATGATAGGGTAGAGTTAGCATCCTTTCAGCTTAAGGATGTAGCTCACATCTAGTTTACTCAATGAAAAGAAAACAGTGGTACGGATGCAACTCTGATCACTTAGGAGTGCTTTAGTGAGACTTTTCTAGACAGGTTCTTTCCAAGAGAGTTGAGGGAGGCAAGAGCTCAGGAATTCATGAATTTGAGGCAAGGTAACATGACAGTCCAAGAGTACGGACTCAAGTTCACCTAACTCTCTAGGTATGCTCCACATATGGTTGCTGATTTGAGGGCACAGATGAATAAGTTTCCATATGGAGTGTTCGACTTAGTGAAAACAGAGTGTAGAAATGCTATGTTGCTGGAAAATATGAACATCTCTAGGCATATGACTCATGCTCAGCAGGTTGAGGGAGATAAGCTTAGGGAACATGCTTATGTCTCATGCTCGACTATAATTACTCTCAGCAGAAATTGGGTAGTGGAAATCGCTCTCAGTTCCAGCAGAAATCTTCGGCTTCAACACCTTTATTAGCTAGTGTTCCATCTTCCAGGTTTCGACAAGATCAAAAAGGTAGGGCATCATGATCTAAGTCTTCGGAAAGTGTTTTTGGTACTAGAACCTACCCAACTTGCTCAAAATGTGGTAAGAACCATCCGGGCGAGTGTCTTGCTGGAAAGGAAGGATGTTTTAAGTGTGCTCAGTCTAGTCACAGGTTAAGAGATTGTCCTTTTGCTAAACAGGATCAAGGAGGCAACAATGGTAGGGCTCAGTCTACAACTTCAGCAGCACCAACAGGTCGCTCGACTCAGTAGGGTAACTCATCTGGTACAGGTGGCGGTTAGTGCCAGAACAGGTTGTATGCTTTTCAGGCTCACCAGGATCAGGAAGATTCTTCTGATATGGTTACTGGTACGTTGCGAGTTTTTCATTTAGATGTTTGTGCTTTGTTAGATCCATGGGCTAGTATTTCCTTTGTAACTCCATATATAGTGATGAACTTTGGTATTAGTCCAGAAACTCTTTCAGAATCCTTCTCAGTTTCTACTCCAGTCGGTGACCTAATTATAGCTAGACGGGTATACAAAAATTGCCGATCTTGTAGAGTTAGAAATGGTAAACTTTGATATCATTCTACGCATGGATTGATTACATTCTTGTTATGCCTCAGTCGATTGTAAAACTAGGATCATTCATTTCCAATTTCCAGATGAACCAATCTTAGAATGGAATGGTAGTAGCTTGGCACTTACGGGTCGATTCATATCTTACCTTAAGGTCAGAAAGATGTTTTCCAAGGGTTATCTCTATCATCTAGTTGGGTTAAGGATTCAAGCTCTGAAACCCCAACTCTTGAGTCAGTTTCTGTAGTTAATGAGGTTCCAGAAGATCTTCCTGGAGTTCCTCCCGAAAGGGAAATTAACTTTGGAATTGATCTCCTTCTAGATATCCAGCCTATTTATATTCCTCCTTACATAATGGCTCCAGCTGAGCTTAAGGAATTGAAAGAGCAGTTGAAAAACCTTCTAGATAAGGGCTTCATCAGACCTAGTATTTCCCCATAGGGTGCACCAATATTGTTCGTGAAAAAAAAAGATAGTTCTCTCAGAATATGCATTGACTATAGCTAGTTGAACAAAGTCACAATCAAGAATAAGTATCATATTCCCAGGATAGATGACTTGTTTGACCAACTTCAGGGTGCAAGTCATTTATCAAAGATAGACCTTATATCTGGTTATCATCAGCTCAGAGTTAGAGATAGTGACATTCTGAAAACAACCTTCAGAACGCGGTATGGTCATTACAAATTTATAGTTATGTTATGTGGACTAACCAATGCTTCTGCAGCTTTCATGGATTTGATGAACATGGTGTTCAAGCACTATTTGGACTTGTTCGTTATCGTCTTTATTGATGATATCCTCATTTACTCTAGGAATGAGGAAGAACATGCGACTTATTTGAGGGTTGTCCTGCAAACTCTCAAACATCGCCAGTTATTCGCTAAGTTTAACATATATAAGTTTTGGTTGCAATAGTTGCCTTCCTTGGGCATATTGTGTCCAGCGAAGGGATTCGAGTGGATTCTTATAAAATAGAAGCAGTGAAACAATGGCCCAGACCTACCTCTCCTACAGATATCAGAAGTTTCTTTGGTTTGGATGGTTATTACAGAAGGTTCATGGAAAGATTTTCATCCATAGCCTCTCCACTGACTAAGTTGACTCAGAAAAAGGTTAAGTTTCAGTGTTCAGATAATTGTGAGAAAAGCTTAGCAGAACTGAAAACAAGGTTGACTACAACTTCTGTTTTGACTCTACTAGAGGTTCAGACAGTTATGCTATCTATTGTGATGCATCTAGAGTCGACCTAGGTTGTGTGTTGATGCAGCGAGGTAAGGTTATAACTTATGCTTCTAGGCAGCTTAAGGTGCATGAGAAGAACTATTCGACTTATGACCTCGAGCTTGTGGCAGTGATGTTTGTACTTAAGATTTGGAGACATTATTTGTATGGTGTTCACGTAGATGTGTTCACATACCATAAGAGCCTTCAGTATGTGTTCACTTAGAAAGAGTTGAATCTTCTCCAGAGGAGATGTCTTGAGTTCCTCAAGGATTATGATATGAATGTGCTTTACCATCCTGGTAAGGCCAATGTAGTAGCAGATGCTCGACTATCTATGGGTAGTGTAGAACATGTTGAGAAAGAAAATAATGAATTAGCAAAAGACATTCACCAACTTGCTCACTTAGGAGTTTTCCTTATGAGCATATCAGATGATGGTATGACAGTTCAAAATGGGTCAGAATCTTCATTAGTAGTAGAGGTTAAGGAAAAGAAAAACAACGATTTGATACTACTTCAACTGAAGGGTCAGTTCATCAGCAGAGAATTGAGATTTTCTCCAGAATGAGAGATGGTATGCTTCGATATTAGGGTCATTTATGTGTTCCTAAGGTGGATGAGTTGAGATAGAAGATTTTTGCAGAAGCCCATAACTCCAGGTATTCTATTCATCCATGCACCACTAAGATGTATCGTGATCTGCGGGAAGTCTTTTGGTGGAATGGCATGAAAAGGGATATAACATATTTTGTGGCTTAGTGCCCTAATTGTCAAAAAGTAAAGGCAGAACATCAGAAACCAGAGGGTATGGCTCAAGAGATCAACATTCCTACTTGGAAGTGGGAAGTGATCAACATGGACTTCATTATAGGTTTACCTTGTACTCGCAGACATCATGACTCCATTTGGGTGATAGTTGACAAAGTTACTAAGTCTGCACGTTTTTTGGCTGTCAAGACTACAAATTCTGCAAAGGACTATTCCAAGCTTTACATTAATGAGATAGTCAGATTGCATGGAGTTCCTTTGTCTATCATTTCAGATAGAGGTCCTCAGTTTACCTCTCATTTCTAGAAGTCATTTCAGAAAGGTCTTGGTACTCAGGTTAATCTTAGCACAACATTTCATCCACAGACGGATGGTCAGGCAGAGCTTACTATTCAATCCTTAGAGGACATATTGAGAGCTTGTGTGATCGACTTCAAGGGTAGTTGGGATGATCACCTTCCTCTTATAGAGTTCACCTACAATAATAGTTATCATTCCAGTATTTAGATGGCCCCTTATGAGGCACTATATGGGCGTAGATATAGATCTCCAGTTGGTTGGTTTTAAGTAGGTGAAGCAGCCTTGATAGGGCCACATTCGGTTCATGATGCTATGGAAAAAGTTCAACTCATTAGAGATAGACTTAAGACAGACCAGAGTCACCAGAAGTTCTATGCGGATGTAAGGAGAAGGGATTTGGAGTTCTAAATTGATGATTGGGTTTTCCTGAAAGTGTCACCTATGAAGAGGGTGATGATATTTGGGAAGAAACGGAAGCTCAGTCCTAGATATGTAGGCCCTTACAAAATCTTGAAAAGGGTTGGTAAAGTGGCTTATGAGTTAGAGTTGCCAGCAGAACTAGCAGCAGTCCATCCGGTTTTCCACATTTCGTTGTTAAAGAAGTGTGTGGGTGATCTAGCATCTATAGTACCTTTAGAAAGTGTGGTTGTGAAAGATAGTCTCACTTATAAGGATGTGTCAGTTGAGATTCTGGATCGTCAAGTTCAAAGGTTGAGAAACAAAGAAGTCGTTTTAGTGAAGGTTTTATGGTGGAGTCAGTCCATAGAGGGAACAACTTGGGAAGCAGAAGCAGCCATGAAGACCAAGTATCCTCATCTCTTTTCTTCCGATTCCACTACAGCTTGAGGTAATATTTCCTCTTCAGTTTTTAGTCATTCATGCATAGCTTCAGTCTTAGTATCATGTTTTTTCAGTTTGTACTTGCATTTTCAGTGTATTTGCATGTTCTTGGACATAGTTCGATCAGAAATCAGTTTCCAGTGTTTAGTGGTAGGGTTTGCAGCTCTTTCCCTCCATCTCCAGCTAGTTTAGTCTTCATTCGAGGATGAATGTTCTAAAAAGGGAGATAATGTAACACCCCATATGCTAGAACTACCAAAATGCATATTTCAAAAGTTGCAGGTGCAACCCACGGACCGTAGCGTAACCCGCAACACGTCCTGGTGGTCTGTGGTTCACCACCTACAACCCTCTCCCAAAAAAGCCCAGAAAATTATTCTAAGGCATGACCCACAGTCGGACCCATGGATCGTATGTCAGACTATAGACCGTGGTCCAGGTCCATGGATTGAGGCCTCAGAACCTAGTCCCTGGAGTCGATCGACAAACTGACAGAACAGACTGTGGGTCAGTCCACAGACCGTCGATCAGTCCGTAGGTCGAGACCCTCAAGACCCCCCAGAACCCATCCTCTGAAGTCGATCGACGGACTGTAGGTCAGTCCAAGGACCGTCGATCAGTCCCGTCGGTGGTTTCAGTAGATTTTAAGTCAGGGGTCGTTTGGTATTTTCCCCATGCGTTGGACCCCTAAACTACGTCATTTTGATTAGTTTTAGCCTAGCAACTAAATTAGAACATGCCCTAGTCAATTCTTTCTCCAAAATTCGTCCAACTAGAATGAAACGAGGAAATGAAGTTGAGCAGCCCTAGTTCAAGAACGCAATAAGGTTTCTTCAGTTCCAACCCTGAAATCGAAAGACTTTACCGTGCATTTCGTCACCAAGTATGTGAGATTTCACTAGTGGATTCCTTTCACCCATTAGGTCTCTAGAATTTAGTCAGATTCTTGATTCCCTTCATATTATCTAGACCTAGGGTTTCTTGAATGTTAGAAATTATTGTGAATTGGTTGTTAGAATATTCCTAATTAGATTTTCATGTTGTTGTAACACTGTTGCTTAGTTCCTTACATGAAATTCAAAACCCTAGATGTGTTGATTCATTTAGTTCATGAATTACACTTGCTAGGTCAGTTTATTCAGTTATACATGCTCCAGTTAAGAATGTTTCATTATCAGTATATTAATGTTGCATTTTCAGTTAGCATGTCAGTATTTTGAGCTATCCAGTATTACAAAATTCAGTTATAATGTGTTAATTAAATAATCAGTTGGGAGTAGGCTTAATATCGAAATGGACTAGGGCCAATCACCCTCATAGTCCCAGAACTACGTGCCCCATAGGTAAGTCCCCTTTGTGGGCAATATACTTAGTGATCACGCCAGTCATGCCTTTATACCTCTGGTAGGGTATATTGGGTCATCTCGATGGCGCGTATACATCGGACTCCACATTTAGCTCATGTGGTTTTATATCGATTATTAGTAGCTCCTACTCAGATTCTATTGCCTTGACCAGGTTATTAGTCACAGTTCAATATTCAGATTCAACATGCTATAAACTTGGCCATTGCAATTAGTTTAGTTCATATTCAGTATCTTTAGTATATTTATCATGTTCAGATTATATCATTGCCTTATTGCTTTGTTCAGTTATGTATTGTATTCATCTATATTCTATCTTGCATGCTTAGTACCTTTCAAGTACTGACACATACTTTGCGCTACATCTTCTCGTGATGTAGGTTCAGGTCCTCAGCATTTAGACCACGCATAGATCAGTTCCCGCTCCCGATCTTCAGTTCAGCAGCATCACTGGTGAGTCCTCATTCTTCGAGGACGATTGACGTGTCTATTTTCTACTTTCAATCTTTAGTTTCAGTTTTGATAGATCTAGCTAGGGCATGTCCCAGCATTTCTAGTCAGTTAGAGGCTTTATTTCAGACATAGTTAGATTCAATTTTAGCTTCCGAGTTTTGATCTCTCAGTTGTCATTAAACTCAGCCTTATATATTTTAGATTTAGAATGGGTATTCCCTATTATTTTCCTTTATGATGTTTTAAGCTTCCGCACAGTATTTCTATTTCAGTAAATCTTTCAGTATGCTTATATTATGCTAACAAGGTTAGATTGGGGTCACTCGTGATCCTAGATCGCGTGTACGCGTCTTGGGGATAGCCTCGGGGCATGCCATTACTGTTCCAAGCAAGGCCAAAGGAAGGCCAAAAAAGGCCAAGACAGTTGTTGTTAGTGTAACACCTACTACTAGATCCAGGGGAAGGCCAAGAAAGCAAACTACTATTATTGAAGTACCTCCTAGAGGTAAGGAAATGCCAAGAAAAGAAACAACTACTACTGAAGCACCTCCAAGAGTCAGGGGAAGGGGGGAAAAGGCAACATATACTATTAAAGCACCTCCTAGAGCCACTGAAAGGGGGAAAAAATAGCATCTACTTGTAAAGTTGTTCAAGAACCTGTAAGAGGCATAGGAAGGCCAAGAAAGACACCTACTAATGGTATGAAATTCCTATGCCTAGAAGGACTTCATTTGCTGAGTGGTTTGAAAATCCAACTAGTTATCAACTACCTGTTGCACCTACTCCATATGTTGCTTCTCAATCTAGTGCAAGAAACTCCAATGCATCAGTTGAACCACTTGCTAAAAGCCCTAAGATAGTTGGGATAGATGTGTTTGTTGCTGAAGATAGGTTCACTGCATATAATGTAAGTGTTGAAAAAATATGGTAACATTTTATGTTCTAAATGTAGTTTACTAACTATATTTCTTTGTTTATAGCCTAACTTGGCAAGTAGTATGATAATACACACTAGTTCAAGAGAGCCTATAAGGTCAGCTGATGCTACTGGAGACCTTGGTTATTAACCAAGGACTGAAGTAAGGTGGAAGGGTAAAGCAGCAGTCACAGCAGGCCAGCTTGAAGAGATGAGGGTGAACTAAAGGAAAAACTTATCTTCTTCCCGACCTAAGGAAGCATGGAAATAGTGTTGACATGTTGGTAGTTTTTGACAATATGTGAAGATGGTTGTTTTTTTGGTATTGATAAGATGTTAATAGTTGGGTTGACAAATAAGCTTAAGAAGTTTAAGATGGTTGTTTTTGTGAAGTTATGAACTTATGTTTATGTAAGTCTTTTGGTACATGAACTTATGATGCATTTGTTTTATATGAAGAAATGTTTCTTTTTATTAATTTTTGTTTGATTTCAATAACATGTTTGCCAATTCATTAACTGAAACAACTTAACCATAAACATAAGAAATATCATTCAAGAAAATCAAATTTTTCATTACAAAAAACTTTAACATGAAAAATACAACAACTACTATGACAATTGATCATGACAAAGTCTTTAAGTTTTCAACTTGCATTAACCAATTGATCAATATAGAAAAAAGACATTAACAGAAATACTATGAAAATCCTAATGAAGTTAGAGTAGTTGGTCCCTTTCTTCTTCACTTCCATCGACTTCTCTATTGAATTTTTTATCAACTCTTCACAATCATGGAAATCAATATCTTCTTCCTTGTCCTTCTTTTTCTGAACACTTGAGGTAGATTCACCTTCAAGGTCCATCACAATTGAATTTTTCATCATCTCGACAATTTCACTATCATTGCAATGAGTCATTTGTTCCATCTTTTTCATTATTTTTACCTTCGCCACTAATTGTTCGTCCATTTCCTTAATTTTCTTCACCAATTTTGGAATAATGAACTTACATCTTTCATCAATCAAACCATCCCTCCATCGAAAAAATTTACACTTTTTTGCACCATAATATGGGTAAGACCAAAATCTTCTTCCGGGGTTGTTGTCAGACCAAAAAGTCTTCAAAGGGAGCAAGAGACCATGACCGCATCGCACCTCCGAGATCAACATCGGATCTTCATTGTCTATACAAGTCTTATTCAAATCCAATTTTACCTCTTCCATATCTAACCTTAATTTTATACAAAAAAAATCAGACAAGAAATTAGAAGCCGTAAGCACGAATATAGACAAAAAAAATTTTAAAAATAATAATCAAAGCTTACCTCTTCAATCCTCTTCAACGATTTTGAGCTTTTAAAGTAGGCAATGTGTCTTTAATGGAGGTTTTAGTGAAGAACAATGACTACATTGGAATATTTAATGGAAAAAAAAAAGTCATAAGTTGATTGCTACGTGGCGAATAGGGCTTAAACATTTTGCTCCCTTTTTCGGGGACGTGTTCGGGAGATTACTTAATCTCAAATTTGAGCTTGACAGATGAAAAGATTCTTGATAAAAAGTGATTTCTCTTGAATGGAGGCCTACACGACACAAATTTAAATTAATTAAGTTCCAATATGAATAGCGAATACAAAATGAAAGATAAGAAAATAACTAAATTATTCCCTTTTATTTTCAAAAATACAAACAGATAGATCAGTGGCTTCAAGAAGAAAGACACCATAAAATCGAACTATTAAAGACAGAGCTTGAACTTAGACAACACATATCAGCTATAGAATCAAACCAAGATATCAAATATCTTTATAGAGATTTGAATTATATTATATATCAAATTGAAAACTCTGAAATAAGAATAAGACAATACGAAAAAAGACTTAGATCTATACCTTTTGGATAAAATCTATGCCTCTTGAATATATTAGGAGAATAAAACTAAAATATAGTTGGCTTTACAAAGAAATACAATATAGATTTGAGCTTAGACACACTTTAAAAAGTTTAATTGAATATTTAAATTGGACAGAAGAACAATTAGCTAAAGAAATATCTAAGACCTCCCTTACAGATTCCTTGGTAGAACAAAAAGCTAACCTAATTAAAGAAATAGATAACATTAAATCAGATATAGAATATACTACTAATAGAATAAAGTATTATAAAAAGATATGTCTAATTAGTTCACTTGGATAGGAAAATAGATTCTCTACGACATCTTGAATATTTAGACTTGAGAATACTCTCAGAAAAGAAATATCGATCATCACACAGAAATAACATTTTAAAGTGTAACTTCGCTGAAAGAGAACATATATTACATTCTGCAGATAAGCAATATAATACTTTAATAGATTTAATAATAAATCTTAGCTAAAAAAACTAAACAACAAGATCATATTATAATAAAGCTTTTAGAAACAATAGAAGTAGTACAAAACAAACAATTTAAGATACTAGATAAATTAGAAAAGAATTTCGATTTCTTGAAAGCATAAGAACTAGAAATAGATAGAAAAATTCAATACCTAAAATACAAAATTTAATTTAGAAAAAATACCTACAAAAATAGAAATAGAAAAGCTGGTAAAAACTATAATAGAAAAACCTAAAGAATTAGAAATTAAAAATTCCCAAGTAGTAGAAAAAATTATAGAACAACTTGAAAAAATAACTACTGAAATTAGTAATCTAAAAGAAATAATTATAAGACTTGAACAGATTTCACTTTCATGAGTGAAGAAGATATAAATTATAAAAAAGCCTTAGAATATACAGCAAAATTTCATTAAGAATCAGTAGGATATTCTAATCATATCCCCTCTAGCCTTACCGACAAAGTAGTAATAAAACAAAACAATACAATTATCACCTTACTAATATAATTAAATATAAAAATAGATAAAATACTAAAAGAAAAACAACTTGAACAACAAGTTCATAATAACACCGAAATAGATAAATTAATTAACCAACTAAAGAAAGTAGAAATAACCCCTCAACAAGAAAAACAAAAGGTAACTAGAAAGCCACAAAAATAGACTTTCCTTCAAATAAACGAACAACCCAAAAAAACAGACCAAGTTTCATAGAAAACAGAATAGGAAATAACATGATTTCTCGAATATTATCTAGAAGACAATCAACTATAGATGAAAATCAAGAATTAAATGAAATAATAGACACAGATAGAGTGTACTGATTTTTCAACAAAATCAACTAAAATTATTAAATCCAAAGACATTATACAACTTAAAATATTTCTCTAGAGACAATCAATTATACAAACATTATAAAGAAGAACAGATATCAGCAATAGGAGAAAACTTTGCAATTTTAAAATTAGTAAACCCAGCCTTCATAAAGACAATAAAAAAACCCCAAACTAATGCTAATGCATATGGGATTAATAGTTATAGGGATAAAAGGACTAACGAGAAAAAATTTAGGATCTAAAGTTTTAATTGTATTATACGATGATCGCTGGTCAGACCTAAAGAAATCTATCATAGGATTAACAGAAGTAGGCATAACCAGTAATGTCGGAATATTCTATATTAGCCCAGACTTTTTAATCAATTTAAAAGAATTTGAAAAACATATTAAAATAGGAATCCAGATTAAAGGGTACGAAGAAATGAATAATGAAAACAACCTGTTAATGTGCGTAGGTTTTATAGGAAAAATGACCCTAAGTAGTAATACAAAATTTAAGCTCCAAGTAAACGATGTTGTAGAAATAATGGGTAATAAAGGAATAAAACCAATAAAAATAAACCCAGAAGAATACGCAGGAATAGAATGAAACCTAGACAAATTAAGTAAACCAAAAGTATTTGCAACCGAACAACATTTAATGTACACTAGCTCAAAAGGTGAGACATCAATTAGGTTTACCGACTATAATTATACAATTCAAAGAGAATTGGATGATAATGAAACAGAAAGTACTATAGACACAGAACAGGAAGAGTTAATGAATATAGAATTAATACAAGAAGGGTACGAGGTAAACAGAGTCATAGAAAAAGCAAAAAGACTATATCATGAAAATAGTCTTAATGTTTTTATGTAAGAAAGGAAAAATGGATATAATGGAAACAATAGAATATTTTAGAATATGTAAAGAAAGATATGATAATTTAGCATACAGAACAGATGAATTAGACTATATGAATGAAAACAACGAAGAAACTTTATCCATAATTAGTCATATAGAACTAATGGATGAAGCAACCAGTTCACATAGTGCAAGCCTTTTCCAGAGAATTACAGCAGCCCCAAGTATTAGTTATAGTACAAGAAATTTGCCTAAAAGACCATGCGTTAGACCTGATCAAGAAATAAAAGAAAACATTAAACTAATAGGGAAAAGAATGCCCATAGAAAAACATATTAGACTACAAAAAGGAGGAAATAAAAGGAAAATATTAAACATAGCTGTCCATGATCCACAAATGTGGAACACAATAATAGATTTATGGAAAGAAATAGTGGTAGCGGATTTTAATAAAAGTTATTACGAAACAGATGCAGAAACTATGTATAAATACTTAGAAACCTTTTTAGAAGAATCCTGTAAAGCGGTATGGGAATCATATAAATAGACTTATTCGCAAGAATTTCAAGGACTAATAGAATTAGGACCAAACCCATATAATTTTACAAATAAAATACATGTGTTGTTAACAGGAAAAGACCCAAATAGTGGCTTAGTAGCATTACAGAGAAGTGCTGTAATAAAGTTAGAACAATTAAGTATATCAAATTGGATGCACATAAAAAACTTTCTTAAAGATTATTTTTACTATTGCACTATTAGCGGAAATATATTTAATGAAGAATTAGGTAAAAAGTTATTCAATAAATTACCAGGAGCCTTAGGAAGAGAAATAGAAGAAAGATGGTATAAAAGAGAAGGAGTAATACAAAACCCCACACTCTTATGGTCTATTGGACAAAAAATACAACATATAATGGAAATATTACAAGAAAAATGTACTAACATACAAATACAAAAACAGCTAAAACAGAATGAAATGAACTTTTGTAAAACAATGATATATACTACCTAAAGTTATGATAAATAACCAAGTAAATCAAGAAGACATAAAAAGAAGAACAACCTATAGCCAACAACCATAAAAACACAAAAAATATTTCTTAACAAAATCTTCAGCTAGAAAGTCATACTTAAATAAAGATAGACATGTTAGAAAATATAGAAATGATATAAATTATAAAAATAAATTAGAATGTTATACTCGTGGAAGTGCAGAACACTTAGCAAATATTATGCCCTAAACGAAATAATATGAAAACTAAAAATTCCCAGTTAATAGAAGATTTTCAAGAAACCTTATTAAATGTAGATGAATTTATGTCAAATATAGGAAGTATATACTCTGTTGTAAGCATAGATACATTAGAAGAAAGAAAAAGCCAATCAGACACATTTGATTCAGAAGATGATAATCTAATCAATGAGATAGGACTAGAAAGGAATAAAGAATGGTTAGACCATATAAGTACTATGATGAATATCTCACAAGACTGTAATCATGAGTTTGAAAGACAGAAGGGAATAGATAGTAACCAATGTAGTATATGTAAATGGTATCCTAGTCGAATAAATAGGGATAAATGTAAAAGCTGTTATATGAAAGCCTGTGTAAGTTGTATAGAAAATAAATTAAAGCAAACAATAGCTAAACCATAAGAACAAGTCCAAACAAAAGACCAGACTGTTCATCTAAGACTAATTACCTTAGAAACACGAATGAATGAATTAGAACAGAGATTAATTACACTAGAAAAGGGAAAAGAGAAAATAGACATAGATCATACACAATCACAAGGGACAATACATATAGATCAAATAGAAAACAAACTAATGAACATAGAAGAGAATAGTACTATCTCTATATGCAATGAAGATAAAAAGTTTGGAACAATAAAAATACTAGTAAGAATAAAAATTAAAGATATGGAAATCGAAACCTTAGCATTAGTAGATACTGGTTGTACCAGCTGCCTCCTTGACAAAAAGATACTACCTCAAAATATATTACCAACCTTAAAGACATTAAAAAAAATAGTATTCGCAATACAAATGGATGGAACATATAATCTTTACGACCAGTATATTGAAAAAGCACAAATAAGTTTTATCAACACATGCAATGAATTCTACAGACCAACGTATAATATGTTTAAAATATTAGTACGAGACCTAAAAATTAAAACAGACTTAATATTAGGTTTACAATTCCTTATACAAAATAATGGAAGTTGTTTATTTTCTAGGGATGGAATAATGTTATTTAGAAATACGACCTATACACCAGTACAGACTAGCAAAATTCAAACAAAAGGACTACCTAAACTTAAAGACAATAACCAAACTTCAACTCCATGTTGTGATAATTGTGGTGATAGTAGCGGTTGCTCTTCAAAAAACCTATATGAAGAAGAGCAAGAAGAAAAGTATTTAGAAAATATATACTTAGAGGACATAGAAAAAGATTATACCTTAATAAATGTTGAAACAGAATTTTATAATGACATTTTCAATGGCTTGTTATGCCTTTTGGTTTAAAGTCAACTCCGTCTATCTTCCAAAGAAAGATGGATGACATGTTCAGAGATTATAAAAATTTTGTATTAGTATATGTAGACGATATTCTAATATTTAGTAAAGACATGCAAGAACATTTAGGACACTTACAGACAACTTTTAGACTATTTGTAAAATACGAAATAATAATTAGCAAAAAGAAAATGAAATTATGTAAAACACATATAAACTTCTTAGGAGTAACTTTAGGAGAAGGAAAAGTAAAATTACAACCGCATATAGCTAAAAAGGTATTAGATATGCCCGATAAGCTGGATAATACAAAAGAGTTACAAAAATTTTTAGGATTAGTAAATTATGCTAGAAACTTTATCCAAGACTTAGCGAAAATAGCAGGACCATTATATGCTAAGACAGATAGCAAAGGTCAGAAACACTTTAACATAGAAGACATTAAATTAGTCCAACAAATTAAAGAAAAAGTTAAGAATATACCAGACTTACAAATACCCTTAGAGTCAGATTATTTAATAGTCCAAACAGACGGTAGTAAACTAGGATGGAGTGCCATATTAAAATTCAGACCAAATAAATATAGCCCTAAAAATGAAGAAAAAATTTGCACATATCAGAGTGGACAGTATAAAGAAAAAGGAAACATGAGTAGTATAGACGCAGAAGTATTAGCTGTAATATACGGACTAAACAGTTTTAAACTATATATTTTAAATAAAAATGAAGTTTTAGTCAGAACAGACTGTGAAGCAATAGTTAAATTCCATGAAAAAATAAATAGTAAAGCTAGCAGTAAAAGGAGATGATTAAACATCATGGATATAATATCTATATATAATAATATTATTTTTGAATATATTAAAGGAAAAGATAATGACCTAGCAGATAAACTAAGTAGACTACAATTAAAAACTAACTAAAGTTTCTTTCAACATGAGACCAGCTGGCCATCAGCCAGTCCGCGCCCAGACATTATTAGAAAGACAAAATTTTAGACCTCAAAATACAACAGACAACATGATGGAGAGACTCCATTTTGGTAAGTTTAATTTAATTTCATATCCCAAGTGTAATTTATCATTCAGAGTAAATCCAGACTGTACTTAAGACAAGTCTAAAAAATGTTTAGTAGATAATCTATGGATAGCATACAATAAACAAGACACTAAGTATTTCATTGCTACTACTAATGCTTTATGCCAATATTTTTCAGACAAAAATAGAGATAATAAATTCAAATATTATGTAGTCATACATGGTAAAACTAAAGGAGTTTTTCAGACCTGGATAGAAGTAGTTGATTTCATAAATGGGGTAAAAAACCCATTTTTCAAAGGATTTAATAACTTCATAGAAGCTTTAGACTACGCCAGAGAAATACTTGGGCCTAATTATTATATTTCACCAGCCCTTAAACAAAGCCCAACCCAAATATCTCAATATAACATTCAGAGAGACTAAGACAAAATCATATTTTGTGACCATTGCTCTTCAATGACTGAGGGTTTCAAGAGACTCAATGCAAAAAATGAAATCCTTATCCAAGAAAATATGAGACTCATAAAATAACTCGAGAGAATTCAAAGTAAATATGCTCCCAAGACAGATTCCAACATTCCTACTCCAGACATGAGTTCTCCATCTCACTTAAAAATGGATGAGATGGGTGTGCATTCCCCCCTGAATGGTAAGAACTCTACTGTATCATAGAGAGATACAACTAGTCCGGTTCAAATGGTGACCGATAAAGACTCATCAAATCCGTTGAAGTCTGTCACTTTGCCAAAAAGTGAAGAAGAGGAGTCTTCTTCCTCTCGAAGAAGATTACCTAAATCTTTTCAGAAAGACACTTTACTAAAGACTGCAGCTTCAAAAAAAAAAAAGACAAAATAGAAGCTATAATTAAACAGACTCTAGAACCATGAGCGGATCTATGAAGGCTAGTGGGGGTGCCACGCCACCTCCGAACTTCAACGGAAACTCTATATATACATAGGTATATATATATATATATATATATATATATATATATATATATATATATATATATATATATATATATATATATATATATATATATATATATATATATATATATATATATATATATATATAAAGCATGACACCCATTGAACAAAATTGGCTTGTGGTGCCATGGTAGGAGGGCAACTTTAGATGGCTAATGTTACGGGTTCAAATTCCATTTGTACCTATTTTTTTTGAGAAATTTGCTGCAGACATTTTTTAAGGAAAAAAAGGCTCCAAGCACGTTTTTTAAGAAAAAAAGCTGGCACATTAATAGATAAGTCTATTTGGCACCCACAGACTCTAAATCCTGGATCTGCCACTGTCTAGAACAGTTTTTCCAAAATAAAAGCCAAGACAAGCATATTATTAATAAAGAAGATTCCAGTCCTAGCAGCAACAGACTAGTTCCTAATTCAGAAGAAAGTAATCACAGTCCAACAAGCTCAGGCGAAGAATACGGAAGTAATGATGATCAACATGCACAAGACCCATATGAAGATGAAGACTCAGGAATGAGTTTTGACTCGATAGCCTTACATAATTTGGATACTTAATCTATCAGCCAAATGGCAAAAACAGAAGGGTGATAGAACTATTCTCAAGATAAAATACAAAGAAGATAAGAAGATGAGACCAGACGTGGAAAAAGCAGGTTCAAGTATTAAGGTAGATATCAGTAAGTATGTCATGTGGGTATGCCCACTAATATCCTGTAAAAAGTAATATTGAGTGTTGTCACTTTATCACTATCCTCCAAAAGAGGGAAAAACTATTGACAAAGCACGTGTCTGTCAAATAAGTCTAAAAGATGAACTTAATAATGCATGTGACGATGGGGCCCAACGAGCACCCGACTTGCATTATTAAAGGAATCTTATCAAGTTGCCGGCCATCAATAAGTGAGGCCACGTAAAGAGTCTAGAACCGTCCCTTTATTTCTCTTAAGTCTATATAAGAGAGGAAGTTTAGAGTTGAATATTAGAGTGAAAAACCGTGAGAGTAAGCATTAAAAAAAAAAAAAAAAAAACCTTTCTTACTTCCCTCAAGTCTTTCCTATGTTCCTCTACCCAGAACCCTTTGCTGTATATTAAAGTTTGTTTAATAAAAAGTGTGTTTCGAGTATTAATTTTCCAAGTTCTTCAAAGACTCTTCGGGGGTTCCCGAAAGGGAAACCTCTCTCAGTTTATCATGTAAGTTTATGATGTTGATCTCCCTAAAACCCCCCTCAAAAATATGTTATTGTTAATTTTACTATTTTTGATTACTGTTAATCTTACTATTTTGATTAATGTATAGATGTGATATATGATTATTCTTAGTATATGGTTAGCCTCTTAATTTCTTAATAGCAACTATGGATTAGCCCGTAAATTCCTAGGATTCTTGGCCTTGATAGTCCGCTGAATGAAAGGATGAATTTATTGCCAGATCTATATCCGGGGTGTGGCTAAAGATGAAGTTATTAAGAACAAAGATTAAGAGGAAGAGATGAACGGGGTAAGGTAAAAAAAAAAAAGTAAAAATGGGGAAATTAGGGAATCGCATCAAAAATAGCCATGATTAAACTAAATGAGAGAGAGTGTACTGAGTAGGATTTGCAAGCCCAATCATCATTATTTGAAATTCGTAATGTTTATATGTGGTATTTTTAATTTTTTAAATTCAATGATATTTGTTTTTTCTAATAATAATATATTATGAACGATCTAACTTTAATATTCAAAATAAAAGATGATTTAAAGATAAAAAAGATGGACAAATAAATTAAAATTTTAAATTATTAATTCTATAGCTATAATTTATCTAAACTACACTTACTCATAATACTTTTATCAATAATAATAAAAAAAATAGTAGGGAAATATTTAAAGCATTTATGCTTTAATTTTTCCCATCTAAGATCCTAATCCTTTTTTTAAAAAAAACATATTAATTTAAATTTTAATATATTTGGAATCGTGTTTGGCGATATATTTTTCCAAAAAATATTTGGAATAATGTCTTTTGTTTCCAAAATTACGTAAAGTTTTCTTATGACATTTTTTTCTTAATTATTGTAGTACATTATTAAGTTATAATATTAATGCTTTCATTGAGTGAGTCATAAGGAAGTCTTTTCAAAATTCTTTTAATAGAATTCACATAGAGGGGAAGAGTAATTCTAATAAAGTAAACTAATACATGATTTGTTAAGTTATGTTTGTTCATTATATTATATTTATATATTTATTCTTATTTGGTTGGTTGGAAATTTACTTTATTTTTATTATTAGTTTAAATATTTTTTAATATATTAAAAAATATATATATATAATAAAATTATTATTTTATTGATGTGAATCTTACTAAGCTTTTCCAATAAAACAACTAACAGAAAAAAGAAATATGTTATGTACTGAAGGGATAAAGTAGGGCCAATATAGAGAATTCCACTCAAATGGGTCCAGATATTTGTATGTATGTCATATGGATATGCGGGACCTGCTATACATTTGGGAAATGGTAAAATGACATGAATATCCTTAAATTTAATTTTGGCTTAAGTCATCTGCAGTCTCTTAAAGTTATCTGCATAATTCACTTAGATACCTCAACTAGGGCTACTACCTATTCAACATTTTTATCTATTCAAAATTTGTTTCTATTAGACATTTTTTTATAATAAGCAAAATAAAGTGTGTAATACACTTGTTGTGATGTGGCAAAATGACTAATCAAAAGATAACATGTGGCGTTGGGCCCATCAATTATTAAAAAAAAAGAATATTAATGTTAAAAAGAATGAAAATTATTTCAAATAAATTTTCCATCTATTTTCTTATAAATACAAAATAAATGAGAAGCCATTTCTTCTTCATCTTCTTCCTCTTCTTCCTAGCAAGATTTTCTTTCTCAAACGACAAAATTCATTTTCTTTGATAATTGCTACATAATTATTTTTTATTCTTAATACATCAAAGACAGATATATTCAAAGAGACTGATACAATGAAGAAAGAGAGTCTGTCAATCGTCTTGAAATCGATAGCAAAGAGAAATTGAGAGGACCTAAATTAGTTTTATCGAATCAATCTGATATTGTTTTTGATAATTTTAGTGGGTTTACATTTTAATTTGAATGGTAATATTTATTCGAAGGTGACCGAGATGACGTCGATCGGCTAACTTTTTTTCAGCCCATGTTCTTTCTTCTTTTTTTCCTCCAAATTCAATTAGCTGATTCAATTTTAATTTTTTTTAATAAATATTGAAAAGAAAAGAAAAAAATAAAAATGGAGTGCAGTGGCCTTCTTGGAGAAGACGACGTGGGGACTTCTTTTGGTTTTAAGAATCAGTATTACTTTTTAAAGTATTTTTTAAAAATTAAATATTTAAATGCCAAGTGGCAGTCAAAGAAGAAAAAGTATTAAGTTTTTTTGGAAAAAATAAAAATAAAACGTTAGTTAAGATTTTTCTTTACGCGCTTAGAGGAAGTGAAAAACACTTCTTTTGCCACGTCAATATTTTGTGTTTAATAGGTATATTTTTTGAACAATTCAGGGGTTCAAAAGGTAAAAATCATAATTGAGATGTCTAACTGAAATATATGGACAACTTTAATGGGTTGTATATGATTTAAGCCTTTAATTTTTGTTCCACTAAGCACATACATGTTGACGGCCTCCAAGCTGCTATTCCCCTTTCTTAATAGTAAATAGTAAAGTAATATATATATATATATATATATATTAGTTTTGACGCACATGTGTTGCACGTGAATATCAAATTATGTAATACACTATTTTTAAAAATAATGTGAATATTATTAAATTAAAAAATTAATTTAAGCAATTATAAAATGAATGATAAAATTCCTATGAATAGTGGATGTAAACTTTTTTATGAGTAGTACGGAAAGTTGGTCACTCTTAAAATCTCTTAGTTAAACCTCTTAAATATACTTTCTTCCCCCCCCCCCTCCCCCCCCCCCCCTCCACCATAGTGCATTAATGGAAAACTTTAAAAAATTGTAGTTTAAAAATTTGAGGAAACCCCTCTTTTTATAACCAACAAAGGATAGTGTATGAAAAAATGCTTATTGTGCCTTATAAAAAAAAAAAAAAAAAAGAAAGGTCACAACTCATCGGAAAAGTCATAACTCTTTGGAAAAGTCGCAACCGTCCAAAAAAGTCACAACTCTTCGAAAAAGTCACAACCCTCTGAAAAGGCCATAACTCATCGGAAAAGTTATAACTATTTCAAAATATCACAACCCTTCAATGTGAAAAATGTGTCTTCTTTTAATATAATATAATATAACATAATATAATATAATATAGTAACTTAATAAAAAAGATTTTTAAATTTAAGGATATGTAGAATATATAAAAATGTCATTTAACTTTGTGGTCTTAGAGATGTGCCCCCACCCCCAAGAAAAAAAACATTTTACATTAAACTGAATAAAAATAAAATTACAACAAATAAATTGGAAACAGAGATTACTTATTAAATCTAGTTGGACTCTTCAAAATGTTTTTGATCAAATCATCTTTCTCCAACAATTGGAGACTTTTCACAACTTGAACACCAAGTTGTAGTTTGTGCAACAAAAAATCATTGAACTTCTTGTCAAGTAGAAGTTGCTTCAAAAAGTATATTTATGACTATGAAAATGAGTACATATTAAATATCTAGATATTTTTCTCGTTTGAAGTTGAGTTATTCCATTCTCCAGCAATTTTTGCTGATCTATCTAATTTACCCAAAAAAAATAATTGTAATTGTATAATTGAACAACTCGCACAATCTTTCTTGTTTTAAGAAGAAGAATAGAAAACTTTCCAAAATCGTAGTATATAAGTGTGAGAAAAACTCTCTATTTATAGACACCAAAGGATAGTATTTATGAAAATGTGTTTATTGTGCCTTATCAAATAAGTCACAACCCTTCAGAAAAATCACAACTTTTCGGAAATTTCATAACTCATCGAAAAAGTCACAACTCTATATAAAAAAGTCACAACCCTTTGGAAAAGTTACTATCCATTAATGTGAAAATGTGTCAGCTTTTAATATAATATTAAATAAACAAGCAAACAAATATATAAATATAATATAAAATATATAATATATACTAAATTGGGTATTTTAAGATGGGGGTAGTATAGTAATTTAATATTCAAGTTAGAGAGTTTATGCTTTTAAGATAGTATATAAGTGTGTGTGTATATATATATATATATATATATATACACACACACACACACGTTAATATATTATATTTATACATTATTTTCTAGATAAATTACTTATATACACATCTTTATTTTCCATAATTTCCATTATTCCCTACCAATTCAAAATATTTTCAAAATCCCTTATTTTTTCCCAATTCTCAAATCAGTCAGATACATAAGTATCCCAGCATTAACACACGATTTCCTTCCTTTTTTTCACTCCTTTAATCTCTCCCTAATTCACTCCACAATCTTATCAGTTATAATTTTCATATCAATTTGATTTTCAAAAGAATTCTCTCTCCATTCAATCAAATTCAAACTACTCAATAGATATAGTGCGTCTCCTCCATAGTCATCTTCTTCAAAAGAAAATTCTTCTTTATTTTTTGATATAGTGCATCTCCTCCACAGTTGTTTTCTTCAATTTTATTATTTTTCTTCTTTATTTCCTGATACATATGGATCAGGATCCTTATTTTAGTATTGGTTTTACTCAACTAGTCGAAGAAGAATGCATCTTCGACTTCTAAATAGACTGTGGAAAAAATGCTCAAAAAGGAGGAAAAAGTCGATCTACTAGTGGCTTTGGTAAGGACTTTGGATCGAAATCCATGAATGATGTCTATGTTAATAGTAAAAAAAAAAAAAAAGATACAAGAGTGAATGTTGAGAAGGAGAATGAGAAGAAGGATGTACCTTCGTTTTCTAAAGTAAATGTAGAAAATAGTGGATGTACATTTGTCTTCTAAAGTGAATGTTGAAAAGGAGAAGCCGAAATTGATCAGATTGTTGATTTTTTTGTTCCCGATTTTTCTAATATATATGGGTTCAGATTTTTAGTGTATCCAGTTGTTTTTGTTTCTTAAATTAATGTATAATGCCTTCGTTTCAACATTATGATACATTACAATTTCATTATGTACAATGTATCGTGTTCAAATTACTAAAACATCTTACGGTTATAGTTTGGGATACATTAACTAGATTTTAAATGTATCTAGTTAATTTTATCTCTTAAGTATTTGTTTCAACACAACGATACATTACAATTTTATCATGCACAGTGTATCGTGTTCAAGTTTTAGTTTTGATACATAAACTTAATTAGTTTTGATACTTGATACAAAACTTCTACCAAATATATCATGTATCTAGATGTTGTTATGTATCTTCTATCTTATTCAAATTTAGAAGGATATGTATCCGTAGACAGTACATGATACATTAAAGTGTCACACAAGTATGTATCAGATTCATAAATGGTGATACGTAAATATTATTATCAAAAGTTTATTTAGTTTGAGGCAAAATGTGAAGATCTTGCAACTATGTATCTAATACAATAAATATGGAGTGCATTATTACATATATTAAATCATTATTAAATTTTCAACAAAAGTTTTGAATCCTGCTCGAAAATTTTTTCACTGAAACAAGGACAAAGATTTACAGGGATTTTGAATTTTGAATTGATTTGTTACTTTAGGATTTATTTCCCTGATTGACACAGTAAAGAGGATCTGAATAGCATAAATTATGGAATTTTAATTTGATTTTCTGTTTTGTTTTCCTTTTTAAGCGCAACAGCCACATATATAATGTATCACAATTAATGTATCCTGACAACCAATTATGTATCTGGATGACTGATATTTTAAGGGATTTTTGTAAAATAAAAAAGAGTAGGGATATGATGTAATTTAGGATTTATACTATGGGATTTATGTAAATTATACTTATTTTCTACAAAGGGCCCACCTCACATAAATTTATTTGTCTTATTTTTATTTTTAATATATTGTATATTTAAAAATTGCGTTAAACATACAATAAATATTATAATTAACAACTTTAAATATTTTATTATATATTTAAAAATTACGTAAAAAGTAGTATGAATTACAATAGCAACTTAAATTATTTTATTTTATTTTATATTTGAAAATTACATAAAAGTACTATAAATCATAAAAATTAACAACTTAAAATATTTTAAAATTAAAAAGCATATAAAAGATTTAGTTGGCTCTCGAAATTCTTTGAGTGTCACATGAATTTGAACAAATGAAATTACATATATTATTTAAAAATTACATAAAAGGTACTATAAATCATAGTAATTAACAAATCAAAATGTATAAAAATCATATAAGAAATTTGGTTGACTCTCTTAATTCTATTTGTGCCACATTAATTGAAATAAAGAAGGATTGACATGTTATTTGAAAATGACGTAAAAAGTACTACAAATCACCAAAAAAATTGACAACTTAAAATATTTATAAAAAAGACGAACAAAAATTTGTTTGACTCTCTAAATTTTATAGGTGTCACATAAATTGGGATACAGAAAGTAATATATATTGGGCTAGTGATGGCACATACTCCTTGTAGATATTGAAAATTTGTGGGATACTGCTAGACGTGTTTAGATGTATTCGATTCCAGTTATAATTCTTGGAAGTTACTCTAATCTTAAATCCTAACTTATGCCTATATAAAGATTATTATATTCCTTAAAGAGACATCTCAAATATTTCACAAATTAATGGAATATTCAGAAAGAGATCAAGATATGACCTCCTACGAGAAATACAAATCAAGGGATAAACAAATTTTGTATCCATAATGTTTATTAATAAAACTATGTTTCTTTATCATCAAAAAAATTGCAGGATAGAGCACCAGTTTAATTAATCCCCCGCCCCTAGAGCAGCTTGGAACGACCTTTATAATGGTGTAAGTTGGAGGGATAGTCTGCTGCAAGTGTAGCGTTGGATATGAACCGAGGCTTTCTATCTCTCAATCAATTTGGGCCAAACAATGTAAGTTTAAGTGTGATTTTAATTCCTAATTAATAGTATTAACAAGTTGTGAAACCTTCAACTTGATCAAGAAAAGTTCTTTTTGAAGCCCAATTAGCTGAGCTGTCCTCAAATCCATTAGTGAGTGCTTGGTATGCAGGGGTACATGGGGGGTATTAAAATATGAAATTGTAACACACGTATGAAAATGGAACTGGCCCCACAACATTTTAATTCAATTTTCAGATCAAAAGAGGGTGAGCAAAATAAAATGCAAGAGATATATTGTTTAAATATTGATAAAAGAGAATGCCAACATAATAATAGTGATGAACATACAACAAAATTTTAAAACAACTACCTAATTAACTAACATTTCTGTACCATCTACTCTTGATGGGTGTAACAATGTTATCCAAAAGAAAATAGTAACAACAAAACATCAATGCCTCTATCATCCTAAACCATGCTTTTCTCCAATAACGATTTAAGCAGAGCGCTGTAGCTAATCCCAACAAGATCGCTCCATAAGACACAACTAAGCCAATGTAAAAACGCTGGATGTCTTCCAATTCTGATGATTCCTCTTCTCCATTAATCTTGGAGGTATTTGACAATTTAGGACTCATCCCACACTTGTTCTCTAATGGATAACCACAAAGAAAAGGATTTCCCTCGTAGCTGCTTTTGTTGAAAGTTCCAAATTGAGCTTTAAAATCAGGCACTGCACCAGATAAGTTGTTGTATGCTACACTGAATACTGCCAAAGAATTCAGCTCAAGTAGACCAACTGGAATGCTCCCATTCAATCTACTGTAGGAAAGGTCTAAACTCTCAATTTCATGTAGATTGGAGAAGGTATTTGGTATTCTTCCGATAAGATGGTTGTGTGATAGATTCAGTGCGTGTATATTGCTCATGTTCCCTAGCTCAACGGGAATTTCACCAGTTAATCTGTTACTTGAGAGATCAAAACCCGACATATATTTTAGAATGCTTCCCTTGTAAGTGTATGAGTTTCTTTTCGTTGAAAGCTGGACCTGAGTTTCCACATCCATCAAAAACATGTCACTTAGAAGTCCATTACTATCGTGGTAGTTCTGTTTCGAACGTATCCAGGCCACAAAATATAACCATGAACGCGCAGTAGTCATTTCATAAAGAGTCCAACTTATCTCTGCATCATTTTTGGCCTGTGTTAAGTAGCCCAAACAAGGAAGGAGTGGACCATAAAGCTTATTGAAAGATAAATCCACAATAGATAAATTGTTCAGCATACAAATCTGAGTTGGAATCTGCCCTTCCAATTGGTTATTGCTAAGGAGAAGGTAGTTGAGAGTATTAAGCGAACCTATGGTGTGTGGGATAGTTCCTCTAAAATTGTTGTTGCCAAGATCCAAAGTTATCAGAGAAGAGAAGTTGAAAAGTACATGTTCCAGTGTACCGCCCAATTGGTTTCTCTCTAGATGGATGTGTTCAAGAGGTAAAGAACTCATACAAGAAGGAATAAATCCTGAAAGCCTGTTTTCGGATATAGCTAAGACCTGAATGAGCTTTAAATTGCAAATCTCAACTGGAATCGAACCATCAAGATGATTTTTGGACAAATCAAGTTGTAACAGTCTTCTGTTATCCCTAATGCATCCTGGAATTTCTCCGGAGAAATTATTCCCACTAGCGTCCAGTGCAATAAGGGAGCTGAGAAAAATGTTGCTACGTAGTGCACCTTCAAAGTTATTGTCATTCAAATACAAAAAGGATAATAGATGTGGCCTGACCTCCTCCGAAAATATTCTTCCTTTAAGCTTGTTGTTTGACAACCGAAGATAGAACAATTGTGGAGAACCAACTGCCAGATCACCAGGAACTTCTCCAGACAAGAAATTGACAGATAAGTCTAGAATTTGTAAATGAATGCCACTAATCTTGGAAGGTATAGGCCCTTCAAGATAATTTTGTGACATGTTCAAACTAGTAAGCTTCGGAAAGGCTAAACTCATATTTTTTGGAATATCTCCATTTAGTTTGTTATTAGAAACATCAATCGTCTCTAGATGGAGGAGACAATTCAATGGCAACTTGAATGGTCCGTTGAAAGCATTCTCTACCATATATTTCTGCAAGTCTGGTGTTATTTTCTAACAACCATGTTGGAAAGTTTCCTGGCAATTGATTTCCATCTATAACGAGAATCCTCAAGTCATATTGGTAGTGAAGGAAATATGGCAATTTTTGAAGGTTTATACAACTATATATACCAAAAAACTCCAACTGGAAATTTGGGATCCAATTTTGAAATTCGGTATCTGGAATTATTGTATTAGAACCAACATCCAAATAGATCAATTTTGTATGGTTTGAAAATTGGCTGAATGACAGAGGAACTTCAAATTGGTTATGCGCAATATCGAGGTACTCAAGTGATTTGAGTCTCCTCCAAATAGAATGTGACGCTATATTTCCATTGAAGAGGTTCGCATTCAAACTCAACCATCGAAGTGATGTCAAGTTTCCAAGACACGAAGGCAGTGTTCCCTCAAAATTATTGTGTAAAAAATCCAGCTTTTCAATGTGTTTGAGTTCACACCAACCTAAATATATATATTATTGAAAGATTCAGAGACATTTAGCTAAAACAAATTTCTAATGTCCTTGGGTGTATTGATACGAAGGGAAGACTTAGTTAATTTATTGTGTTCAGTGCTTAAATAAAAAATATTATTTTAAAAGTATTTGTATATAATCTAGACAGATAATTAATGTAGAATGTCAATTGTAAAGTTTTTTTTCCTACTTTCATTAGAGAAATCAACACACCCAATATTCATGAAAATGCAGGCAACATAAAAAAAAAAAACAGAAGAGAAATACACTACCTTCATTAGGGAGGGTACCATCATTGCCAGCAAAAGGCATACTCAACACTTTTAAGAGAAGTCATTTGTCCAATGTTTGCCAGAAAGTTGTCATTTAAAGAACATCTCTCCAAGTATAAGTACTCCACGGCGCTCAGATTTCTTAATGCTTATATCATAAGAGTCAAAAAAAAAAAAAAAAAAAAAACAACAACAACAATTTTTTCATATTTCAAAAGGAAAAGTGGCAATAGACTGAAGTTGATAAAATTTGATTTTGAACTTACCATAAATTATGGTTGGAGAAGTGAGATCACTATCTTCATAAGAAAGTGACTTAAGAGATGAAAATGATTTTAGGGATTGTAAGACTCTGCTCGAGTTGGAATTAGAACTTCCAATAGTAAATACCGCAGAGAACTCATTCTTTTGCTACCTGTTACATAAATCATATATGTTTTAATATGAGAATGAATACATAAATCTAGTTTATCTCCCACAATATCAATATATTTAAATTATGAATAGATAGATATTGAACTATAAATCAATTTAATAAAAATAAGCATTAACAGAACCAAAATCATCTGATTGCTTCCGTGGGAGTGAAATAGAGCAAGTGTTTTCTAAATTCTAATAGAAATTGATTAGTGTACCTTTGGTAGTCACAAAGCTCTCTATATTGTTATTCCAGAGATCGAGATATTTCAAGTTGCTCAAAGCAATTATATCTACACAGGTAAGGAAATAAAATTGCTATCTTAGTGGAGCAAAATAAGATTAGCGGGGAAGACTTGAATGAGAAGAGGCGTAACAAACCATTCATTTCAATGTTTCCATTTATTTCATTCGCAGCAAGATTGAGACGCTTGAGAGACGGAAAAATCTTGAGTGATGAAAAGATGGTGGAATTGAAGTTATTATCATACAGACTGAGTTTCTCTAAATTCCTCAGTCCAGTATTTGCACAAACACCTGCATTTGATTTATGAAAAAAAAACTGCACTTAGGTTAGTGTTGTAGGAATTATTATTAATTATTATTAATTAATTCTTACTTATGGCCCAAGTCTACTTGGAAACCAAGTAATACCATAAATAATATTTAATAAAGAATAGATCTCGTCCGTACATTGGTTACTTGATGGACGTACCAGATTAAGTCATAACCTCTATAAATTGGTCCTCCCTCCACCCATTAGGGTTACCACATATTCTCTACAATAATTCCATCAGTGACGGTTGTGGTAACATAAAGTTAGGGTAAAGAGGTAGAAACCAATTTACGACTAACGCTTCCGCTTTTCTCTGTGATGATGTCTTCCTCATCAGGTATGTGCCTCCTAACGATCTCTATGTAAGATTATCGTGTTCAAGATCCTAAAGTATTTAATCTTACATGTGGCATCAGAGCCTAAATTGTTTGAACGGATATTCTTACATATATATGAAAATAATTATCATGTAACGGAATTAAAAAAAAATTGACACGACAATGTCAACATTACCGTCTCTCAAGCTTTTGTACGTGGAAAAATACTACTAGTTTATAATTGAGATTGGAATTGCAACTACTAAAAAAAAAAAAAAAAAAAAAGGGCGTTCTAAATAAACAATATACATTAATATATTATATTTAATAATTCATGATATAGTATTAAAGTAATATCATAACTCATGTTTTACGGTTGAAATTAATGAATTAATGTATGATTGTTTATTTAATGAATTAATGGTCCAATCAAATTATGTTGAATCTTTTGTAGTATCTATTTTTGTACTTGACTATTTAAGGTGTTTGGACTCTTATGTTAACGAAGTCTTGTTAGCAAAGTTTAATTTGCACAAATTCTGAAAATTCTTAATCTTTCCATGATGTAATAGTTATGCTTTGTTTTAGATTGTGCAATAACTTAAAGTGGTCGTTATACTAAGCAATAAATAATATGTGTACTTTTGTGTAAAATAGTTTGTTAGTCACCAAAGTGGCCAAACTAGATAAATTAACGTCTACACATATAATATTTATGATCACTTGATGCATGTATTATGTTACTATAGTTTGTTAGTCACCAAAGTGGCCAAACTAAAATGTATAAAATTATTCACATGCACAAAATTTTATGATATTATGTGTGCATTTGTATTTATATAGTTTGTTAGTCACCAAAGTGGCCAAACTAGTATGGTTAAGAAAAATATGCATTCATAAAATTGTCATTTATCTATGAAAGTTAATTAAATGCCTATATATATTGAAAATAAATAGATAAATTGACTTTCACTATTGCTAGAACTTAAGAATTTACCCAAAGGTGAATTAATTATTCTACGAATAGTGAACATTATGAGGTAAATTAATATTTTCAGTCAAACATATATTGTATATCCAAAGATGTCGTATATGAATTTATCTATTTGTTGAAAGAAAAATCTCAAGCAGCAGACGCTCTCAAAGTGTACGTTAATGAGGTTGAAAGACAATTAGATAGAAAAGTGAAAATCATTAGGTCAAATAGAGGTGGTGAATATTATGGAAAGTATAACGAATCAGGACAATGTCCAGGTCCATTTGCAAAATTCCTTGAAGAACATGGCATATGTGCACAGTATACTATGCCAAGAACACCTCAACAAAATGGTGTTGCAGAAAGGCGTAATCGAACACTTATGGATATGGTTAGGAGTATGATGAGTAATTCCTCATTACCTTAACCATTGTGGATGTATGCTCTTAAAACCGCTCTATATTTATTAAACAGGATTCCTAGTAAGGCAGTTCCAAAGACCCCTTTTGAACTGTGGACGGGAAGGAAGCCTAGTTTAAGACACCTGCATGTTTGGGGTTGTCAAGCAGAAGCTAGAGTTTATAATCCACATGAAAAGAAATTAGATTCTCGAACGGTAAGTGGTTACTTTATTGGTTATCCAGAGAAATCTAAAGGGTATAGGTTTTACTGTCCAAATCATAGTTCGAGAATTGTTGAAATCGGTAATGCAAATTTATTGAGAATGGTGAAGTTAGTGGGAGTGTTGAACGACAAAGTGTGGAAATTAATGAGGTAAGGGTAAATATTTCATTACCTATAAATGTACCTACTTCCACACCAATAACAAATGTTGTTCCTCTTGTTGAAGAACACTTTAACAATGTTGAACAATATTTGGGTGAAACACTTCAAGAAGGAACTAACTCACAAATATCTGACACAAATGAACCACAAACAGTGCCATTAAGAAAATCTCAAAGAGAAAGAAAATCGGTCATTTCCGATGATTATGTGATTTATTTGCAAGAGTCAGATTTTGACATTGGAATTAATAAAGATCCGATTTCATTTTCACAAGCCATAGAAAACACTGAGTTTGATAAATGGACTAATGCCATGAATGAAGAGCAAAAATTCATGGAATATAACAAAGTCTGGGATCTTGTTCAATTACCAGAAAGTTCTAAAAGAATTGGATGTAGATGGGTCTTCAAGACCAAATACGATTCTAATGGTAATATTGAACGATATAAAGCCAGACTTGTTGCCAAGGGATACACTCAAAAAGGAAGCATTGATTATAAAGAAACCTTTTCACCGGTCTCAAAGAAAGACTCATTAAGAATTGTTTTGGCTTTGATAGCTCATTATGATTTAGAGTTACATCAAAAGGATGTGAAAATTGCCTATCTTAATGGAGACCTCGAGGAGGATGTTTATATGGACCAACCAGAGGGTTTCAAAATTAAAGAAAAAGATCAGATGGTGTGTAAACTAAAGAAGTCAATATATGGACTCAAGCAAGCCTCACGACATTGGTATATAAAGTTTAATGATACCATAACATCTTTTGGTTTTAAGGAAATTACCGTTGACCGGTGCATATACCAAAAGATTAGTGGGAGTAAGTTTATATTTTTAGTCCTGTATGTTGATGACATTTTACTTGCTGCTAATGATTTAGGCATATTGCGTGAGACGAAAGACTTTCTCTTTATGAACTTTGAAATGAAAGATATGGGTGAGGCATCCTATGTGATAGAGATAGAAATATTCCGTGATAGATCACAAGGATTATTGGGACTGTCTCAAAAGGGTTATATCGAAAGAGTTCTAGAGAGATTTAACATGAACAATTGTTCAGCAGGAATAGTTCCTATTCAAAAAGGGGATAAATTTAATCTCATGCAATGCCCAAAGAATGATATAGAACGAAAAGAAATGGAAACAATTCCTTACTCTTCTATTGTTGGAAGTTTGATGTATGTTCAAACTTGCACAAGACCGGATATTAGTTTTGCGGTCGGAATGCTAGGAAGATATCAAAGTAACCCTAGAATTGATCGCTGGAAAACTACAAAGAAAGTCTTAAGGTACCTGAAAGGAATGAAGGATTACATGCTCATGTATAGGAGATCCAATCACTTAGAAGTTACTAGATACTCGAATTCAGATTTTGCTGGATGCGTTAACACTAGAAAGTCCACATTTGGTTACTTGTTCCTATTAGCTGAAGGAGCAATATCGTGGAAGAGTGCTAAGCAATTTGTCTTTGCTACATCCACAATGGAAGCAGAATTTGTGGCATGTTATGAAGCCATGATTCATGCATTATGGCTGCGAAACTTCATTTCAGGACTTGGGGTTGTCGACACCATTACCAAGCCGCTGAAAATTTATTGTGATAATACTGCAGCAGCATTCTTCTCCAAGAACGATAAGTACTCCAAAGGTGCCAAACATATGGAATTAAAGTACTTTACCGTCAAGGAAGAAGTTCAGAAACAAAGAGTGTTACTTAAGAATATTAGAACTGATCTCATGATTGCAGATCCGTTAACAAAAGGCATACAACCAAAGACATTTAAAAAACATGTTCAAAGAATGGGTCTTGGTTGTACTTATGATTGATGCATTTATGATGTTTTTAACACTCTAAGCTCAAATTATGTGTTTCTGATATACATTAATGAATTTCTTGTTTCTCATAATGGTGTACACATTATTGTTTTGAGATATTACAAGATAAGTCTCTATGAGACATTATTGTGGACCGTAATGTTATATGTTTTTTTATAGCTTATGAACCTAGTATGATAAGTTGCTAATGTAGTAGTATATGGAAGGAAGTATGTAGCTTAAAATTTATGTACAACCGCCATAACTCGCATTAGTAATTTGTTATATTGTGGTATATATGATGGACATTATAGAAGAGATTTATTGTATGCGCAACTAACGTTTATTAAATCTTAATGTTATATATGGTCATTGGGCCAAGTGGGAGAATGTAGGAATTATTATTAATTATTATTAATTAATTCTTATTTATGGCCCAAGTCTACTTGAAAACCAAGTAATACCATAAATAATATTTAATAAGCAATAGATCTCGTCCGTACATTGGTTACTTGATGGACATACCAGATTAAGTCATAACCTCTATAAATTGGTCCTCCCTCCACCCATTAGGGTTACCACATATTCTCTACAATAATTCCATCAGTGACGGTTGTGGTAACATAAAGTTAGGGTAAGGAGGTAGAAATCAATTTACGACTAATGCTTCCGCTTTTCTCTGTGATGATGTCTTCCTCATCAGGTATGTGCCTCCTAACGATCTCTATGTAAGATTATCGTGTTCAAGATCCTAAAGTATTTAATCCTACAAGTGTTACTTTGTACATGTATTTGTTGTGGAAAAGAGATGTTACCCAATGCACAAAGGATATTGATGTCGTTGATTCCATAACCTCTAAACTTGAGTTGTCTTAAATTGGTTAGCCCTCCACATTTCTTACTCATACCTTCATCCAAAAATTACAACTATACCAAGTATTGTCCAAAATGACCACAGTTTCATATGTAGGAGGATATAGAATATACTAGTATTATATGTCGTCGGTATGCTGAAAGAGGTATCAACATCTACACCAAGTTTTAGAACCTCAAGAGATGAAATCGAACATAAAGATGACAGTAATACTTTAGGATGGATCGGATTATATTGCAAATCGACTTCTTTCAGGTTCGGAAGCTGTCTTAGTTTACTGAATCCTGGATAACAAAATAACATGTATGTTAGTATATAGTAATACATAAATATATAGAGTTTCTGTTTTCACAAGTCATATATATACTTCTCATACCTTCATTTTTTGTCCACCCTATAATATTTCCGTAAGACAATAGAAGAACTTGTAGTGACTTGAATGGAAGTAAGAGGGAGGCATTAAATCTCCAACCATCCCCTGTACCAAAATCTGTTTCGAGATCGAGTTTGATAACTCGACCTGTTGCTAAGTTGCATTTAACTTTTTTCCAAAAACAGCAATCTATAAAACCATTGGCATTATAACCAGCCCAATCAACCAACAAGTCAACATTCGAACTCACTATGTTTGCCTGCAGCTCCAAGAGAGCACTTCTCTCTTCCTCCCAACAACCATTCGCCACAATTGGTATTAGAGAAAACACTAACATCAAAAACTTAATGTTCCCCATATCCCCACTATTACTCTACATTCTTTTCTGGCACACTACTTTCTTTTCTAGCTAATTGAGTGTTTATATAGAGCTACAACTAAGAAAAAAAATTAAAACTAATATTTTGCTGCTATATTGTAATTTATTTTTTTGTCTTTGAAAAAATATTGGGATATCTACGATAAATTTTACAACAAAATGAGTAAGAAAATAAATATGACCATCAAATTCATAAATTCAAAAAATATTTTTTTTAAATAAAAATCAAATGCTAATAATTTTAAAATTAACTTTTCACTCCGATTAGACCAAAAGGGTATATCGGAGTTATTTATACAACAATAGAAATATATGTGAGCTATTTTTATAAATAATGATATATCAATTCTAATTGCAAAGTTTAGAATATATATATAAGTATACGAAAATTTTTATGGTGGTTGAGACACATCTATCACAATTGTATGAGGGATTATTTTAAAGATATGGACCCACAAAATAAATATTTATCTATTAAAATAATCATTCATACAACTATGACATGGCGTGTCTCAACCACCATAAAATTTTTCCGTTTACTGAATTATTAGGTTCGATAAGTCTCCCATTAAAAGGACAAAGACTTGCACTATCCAATGGGCATCATGCATTGATTCACTGGTCATCTCACTTGTGGAAAATCTTTTGAGTTTTAGGGTGTGTTTGGTATGAAAGAAAATATTTTTCGAAAAATGTTTTTCAATTTTCTCATATTTAGTTGAATTAAATGTTTTGGAAAATAATTTTCAAATCAATTCATTTTCCTTAAATTTAAGAAAAATAACTTCTCTTCAAAAATTAAGGAAAACATTTTCAAAAACTTTCCTCCAACTTCAAATTACATTTTTTTGTTGAAAAATAAATTTAAAGCTTATTTTAAAAAGGTCCCTTTTAAAAAAAATATTTCAACTTCAATTTTTTTATTTTTTTACCCCACCCTCACCCCCTTCCCGCCAGCCCCCTACCACCACCAACCCTCCATACCTTCATTTTTTGTCCACCCTATAATATTTCTGGAAGATAATGAAAGAAGTTGAATGGAAGAAAGAGAAAGACATTAAGTCTCCAACCATCCCCTGTACCAAAATTTGTTTCGAGATTGAGTTCGATCACTCGACCTGTTGCTAAGCTGCATTTTACACTTCCAAAAACAACAATCTATAAATCCATTGGCATTATAACCTTCCCAATCAACCAACAATTCGCCATTCGAACTCATTATGTTTGTCCAAGAGAGCACTTTTCTCTTCCTCCCAACAACCATTCGTCACAATTGCTATAACCATCATCCCCATTATAATTACACTATTTTCTTTTCTAACGGAATGAATGTTTATATAGGAACTATACAGGGACAGAAGTCAACATATCTCAATAATATAACTTTAAAAATTCAATTAATTTGAATATATTATTTATTGTATTTTCTAAAATGCAGTGCTCAATTCAAATTAAATCGAGGTTTTAATGCGGACTCCGAACAGAAAGTACGAAAAAAAAGGTTCTATTTGTAAAAGGAGCTATAGCTCTATGGAGTATAGTCTCTTCAGCTAGTTTTAAATAATTTCCTACTTGGTTAAATAATATTCAGTTCAATTAGGAAAAAAAAAGTGACTCATACCAACAACATTAGCATATAGTTTTAATTGATGTAACGTGCCAATTACCCTATTTTGTGTGTAATCCATCCCCCCCGCCCCCCCCCCCCCCCTCTCTTTTTTTGGCTATGAAAACATATGTTAATTCATTATAATTGAGATGTCAATTTTTCTTTTTTAATTATTAGTTTATATAAATCGAATATTTTAAAAAAAGAAAAACCAAAATATCAGTCAAACCTAGTGTGTGGACGCAATTGTCGAAAAAGACTTATAAATTAATGAATTTTATGTATTTTTACAACAAAAAGATTAAATGATCTAGGAAGTATCTAAGAAATAGTGAAGAACATTCATTTAAAATTATACATCGTTAATTTGACGTATCATATGATGAAGGGTTCCCACGTTGTTAGGTGATGTAATAATTGTGGCTACAATTAATTTAAGTTTGAATAGTTCTATTTCAATTTGACAATCTAAAAGTGTGTAATTCAAGTTCGAATAGTTTTACGGTGAAACCTCACTAAATTAATATAGTTGGGAACATAAAATATTATTATCTTGTAGAGATATTATTTAATCGATAAATTAATACTTATTAATTTAAAGAGTGTTTTGAAATTCAACCTTGTGATATTATGATAATAAGAGCTTTCAAGATATATTATCGCAACAATTTTTACTGTAGGATATAAGAAGGTTGTGAAGTGAGACAAATTTATCCGGAAAAGATTAATGTTTTGTATGCTATCAATTTTGCAATGCCGGCTTGGACGACAAATATAATGTTTAGCAAGAGACAATAGTAAATTATTTTTGACACTACAGTAAAATTTGTTTGAAGGATGAAATCTTAGAGAATTTAAATGAACCCACTTGTGGAAATATCATTCATGAACTTGAGATTATGATTAATAATCTCGATTACCACAATAAAATGAACGTCAATAACCTATTGGATTACCAGGTGAAAATGATACATGTTCTAAGGTGCGGAACTTAGAAGAAATTGTAGATCTCATAAAAATAACGTTCATACTGAAGTTGAAGATGATACAATACCTTTGAAACCAGTTACGCTCAAGGAAACAGTTACTGCATCTAGAACTCTTCACAATTTTATGGTACAGTTCGAAAAGATAACATCACAATAAATAGCAATGCTCCTTTGGAATACATTTAGTTTGGGGTCCTTCTTTTCAGTAAATGGTTTTCAATATTATTTAATATTTGTTGATCATTATGCAAAATACATCTGGTTCTTTCCCATAAAATGAAAAATCTGATGTATCCATTATATTTCCCAAATTTAAGAAGATTGTAGAAAAGCTCATTCAAAAGCCCATCATCTCTTTTTATTCTGACAATGGTGGTGAGTTCATTAAATTTTACGTCCAACACTAATTGATACAAACTTGATGGCTTTTGAAAGAAAATTCATATACTTTTAATTTGACACGGCATACATCACCTCACTCTTTATATGTTGATGGTTGTTTGAAGTTGACCTTTATATGAACTCATACGAGAACGTAACTGATATGAATGTTTTGAACTTGACATGGTGTTTGAGGTCCCTTATAACCCTATATCACTCTCGATATCCTTGATACACTTGGTAAAGGACCTTAAAACACATGATCAAGTAGGACATCACCCAATTGAAGTCATGTATTTACGATGAATGATTCAGATTTTACAAGCATAATTGCGAGGTGTTACAGAATATTTCGGGTCTTAGCTTAGAACGAAATGTTACAATAGGGATGTATCAATGAGGGGATAGAAATATTATCGAAAGAATTTTTTTATAATTATAATTTTTTTTAGAAACTATAATATTTTAAGTCAGTGTATTTATGTAATTTTTCTTTTTCATAGACTTATGACGTCCATCAGCATTAATAATTACTGGAGTATATTTTACTTACAAGAAGACTTGAAAAGCTTTAAAATTGGGCAAATTGACTGAGTCAATCTTTAAATATGTATGGAACAGAAATAAGGGGAGAAATACTGACCGCTAAGACAGCTAACAACATCTATAATATAAACCCCTACTTATTTCAAGTCTGGCATAAAAACGCCTTATTTTGAGAAATACTTTTTTAAAATAGCTTTTTTTAGAAAAAAATAATTTATATTTAATTAATTCATTTGGAAAATGGTTTTTTATAAGCAAATTATATTTGGCTAATCCTTTTTTTAAAAAAATACTTTTGAGAGTCCTATTACAATTAAGGCAAGTATTAATGCACTTTTAATATTAAGATTATTTTATAGAGAAAAACTAGTTTAAACATCTATTACAAGAAATTAAATTAAGTTTTTATTTTTATTAAATTAAATGTTCATATTCAAATTTTCAATCAATATTATGTTGAAGGGTTGAAATTTTTAATTGTTATTTTTTTTTAATTTTACAAAAATATTGTTGTTACCTTCTTCTTGTTTCTAATTCTGTACAATAATACGTAAAATAATAGTACGTAAACGTAAAATAAAAATATAAAATTTATCATATAATTGAAATTGAAATTTCTAAACAAGTCCTTAAATTGATACAAAAACATAAAATTCAATTTGTTATTAAATTTTGAAAGATTGAAAAACTTAAAAATCTATAACGTTTTGTTTTATCCTTAGTCTTAATTTTTATCTTTTTATTTTCGTATTTCACCGGGTAAAGAGAATTTTTTTTATCAATATATACAAATAACAAAGTAAAAACACATCATATTGTTTATCCACTTACTCTGATCATAGGTTCCTTCTTTGTTTTTTTTAACAATTTTTTTGTTACTATATTGTAATTTATTTTATATCTGATTATAAAAGTTGGGACATCTGTGATAAATTTTATAAGAAAATGAGTAAAAAATAAATTTGACCGTCAATATAATAAATTTTAATTTTTTTTTCTCAAATAAAAACTCAATTAATAAGTTTCAAATTAAATTTTTACTCCTGTGTAACCAAAAGGGTAATTTATATAACATGTAAAGGTATATGTGAACCACTTTTGTAATGAAGGATATATCAATTTTAAATCACAAAATTAAGGAGTATATTATACTCTTTCCCCGTTTTCTATTATTTACTATAATAATTTATAATAAAAAGACTTTTATAACACTGATTAAAAAATTCTACAGATGTCACATCTTGCAAGATCATGTTACTCCTCTATCAAAGTTAAGCTCTTGAATTTTCGTTTTTCCAATTAAAATTTTAAACTTAAAAGAACAAAGACTTATACGAGTATATTCACAGGTCAGATCACTTGTGAAAAGTCTTTTGAGTTTTAGTTAAGGTAAAGACTTGAGTTGACCCAAACCTAGTCAAATCACTTTCAAAAAGTTACATTTATAATATAGTTTTAAGACATATTAAACAACAATTTATAAAATATAATACAAATTTTATTAATAGATAATAATTTATTACACTTTAATACACTTATAATATATTGTGTTAGTTTCTTACAGAACAAGCATAATATATTTTTAAAATACTTACAATAGATTTATATTGGATGCATAATTTGCATTTGATACATAACACAAATTTATCATCATATTGTTATATATTGTTATAAATGATAATAAACAAAAAGTATGACTAAAAATCAGTAATTATCAAATTAGTTAAGGAGGAGTTCAACTCCAACTATCCACGGTAGATTCCTTATATCCTAATTGCATCATACACTCTTAATAGTTTCTATTATATAGTTTTCATATCACTAATTTACGTCTTAGCTACAGACCAAACTCTTTTGCAAGTTGTAATGACTCAATTGGGAAATCTCCAACTTTGCCATAGGGTGAGGACAACCACACACTACTCAAAATAATGAAAAATTCGATGGACAATTGGTTCAAATAATATAGGGAAAATCAATTTTGTTCGTTCGATTTTTTTCATGCAAAAATTATATTGTTTTAAAAAGAAAATCGATACAGTCCCTCAATTTTTCATTATTTTTAAATAAAAATCCATGGATAAGGTCCATTTTTTAAGTAGAAAACTGCAGTTGAAGAGCATAAATAAAAAGGACGGAAATATTTCATCTAAGAGCATGAGTCATTGAGTGGTAGATTATTCAAAATCATAAAAAGAAAATACTCGTCTTCAATTCCAAATAGCTATATCTTTATGTATATTTCTGAAAAATCGATCTTGTCCATCAACTTATTAAAACAGACAAAATCGACGAACATGACCGATTGTCCCTCAATATTATCCAATCTTGTCCATCGATTTCACGAAGGCAAACCAATGATGCACATTCCGTGGATTTTCCTCAAGTCATTTCAGTAGTATCAATCAATTTAAATCTTTCCCCAACTAAAAATCAAAGACTTTTCACAAGTGAGGTGACTAGACAGGAAAATCTCTTACTTTCCAAGAGATATGGCAGAAAATTTAACAAGTATACAAATAATAATGCCCCAAACTAGGGGTGTATATGACTGGATTAGTTTGGATTTTTCAATTATTAAATTAAATTATTTGTGTTAAATTTTTAAATTTATAAATCAAATCAAATCAATAAAACTCGGGTTTTTCAACCTCGGGTTTTTTTGGATTTTTCGGTAAAGTATTCATATAAACATACAATTTACTTGTACTTCAAATATTTCTTTAGTCCTAGCAAAATACAACTATCTAAGGTATTTCTTAAAAAAATAACACAAAATATGATATGAGTAATGACACTAAAATATCCAACAAAAAAATAATAATAATGAAATCACGTAAAACAAATATTGCAAATTAACAAGTCATAATGAAAATGATCATAATTTAAAAATACTAAATCATGCTAAAATAAGTTTAATAAGTATTAGTTACATGATTAAATATTAAAGGAAATTAAAATTAGATTATGTATTTGAATTGTCTAAACTAATGTAAAATCAAAGAATAAATATTCAATACTATTGTCATTCTTAGTGTTGAATTTATTTTCTTTTTGCATTAGTATTAATTTGATTTTGATAAGCTTTATTATAATTATCAACATATGTGGACTATAATCTTTATTGAACCATTTAAAATTCTAAGTTTCAAATTTGAAATAATATATTAAAAGATAAAAATTATGAAAAAATATAAGAAATATTTAAAAATTATATCAAAGAAAATATTTTTATGTATAAAATAAAATTTTAAAATTATATATATAATGTCGGATTGGTTTGGTCTCGGGTTGATTTTTTTTAGTTAAAACCAAACCAACCCAAATATAATTGATTTTTTTTTCAATACCAAGCCAAGTCAAACCAACCACTACTCGGGTTTTTTTTCTCGGTTTGACTCGATTTGCGATTTGGTTTAATTTTTTATTCGATTTTGTACACCTCTACCTCAAACAATGCTTTAGATAGTGATTTTAGCAGAATCAATGTCTTACTTTGGAAGACTCATCCAAGCTAGATAATAACAGGTAAAATTTTGATGTCCAATCAAACAGAGGCTAGCCAGGATTAAGAGTTTAGGATTTATACTTATGCATTGGCATTCAATGTTAGGGAGGTTCTTAGTGTAATTTACTTATAGGGATCGTTTGGTTAGAGAATAAATTATTTCAAAAGTTATTTTAGAATTTATTTCAAACAAATATGAACTAAACTTCATTTTACTTTTCAAGTCATATTGGAATCTATGAAATAAACAAAATTGAAGTGATGCTAACTGGACTAGCTAGTTTCATTTTCACCATCCATTTTATTGAGTGGATGTGATGTAGTTAAGATGGAACTAGAATTTTAATAGCTCGTTTTATCTTTTCCTGTCTAGAGTTTTATTTTATTTTTTAAAAAATAAATTAGAATTTGATATTATGGATTATGGATTTTAGAAAACACAACTTATTGGATTCTTGATAAATAATTTATTCATATTAAATGACTTTTTAAGCATAGAAACAAAATTTAAGTCAAAGCTATTGAGTTTTATTAAATCCGTCAAACAAGTTGAAGCTCTGTATAATCAGAGGCGGACCCACCCTTAAAGGTGGGGGTGCACTTAGAAAGAGCTATGAGTGATGTTGTGCCACTGGTACAAGCTAAAAGAACCACCTGAGACTTAGTTTCGAATCTAGCTAGACCCCTATTTTCATTGTTTTTATTTTAAATTTATTTTAGAGCTCATATTTTTGTTTTAAGTTTATCTTAGAGTTCATATTTGATCTAAGGTAATATTGATATACACGAAGTCTTTAAATTCTCGATTCACTTATGTCTGTATAGTTCCTATATAAGCACTCTATTAGCTAAGAAAAGAAAGTAGAATGCCAGAAAAGAAAGTAGAGTAATAGAGGGATGGGGAACATTAAGTTTTTGTAGTAGTTGTTTTTTGTGATGGTAATTATGGTGAATGGTTGTTGGGAGGAAGATAGAAGTGCTCTCTTGGAGCTGCAAGCAAACATAATGAGTTCGAATGGTGAATGATTGGTTGATTGGGCAGGATATAATGCCAATGGTTTTATAGATTGTTGTTCGTGGAATAGGGTAAAATGTAAGCTTAGTATCAGGTCGAGTGATCAAACTCAATATCAAAGCAAGGTTTGGATCAGGGGATGGTTGGAGATTTAATGTCTCTCTCTTTCTTCCATTCAACTCACTACAAATCAACTATACTTGACAATCTAGATTCGATGGAACTGACTAAACATGAACAGTGGCGGAACCAGAAAATTTAATAAGGGGATTCAAAATCTAAGAAGTAAACACACGAACTAGTGGAAGAGGGTTCGACATCTATTATACATACCTAAAAAATAATTTTAACTATGTATAAATAGTAATATTTTTCGCTGAGCGGGGTCGAATGATCCCCCTCATTATATGCTACCTCCGCGCTGAACATGAATTGAGGTCTTCTTGCCCCGACATCCATGAAGCATAATGCCTAAAAATGTCAAATCAAGATCGGAATCTTTGAAAATTCAACCAAGATCTCACTAAGGCCTATAATCATACCCAAATTCAACGTAACTCTTAGAATTTTGATACAAGCATCCGAACCCCGAATGTTGACCAAAGTCAACCCAAAGACTAAATTTTCATAATTTTCCAACTTAGGACATCAAATATGTCACACCTCGAGCCTACACCCTGGGTGGGACTGGCACTCGAGAACCATTGCTTGCCCCAAGTTCATGAAATAAACTAAAATGTTATAAAAGGAAACATTCAACTGGCCAATAAGGCAACTCAAGTCTGATTAAAAAAAACTGAAATGCAAAGGTTAAAGAACTACTAATGTCCAACTGTCTATGAAACCTCTAATACTGGGAGGGATGTCGGGACAAGACCCCCGATCATCCTAACAATTGAAATAATAAAGCAATAAAAAGGGATCCTCCAGAAAATAAAGAGGCTCACCAAATTACTCTGAAATGCTCAACTGGATCAACGAAGCACTGGATGATGATCCTGGTTACCTATATCTGTATCATAAAAAGATGCAGGCAAAATGACATCAGTACATTGAATGTACGAGCATGTGAGGGGAAAACTAGACATGACATAAGCTTGAACTACAGTCTAAAAGAAAACTTACCTCAGCTTTACTCAACTCATGGATACTCAACTCAATGCAGAAATAAACAACAGTAAATGTGCAGTTTATATAAAGCATTTAAACAGTAGGTAGCAACTCAATGTATTGAAAAAGAATACTATAACAACTCAATATATATATATATATATATATATATATATATATATATATATATATATTGATTAATTCTTTGGAAGTTTCTCTAACCAACAACCATCACTATGAGTTATGTGATGATATAACATCTCACCCACGCTGCCATAACTGTCTTATAACTTGTTGGGATTTAGAACGCCTCAACTAAATGGATCCACTAGTCTATGCTAAAAAACATTAAGGAATCATATAAAAAGTAGGACCTTTTCTACCCATGTTGGCTACATGGTTTATGGAAACTTGAGTTATTATGAACTCGTCCCCATATCGGTGCTCAATACTACTCTCGAAATATACTCAGTTCGTATGTTTAAAAACATAACTCTTTCCCTGGTTTGATGTTATTACTCAAAAAACTTATCTCTTAAAAGAGATGGAACTCAAAATTACTCATGGAAACTCATTTGGAAATCGGTGTTTCCTCTTATCTTAAATGTGAAAACATTTGCCCTTTGGAAGTACTTAGTCTCCATACTTCATTCTTAAAGAAATGGACTTGGCTCTACTCTTTCTCAAACTTAGTGTGTAAGTCTTTAAAACAAGTTTAAAACGATTGTAAAGGACTTTGAAAAGATTCTAAGAACACTCTTGACTTGACTCTTAGCTCTACCTTGAATTTGGATTATGGATTCAAGGGTTATGATCTCATGTTATAGATGATCTTCGATATTTAAACGTGCCTTAGAGTGTAGAAAACAACTAGAACTATTGGGATTTATACTATTTTATTAGATATTAAAAAATAAATTTATTTTCCATTTTTATAAAATTAAGTAAAATTTATAACGTTGTTTTCATAATTAAAATTAAAAATACATTCTCTCATACTCATTTTAAATCAAACGTTTAATTTATATTTGATTAAGGAATAATATAATTATAAGTAAGATTAAATAAATAAGAATAATCATTTAAAATTTATAAATAAATACAATTGTCACAATATTTTTCAATCTTGATAATTATTTTCTCAACGCGAATTTTATTGTTACAATATGATCGGATTTAGAAGTATTCCTTAGTTTCAAAAATTAAATAACGTTTATATACAACAATGATAGAGACAAGACCCACAATTATAGTTTTAAAAAATACATTCTCTCATACTCATTTTAATGTTAAGTCTAACATAATCTTACTCGATTTTATTGTTTGTGTTGAGGTAGAGTTGAATTTTTTTTTGTTGCTTATATCTGATCCGACCCATTTATATTTGGCCCGCCCCGCCCGTCCCACCCGCCCCGCTTATATGGATACTAATAGTGTGCTTACTTATCTTTTTGAACCCCCTTGATGGAAATCCTACCTCCGCCACTGCGCGTAACTGTTTCCAAAGGTATTGTATCATCTTCAAATTAATCATCAACATTGTTTGATTTTTAAAACCGGATTAAGTTGATTTGATTTTTATTTTGATCAATAACTCATTCCAATCGACATATGAACACTATTACCTTTATATACAATATCTACACCTTAAATATGATTTATTATTAGCAGAACTGACTCATGCCAAAAGAAAGTGAAATTGTTCTATTAGTTTTCTTTACACAGTATCTCTAGTTGTTAGAGTTGGCATTGCTACTAATTAAGTGGTTCTTTGCTCCACTCTTAATCAGAAGTCTCAGGTTTGAGTTCTGGGTACGGAGAAAATTATATTGAAAGCGTCATCTGCCAAAGGGCCATGCAGTGCTTAATTCAAATTTAGTCGAGGCTTTAATGCGGGTTCCGGACACAAATTATGAAACAAAAAAAGTGGTTTTATTTGTAAGGATATAGCTCTATGGAGTATAGTCTCTTGAGCTAGTTTTAAATATTTCCTACTTGGTTAGATAATATTCAGTTCAATTAGAAAAAAAAAATGACTTATGCCAACAACATTAGCAATATAGTTTTAATTGATGTAACGTGTCAATTACCTTATTTTGTGTGTAATCCATCCTCTCTTTTTTTTTCTATGAAAACTTATATGTTAATTCATTATAATTGAAATGTCAATTTATTTTATTTTTTTAGTATTATTAGTTTATATAAATCGAACATTTTAAAAAAAGAAAAACATAATACCAGTCAAACCCAGTGTGTGGACGAATAGTCCAGCAGCATTGTCGAAAAAGACTTGAACATTAATTAATTTTATGTATTTTTAGAACAAACAGATCAAATGATCTAGGAAGTATCTAAGAAATAGTGAAGAACGTTCATTTACAATTATACACGTTGTTAGGTGATGTAATAAATTGTGGCTACAATTAATTTAAGTTTGAATAGTTCAATTTCAATTTGACAATCTAGAAGTGTGTAATTTAAGTTCGAATAGTTCTATTTGAATTTGAAAATGTAAAGTGTGTAATTTCTTTACATGTGAATCACCTTTAGTACATGGTACCTCAAGTTTTGTAACACACGGAGGAGATTAAGAGTCTGCATTACTGTTAAAAACTACTGATTTTTAGAAGCGTTTTTTTAAAATAACTTTTTAGAAAAGTACTTTTCAAAAAAAAAAAAATTGTGTTTGACAAATTCATTTGAAAAGTGTTTTTGATAAACAATTTGTGTTTGGCTAATGTTTTATAAAAAAGTGTTTTTAGAGTCAAATTACAAAAAAAGGCAAGTATCAATGTGTTATTAATATTAAGATTATTTTATAAAGAGAAACAATTTTAAACATCTAATACAAAAACTTTAATTACATTTTTAATTTAGTTAATTAAAATGTATATATTCAAATTTTCAATCAATATTATAAAAGGATAAATATTGTTGAAAAATATTGAATAAATAATATATATATATATATATATATATATATATATATATATATATAACGGATCTATTCGAGCAGGTGGGGATGTCATGCCACCCACCAACTTCAACAGAAGCTTTATGTATATAGGTATATATATATATACAAAATCTATATATAAATAAGAGAAAATAGCCAAAAGCCCCTCTAAACTATTGTTCAATTCTCAACTACACACTTATACTTCATAGGGGTCTTATTACCCCCTTCAACAATTTCAAAGTGGAATTATTTGCTCCTAAATGCTGAGGTGGCAAAGAAAGTGTAGTTCACTCTCTCAGAGAGAGTGAGAGGCAAAAATAAAAATAAAATTTTTAATTTTAAAATAATATTTTTATTTTATATTGATTTTCTATTTTATTTCCCTTTTTGTTTTATTTTGTTTTTAAAAATTTTAAGTTTCCTTCTTGTTTTGTTTTATTTTTTCTTTTTATCTTTTTTTTTCTCTTTTTGTTTTCTCTTCACCGGAGCAACACCGGCGGCCTCAACTCCACCACCAACTCGCCGCTCGCGCCGTCAATCACCATCTACCTCTATCGTGAATCGCCGCATTCATTTCTAAAGTTGCTAAGCTCTCAATAATTTCAACCGAAATCCAAAACCCACTTTGAAAAATCAAATTTTGAAGTCTCCAAATATTGAACACTATCACTCTTTTTGAGTTCATCACTAATTTTCCATTCAACCCAAGGATGAATTTTCAGATGTTAAGAAGGTTTATGAAGAAAATTTTACTCAATGACTTTTAAATTTAAACTTGCTTTGTTAGTTTGAAAAATAATTTGGTCAAAGTACAGAAAAAATGGGCAAGAAAGAAAGAGAAGAGAAAGAGAAGAAGGATATTTGTCACGACCCAATTTCACAAGTCGTGATGGCACCTATGTTCCCAACCAATAGGTAAGCCAACCCAACATATTTTACCAATCTTAACTAACTAATAAGGTAGAAAGGTAAACAACGAGTAAAAATATCCGACACTAAGTTCTTAATAAATACGACATGCGGAAAACTAGAATATCACCCAAGAGTTGGTGTCATAAGTACAAGAGTCTCCAAATATGATGTAATGTCTGAAACTAAACGACAATTTCAAACATAAGGGATATTCTGTCTGAATACTAAAATAACAAAACAAATAGAAGGGAGGTGTGGGCCACGGAACAGCTAAGAAGCTCACCACAACTCCAAAATACTTCAAGCTCAGACTCAGAAAGCTCCACGAGATGTGCTCGTACCTGGAATCAAATCTGCACCACAAAAGAGTGCAACAAGTGTAGTATGAGTACGAAACCACGTGTACCCAGTATATCTTATAGACCGATAACGAAGAAGTAGTGACAGTTTAAATAATGAACAAAAAAAATAAGTCTTTTACTTATACAAGTCTATAGTATGCTTACCAGTCGAGTTTCATCAAAACATGGATAATCAACTTCATACAATGTACAACCACCAATAAAGCACGTAATCAACAATAATAAATGATGCAATGAGATGCAGTGCAATGTGACACCATGAAATGATATGCCTCAGAATGCCAATATTCTCTCAACCGTATATACATGATAGTCCTCGAAAATACATCGAGAGGTTATAACCCATGGGGGACTCGCGAGGTCCATATACCGACACGGACGATCTCCACGTGTCTGTGCGGATGATCTCAACGCACTATCCTAAAATCAAACAATTTTCGCATGGACGATTTCCATGTGCCCAAATTAAAATTCTTAACATCTCACCATCCCCAGCACGGACGATCTCCACATGCCCAACTTTACTCAATCTCATGTCAATGCATATACATAGTATGATATCAATGAAAGGGGATGATGATGCATCTCAATCAATCAATTATCATCATATATATATATAACTACCTTAGGTATCACAAATATACGAGTTCAAATAAAAACACAATCACACATAATAAATCAGTCAATAATATATCAGCTAATGCCTATATGCTTTGGCATTCTCGAATTACAATCCGCATACTATAGTAATAAACTTTCTCTTTATAACACCGGTACTCGTACCAATGCCCGTCACACCATTTGTACGAGACCCCCATCTTTCGCCCTTACCCATTGTCTATTCCATTTTTAATCTTTTAATTAGGAAAATGTCCTCCAACGAAGTCTGAAAGTCTTAATATACCTTGAATGCCGAACACGTGCCACAAATCCTCAAGATTTTTCCTTCCCCTTTCACAAAGCTTCAGAACGTTCCCAATCTACCAATTATGATATATTTGTAAGCATGCGAGTTCATAGAAACCCATATTATTATATGTCTATCCTAGACCCAAAACTCACTCATATCTCTAATCAAACTCCTAATTTTGATATAATTTATATGTCAAAATATATCTGCTAAATTTCAAGCCTATGATTAAGCCTCAACTCCTCCAAATATCATAAATCTAATGATATTCATATACTATAATACCACAAAAATGTGTTACCTATATCCATCTATTAAAACTTCAAGAGTGATAACTATATAAAATAATTAAATTTTAAGCCAAATAATTACTCACCCCTGTAGCCTTACCCACGAAACAAGATAAAATAATAACCAATGGAACTACACATATTCTATTATGCGGACATATTGTTTGCCAATGATTATACCTAATCATTGTTCAATGATTACCCTTAAAAATTAACATAAACAATTTTCTCTTCCTAATCTAGTTCAAAGAACGTTATCACCTTCCAGATTTTGTTCCACTTTCCATTCCTTTCAAACCAAATAAAATTTAACCACCTCACTGTATATTCACCCTAAGAGAAATCAGCACATTAATTACTGCTAAGAAAAATTTTCTGTTCCTCCACCTATTCTGATAACCTTTCCCAATAACATTAATATAAAAGGAATCGGATCACTTTCTGTAATAAACAAATTTACCACAGGAGCATTGCACAATTTACATATACAAATTGAAGGAATTGAAGTGCTTACCAGAAACCACCGTAACCCCGTAGCGAACCGCTGCTCTCTGCCCTTTTGTTATTATTTTTGAGTTATGACTAAGAATTTATTAACCCCTCTTTACTTAGCTTAATTTCATGGGCCAAATATAAGAGGGTACTAAATGAGCTATTGACCTGGCCCACTAACTATTAACTATATTAATTATTTAATAAAATTTTCATCAACTAGATACTCGTAGTAACCGAATATTCCAAAGTTTTCAATTTAAATTTTACGCGAAAAGTCAAAATAGTCCTAGTTCTCAAAACGACCTAGCGGGTCGTTACATCACCTACCACTTAAACATATGTTCGTCCTTGAACGGAAAAAGAAAAGAACTCACCTGAATGCTCAAAAAGTTGAGGATACCTTAACCTCAGATCTGAGTCGGTCTCCCATGTAGCCTCCTCCACTGGGCGATGCTTCCATTGAACCTTTACTGAAGCAATCTCTTTCTACCTTAACTTTCGAATTTGCCTATCCAAAATGGTTACCGGCTCCTCCTCAAAAGTCAAATTCTGATCAAGTAACACCGAATCCCATTGAATGACATGAGCACCACCTTGTTGATACTTCTTCAACATCGAAATATGAAATACGGGATGAACACCCGACAAACCAGGTGGCAAAGCCAACTGATACGCCACCTCACTAATACGCTCCACAATCTCGAAAGGACCAATATATCTTGGGCTCAACTTGCCCTTCTTTCCAAATCTCATCACACCCTTCATGGGTGAAACCTTCAATAGAACCCGCTCTCCAAATCGCAAACTTTTCGATCTGCATAACTCTTTTGCCTACTCTGAGCCATTAGAAGTCTATGTTGGATCAACTTGACCTTGTCTAAGGACTCCCTCAACAAATTTGTACCCCACGGTCTAACCTCAAATACATTAAACCAACCGACTGGAGACCGGCATCTCCTGCCATACAAAACCTCAAATGGTGCCATCTCAATGCTCGAATGGTAACTATTATTGTAAGCAAACTCCACTAATGGCAAGAACCGATCCCAGTGACTACCAAAGTCGATCACACACGCCCGTAACATGTCCTCAAGAACCTGGATAGTTCGTTCAGACTAACCGTCATTCTGTGGGTGAAAGGTTGTACTAAGATCCACTGAGTGCCCAACTCTTTCTACATAGACCTCTAGAAATGAGATGCAAATTGTGTGCCCCGATCTGAAATAATAGAAATAGGAACCCCATGCAAACGAACTATCTCTCGAATATAGATCTTGGCTAACTTCTCTGAATTATAGGTAGTGTGAACTGGTACAAAGTGTGCGGACTTAGTCAGTCGATCCACGATGACCCATATAGCATTGAACTTACCCAAGGTACGCAACAACCCTACCACAAAGTCCATAGCAATGCGCTCCCACTTCCACTCAGGTATGGGCATCCTCTGGGTCACACCTCTAGGCTTTTGGTGTTCATACTTCACTTGCTGACAATTCAAACACTGAGATACAAAATCTACTATGTCCCTCTTCATACGACACCACCAATAATGCTGTTTTAAGTCACGATACATCTTAGTAGCCCCAGGATGAATAAAGTACCTGGAACTATGTGCCTCTTCCATGATGAGTCTAGTCAAATCACCTGTCCGAGGAACACATATACGACCTTTTATCCTTAAAACTCTGTCACCATCGAGAATTGCTTCTTTGGCTTCTCCTTTTAACACCTTGTATCGAATCTTACATAAATCACCATCGTTAAATTGAGTCCGAATCTGCTCTAACAAGGATGACCTAGCCTCAATATAAGCCAAAACCTTACCAGATTCTGAAATATCAAGCCCCACAAAGCTATTGGCCAAGGATTGGACATCCCTAGCTAAAGGACGCTCACCAACCTGTAACATGGCTAGACTACCCATACTTACCGCCTTTCGACTCAAGGCATCTGCTACCACATTTGTCTTGCCTGAATGATAAAGAATAGTCATGTCATAGTCTTTGAGCAACTCCAACCATCTCCGCTGCCTCAAATTGAGATCTCTCTGATTGAATATATACTAGAGACTACGATGATCCGTGAACACCTCACAATGCACACCATAAAGATAATGCCTCCAAATTTTCAATGCAAACACAACAGTCGCTAACTCCAAATCATGAATATGATAGTTCTTATCATGAACCTTCAACTGCATCGAAGCATAAGCTATCACCTTCCCCTTCTGCATCAATACGCAACCAAGATCGATTCGAGAAGCATCACAATATACAACAAAACCCGCTCCCTCCACGGGTAGGGTCAAAATTCGAGCAGTAGTCAATAAAGTCTTGAGTTGTTGAAAACTCACCTCACATTCATCAGACCATTGGAAAACCACTTTTTTTTGGGTCAATCTAGTTAATGGGGATGCAATGGATGAGAACCCCTCTACAAACCGTCGATAATAACCTGCAAGGCTTAAGAAACTCCGAATCTCCGTAACTGAAGCACGTCTGACCCAATCTCGAACTGCCTCAATCTTCTTAGGATCCACCATACCTTCCTTGGACACTACATGTCCCAAGAATGCTACCGAACTAAGCCAAAACTCACACTTTGAAAACTTTGCATAAAGTTTTTTCTCCTTCAGAATCCCAAGCATAATCCTCAAATGATGCTCATGTTCCTCCTTACTACGGGAGTATATTAATATATCATCTATAAAGTCAATAACAAAGGAATCCAAGTACGGTCTGAACACTCCGTTCATCAAGTCCATAAAAAGCAGCTAGGGCATTAGTCAATTCGAAAGACATCACCAAAAACTCATAATGGCCATAACGTGTTTGAAAAGCTATCTTAGGGATATCCTCCGCCCTAACCTTCAGCTGATGGTAGCCGGATCTCAAGTCAATCTTGGAGAAAACAAAAGCACCCTACAGCTGATCAAATAAACCATCAATACGAGGTATCAGGTACTTATTCTTGATGGTTACTTTGTTCAACTGTCGATAGTCAATACACATGCGTATAGATCCATCTTTTTTCTTCACAAATAACACTGGAGCACCCCAAGGAGATACACTCGGTCTAATAAAACCCTTGCTCAACAAATCCTGCAACTGCTCCTTCAACTCTTTCAATTCAGCCGGTGCCATACGATAAGGAGGAATGGAAATAGGCTGAGTGCCTGGCTCTATGTCAATACAAAAATCAATATCACGATCAAGTGGAAGACCTGGTAAGTCTGTCGAAAATACCTCCAAAAATTCACTCACCACCGGAATAGACTCAAGCATAGGAGTCTCAACACTAGTATCTTGAATGTGCGCCAAGTAAGCCAAACATCCTCTCTCTACTAAGTGACGAGCCTTAAGAAATGATATCACCCCTTTTGGAGGGTGACTAAGAGAACCTCTCCATTCTACTATAGGAATTCCAGGCATAACTAATGTAACTATCTTGGCATGACAATTTAAAATTGCATGATAAGAAGATAACCAATCCATATCAAGTATCACGTCAAAATCTACCATATCTAGGACCTTTAAATCTGCATGAGTGTCATATCCCATCAAGGTAACTATACAAAATTGATACACCCGATCTACCACTACAGAGTCCTCGATAGGAGTGGAAACATGTACTGGTAAATTAAGAGACTCACATAATATATCCAGACTCGAAGCAAAATATGTGGACACATAAAAATAACTAGAGCCTGGATCAAATAATACAGTAGCTGGTCAATGACAAATCGAAATAATACCTGTGATAACAGCATCTGAACCCTCAACCTCTGGCCTACCCGAAAAAGCATAACAGTGAGAACGACCACCCTCATATTGTGAACCTCCATGACCACCACCTCGACTAGAAGCAAAACCATCTCTACCTGAATGAGAACCACCTCTGCCACTCTGTACACCTCCCCTAGTTGGAGGTTGTGCTGCCCTGAAAGTCGAAACCTGAGAACTTTGATGTAAGCCCCCACGTCTGGTCCTATGGAAATCTCTCATAAAGTGTCCCATATCACCACACTCAAAACAACCCATATGAGACGTAGGTCGATGAAAGGAACCTGAATGACTAGAATGTCCCCCACGATCTACAGGTCTAAAGAATGAACCCTGTGAAGTATGCACCGAACTCGAAGAACCATGCCCAACGTAACCAGCCTCAGATGCTGGTATAGCATCATGAATGGGTCTGCTAGACTGAGAGTGATAACCTCTCCCTAAGTAACCTCGACTCCTAGGCTGAGCACCACTATAATCACCTGAATGAAGGGTCCTCTTGCCCTCATGCTACTCAAATCCCTCACGTCGAATCATCTCCAACTTTTTAACAGCATCTACCACCTTCTGGAATGGAACACCAGAACTAGCAACCTGAGAAACTCCCAAACGAATCGAAATAATCTGCCCCTTAACAAACCTTCTCACTCTCTCAGCCTCTGTGGGAAGTATCATTGAAGCATGCCTAGCCAAGGCATGGAATTTACCCTCATACTCTGCGACGGACATACCATCTTATTGCAAACCCTCGAACTCGGCCCTCTTACCCTCCCTTTCACTGTTTGGAACAAACTTGGCTAGAAATACCTGAGTAAACTGAGTCCATGACAACGGAGGGGATCCAGCTGGCTTACTACTAATATAATCTCTCCACCACTGCTTGACAGAGTCAGTCATCTGAAACGTTGTGTAGTCAACCCCATAAGACTCCACTAATCCAAGATTATACAACCTCTCATGACAACTAACTATAAATTCATATGCATCCTCAGTTAAGTCACCAGTATAAGTCGAAGGATTCATTAGTCTGAACCTCCCAAACATCTTTTGTTCATCACTGGTCATGGAATGCCTGTTCGCCAAGTGTGATGCAATACCTGGAAATTCCATACTATCTAAACGGGGAGCTACAACAGGAGCTGGCAAAGTCCTGGGAGTCTGAGAATCTAGAGCAACCATTGGATCTAGAGTCTGACCTCCAACACCGGTCTGTGAAGCATCACAGGTGACAGGCAAAGTTCTCGCCAGAGATATCCCATCTAGAAGTCCTAACATACGAGCCAAGGTATTTTGAAGCACTGGGGTGGCAACAATACTGGGTGGAGCCTGAGCTGGTCCATTCCCCGCGACACGATCTTGCATATCCCCATAAATAACATCTACATTAGGAGGTACTATCCTATCACGGCCGTGGGTAGCTATTGGTACTTGCCCTTGAACAGTTATTGCAATACGACCCCTACCCCAACCCCGACCTCAACCTCGTCCTCGGCCTCTACCTCGGATAGTGCTCCCAGAAGCAGGTGCAGGAATAAGCTCCTGATCACCACTTGCAGATGTACGATTCCTCACCATCTGAGAGAATGAGATATCAAGATTAGAATTTCAACAAGGTAAAGTGTATACGATAAGGAATGAAAGAACTGAGTTTTCCTAAATGTCCCATAGCCTCTCGAAGATAGATATGAATGTCATCTTATCGATCCGCAAGACTCTACTAGACATAGCTTTTGTACTTGTGAGACTGATGAACCTAAGGCTCTGATACCAAATTGTCACGACCCAATTTCACAAGTCGTGATGGCACCTATGTTCCCAACCAATAGGTAAGCCAACCCAACATATTTTACCAATCTTAACTAACTAATAAGGTAGAAAGGTAAACAACGAGTAAAAATATCCGACACTAAGTTCTTAATAAATACGACATACGGAAAACTAGAATACCACCCAAGAATTGGTGTCATAAGTACAAGAGTCTCCAAATATGATGCTATGTCTGAAACTAAATGACAATTTCAAACATAAGGGATATTTTTTCTGAATACTAAAATAACAGAATAAATAGAAGGAAGAGGGAGGTGTGGGCAATGGAACAGCCAAGTCGCTTACCACAACTCCAAAATACTTCAAGCTCAGACTCAGAAAGCTCCATGAGATGTGCTCGTACCCGGAATCAAATCTGCACCACAAAAAAGTGCAATAAGTGTAGTATGAGTACGAAACCACGTGTACCCAGTATATCTCATAGACCGATAACGAAGAAGTAGTGACAGGAGTTTAATTAATAAAGAAAAAAAATAAGTCTTTTACTTATACAAGTTTATAGTACACTTGCCAATCGAGTTTCATCAAAACAAGAATAATCAACTTCATACAATGTACAACCACCAATAAAGCACGTAATCAACAATAATAAATGATGCAATGAGATGCAGTGCAATGTGACACCATGAAATGATATGCCTCATAATGCCAATATTCTCTCAACCGTATATACATGATACTCCTCGAAAATACATCGAGAGTTCATGACCCATGGGGGACTCGCGAGGTCCAATACCGACATGGACGATCTCCACGTGTCTGTGCGGACGATCTCAACGCACTATCCTAAAATCAAACAATTTTCGCACGGACGATCTCCACGTGCCCAAATTAAAATTCTTAACATCTCACCATCCCCAGCACGATCGATCTCCACGTGCCCAACTTTACTCAATCTCATGTCAATGCATATACATAGTATGATATCAATGAAAGGGGATGATGATGCATCTCAATCAATTAATTATCAGCATATATATATATACAGGTTCAAATAAGAACACAATCACACATAATAAATCAGTTAATAATAGATCAGTTAATGCCCATATGCTTTGGCATTCTCGGATTACAATCCGCATACTATAGTAATAAACTTTCCCTTTATAACACCGGTACTCATACTAATGCCCGTCACACCATTTGTACGAGACCCCCATCTTTCGCCCTTACCCATTGTCTATTCCATTTTTAATCTTTTAATTAGGAAAACATCCTCCAACGAAGTCTGAAAGGCTTAACATACCTTGAATGCCGAACACGTGCCACAAATCCTCAAGATTTTTCCTTACCCTTTCGCAAAGCTTCAAAACGTTCCCAATCTACCAATTATGATATATTTGTAAGCATGCGAGTTCATAGAAACCCATATTATTATATGTCTATCCTAGACCCAAAACTCACTCATATCTCTAATCAAACTCCTAATTTTGATATAATTTATATATCAAAATATATATGCCAAATTTCAACCTAGGATTAAGCCTCAACTCCTCCAAATATCATGAATCTAATGATATTCATATACTATAATACCACAAAAATGTGTTACCCATATCCATCTATTAAAACTTCAAGAGTGATAACTATATAAAATAATTAAATGTTAAGCCAAATAATTACTCACCCCTGTAACCTTACCCACAAAACAAAATAAAATAATAACCAATGGAACTACACAGATTCCATTATGCGGACATATTGTTTGCCAATGATTACCCATTTTCCAATGATTATACCTAATCATTGTTCAATGATTATCCTTAAAAATTAACATAAACAATTTTCTCTTCCTAATCTAGTTCAAAGAACGTTATCACCTTCCAGATTTTGTTCCACTTTCCATTCCTTTCAAACCAAACAAAATTTAACCACCTCACTGTATATTCACCCTAAGAGAAATCATCACATTAATTATTGCTAAGAAAAATTTTATGTTCCTCCACCTATTCTGACAACCCTTCCTAATAGCATTAATATAAAAGGAATCGGATCATTTTCTGCAATAAACAAATTTCCCACAGGTGTGTATAAAATAGAGAAATATAAAGTTCAGTTGGGTAATAGGACACCTGTACAGTTGGAGTGTGTAGTTGGGATTTCGTGTATAGGTTGGGGGGTTTTAGACCATTTTCTCTATAAATAATAAACCCGCCACCCACAATACCAAAGTACTTTGTGGTGCCCGTGGTAAAAGGCCAAATGTTCGAGCCTCAGGTCAAGGGATTGAACCCGTTTGATACATTTTCATTTTTTTCCTTTTTAAAACTGCTGACACATTCAACGCTCCTCTCATAAATCATAATAGCTTTTCGATCTTTTTCTTTTTTTCTTTTTTACCATTGTTTCAAATTATTTGCTACTTTCTTTATCTTTAAATAATTTTATAAGTATGAAATTTAGCCTTATTCATCCTACTCCTAACAGTAGATATTAATTTTCTATCCTATATTAATTATTTACATTTTACTAAAAATAGTTATTAAAAAATATTTGTCAATTGACAAAATTAAACAACAATTTTTTTTTTTTCATTATCCTAACAATTAATTTTTCTTGAAAGTGTAAACAAAATTTGTAAAAAATTACAAAAATGTTCATCTTATAGATTAAAATACTAAACTATCATTTTTATTTATAATTTCTTAAAGAAGTAAAAGAAAAAGTTAATAACTAATAGAAAGAGGTATAAATTGTTTTTTATTTCTCTTCTCAATAATTTCATAAACACTTAAATACATCAAATATTCTCCAACAAGGAAATATAATAGAAAGATCATCAGTAATTTTAACCAATGATTATATAAGATTTGGTACTTTTTTTATGTAACCCTAAATCGAAAATCATCCATAAACTCCTACATATATACAATACTCTCTCAATTTATATGATATTTTTTTATTCTTGAAATTCAAGCTACGTGAAATTTAATTAATATTTTAAAATATTTATTATTATTACATTAGTATGATAAGAATTGCAACTTATGTTTGTTCATAAATATTACCTTCTCGCTAAGTTGTAATTCAACCAAAAACATTATTAGTTGCAATTCTTATCATGTTTATAGAATTTTTAAAAAAAGGAACAAAAAAATACACCTTTATAGCTTGAATTTCGAGAATAAAAAGTAACCTATAAATTAATGGAGAGAGTAAAATGAAAAAACAAAAATTGGTTAATTATATTTGTATTTTGTTGATTGACAAGTCATTTTAAATAACTATTTATCTTTATCCTAAAAATAATACAATTGATTTTGTATGTGGTTAAAAACAGATATCTTAGTTTATCTTAGCTTAACTCTTTTTTAAATACGTAATTATTTGACTTTAAATCATAATTAATATTAATATATTTATCTTTATTTGATTTTTGACAAATGAACATTATGAACCACCATAATTTTTTCGCAAACAGCCTACAAGCACTTTTAAAAAAAATTATACATGTTTATTCCTATTTTATTGATTGATTTATCATATAAATCGAAAAGACGAGTAATTCGAATCAAACATAAAGTTCATTTAGGCGATGAGTCTATTTGGCACCCAAATACTCTAAATCCTGTATTAGCCCCTCTCTCTCTATATATATACTTGAAGTCTATTTTTCTAATATTTTATATTCAAAGTTGTTAATTTTTTTTTATTGACTTCTCTTAATAATTTTTTTAGTATATCCAATTGTTTTAGTCTCTCTTGAAACGTATTTTATAATTGGCATAATTTGGGGTGTTTCTTGGTTGTTGAAAATTGTTTCTGTCCTTCTCTTTTTGTTTTCAATTGGATATTCCTCGAGCCATTGACATATATTTTGTGAAAAAACAGTCATATTAGATTTTGATTTGAAGTCATATACTCTAGTAAATATATTTAGGGTGTGCTCAATGGTTTTATCTTCTTTTTTTAATCATAAAATTATATTCCTCTCTTTAAAATAATAAATAATTTTAATGAAACAATATATATTATGAGTTTAAATTATATAATTGTCCGTTAACATAATTTTGCACAACTAGATTATATTTTATATGTTGTAGTAAGTACATCTCTTATTTTTAAGATTTCAAATTTCATATTCTAAAAAGATTTATTTATAGAAATTCTTATGATCAATATATAAAAAATTATTCACACGGATGAATAATTATGTATAAAGTTAAATATAATATATACATATATTAGAAAATTTTGCGGCGGGGCCTAAAGGTTATTGACACGTGACACACTTTACATTGTCAAATTCAAACTGAATCATTCGAAGTTACATTGTACATATACTGAATTCATATATTCTAGTAAATATATTTACGGTATGCTCAATGGTTTTATCTTTTTTTTATTCTAAAATTATATTCTTCTCTTTAAATTAATAATTTTTTAATAAAATAATATATATTTATGAGTTTAAATTATATAATAGTCCGTGAACATAATTTTTACAACTAGATAATATTTTATATGGTGTAATAAGTATATCTTTTTTTTTAGATTTCAAATCTCATATTCTAAAAAGATTTATTTATAGAAATTCATTAGGTGACAAATAATATAAAAAATTATTCACACGGATGAACAATTATGTATAAAATTAAATATAATATATACATATAATAGAAAATTTTGCGGCGCCAAAAATTAGGGGGTCTAAAGGTCGTTGACACGTGACCCACTTTACATTGTCAAGTTCAAATTGAAGGTTCATTTTGACCACAATTTACTACGTCACCAAACAACGTAGGAACCCTTCCTCATATGTGATGTTTAGAGGTGTATTCCGGATTTCGAGATAATGGGTGTACTATTATAAAAAAATTGATTTAAGATATAAATTTAACCGATTTGATATTTAAGTTCTTATATATACGACCAATAACCACTTAGAGATGTGTTATCTAATTTTAGAAAGAAATATAAAATAAGATAAATATAAATTTAAATTTCTAACCTCACGTAAAGAGGTGCACTCAATCATCATCGCATTATATGATACTTTGAGTGTGGGTTCACACATCTACATTTCAATAATTTTTTTTAAAAAAACAACACTATTATATATGATCTCGGGAGGAGAGCATGGGTTCACGTGAACCCAGTGACTTCCCCCCCCTAGATATGCCTATGGTGATGTTATGTTCTATTATTTCCTATAGAAACAAGTGTGAAGAGCTTATTATTTTTTGACATTATACAAAAATATGTCTTTTTAATTTGGTCTTTATAGTTGGCATCTATACTGAGGCGGAGCCAAAATTAAGAATTTAGGGTTTTTGTATGTTAGGACAAAACAATAACTTCAAATATAATCGACAAATAAATGAAAAACAATATATATAAAAAATGAGAATCTTTTTTATTTTAAGATGAGCGGATTTTTTCTTCTAATTGTTAATCTTATATTTTTCATTAATTTTTATTTTTATTTGTGAAATTTGCATAAATAGCATAAGAGAATAATATTGCAAAGCATGCTTCATTTTGTTTTTTAAAAAAAAGAGAAACCTTGGATGATAGTGGGGTTCGAGAACCCACAACTCTAGCATGGGAAAACGTTTACATGACCCCTTCCCTACCACTGAGTCGCTAGTTAGTTTTGTTTGGGGGTTCACAAGTAAATATACATTTATTTAATTTTCTAATATAAATACAGGATCTACGAATTCGTCTGAACCCCCAAAAACCCACTTAGTTCCGCCCTTGCATCTATGCCCTAAAATTTTGAGTGTGTATAAATAGACAATTAAACTTGTATAAAGTTGAACAAGTAGACGTATGCGTCACGTAAGACGTGAAGTAGGACGCATGTATAAATGTGTATGTATGCTCAACTCTATTCAAATTTAAGTACCAACACACAGACGTCAAATAACATTGAGGAGTATATCTTATCTCTGTAGGGATGTTGGGCGATAGTATCCTTTCACATTTATTTATCCATTTTATTTTAGACATTTCAAATGATTATTTTCTCTAGCTACACCCCTATTGTATTTCTTAATTTATTTGAAGCATATAATTGCTTTTTTTCTCTCTATGTTTAGATTACAAGAAAATACATAAAATGATAAAAGCAGAAAAAGAAAGAAAGAAAGAAAAAACTCTAAATGCAGCTGGACTATTGCTTCCACCCATCCACACACGCTATAGTATTCAACTTTCTCAACAAAAAAAAAAAAAAAAATGAAATTGGGTTTGACTGCTATTTTAGTTTTCTTTTGTTAAAAAAGTTTGATTTCTAAAAATCAAGAAATTGCTCATAGGGAAAGGAATAATGATGAAGTCCAAATTTTTTCTCCATATGTGTGAAAAATAAAGTGGTAACTAATATGAGATGAATCAAATAGGGCTTATATTATAGAGGTTCTTAGCATCTCTTATTAGTGATAATAATTAATTTGTTTCATACATATTTAAAGTGGGTGAAAATGACTTTAACTTTGCTTTAAAAATCAAACTTTTCCTTCAACAGCTCAACTTTGAACAATAATTGAACTCCCCCTTTATTCTATACATTGTTCATTTTATCATTGTTATATCACATATATGTAATACCTCTTTATATTATATATATATAAAAAAATTAACCTAGGTATTATAAGTTTTCTTTAAGTTCATTAACATTAGAAGTAAAATAAAATTTTAATGAATTTGTCACAAAATTTAATATTATTCTTATGATCGTTCTTTCAATATAATATGCATTATGCATCAGTGTATTTTTGTCTTTCACCACTCTCTTGCTTAATGTGTTTCATATTTTTTGTCCCTTCTTGATATGATACCCCTTAAGAAAATTAGTTAGAGATGTATTTTACAAAGGCATAATACATAAATATTTCTTTAACTTGACCTTATTTCACATTTATACTTTCCAACTTTGAATGTGCACTAATTGATATATCTTTAAGCTTGCTTTTCCTTCCAAGTCATGTTGGAATCAGTAAAACAAACAAAATTGAAGTGATGCTGACTCGACTAGCTAGCTAGTTTCATTTACACCATCCATTTTCTTGTGTAGATAAGATGTAGTTAAAAAGCGGAACTAGTTGGTTGATTGTTTGAATTTTGAAGATTTAATTTATTGTTTTATAATCCGCTCCCTTATTTCTTTTCTTTTCCTACCCATAATTTTATTTTATTTTTATAAAAAATAAGTTAAGAGAAATTATGAATTCTGCATTTTAGAAAACACAGATTATTGAATATTTAGAGCATGATTGACATTATTGTTAAAAATTGCTTATTATTAGAAGCACTTTTTTTAAAATAGCTTTTCAGAACAACGCTTTTCAAAAAAAAGCAATTTGTGTTTGGCAAATTCATTTGAAAGTGTTTTTGATAAGCAATTTGTGTTTCGCAAATTCATTTGAAAAATGCTTTTGATAAATAATTTGTGTAGTTTGACTAATTTTTTTTTGAAAAAAGGGGCTTTTAAGAGTCAAATTGGGAAAAAAGGACAAGTATCAATGTGTTTTTAATATTAAAATTATTTTATAGAGAGAAACTATTTTAAACATCTAATACATAAACTTTAATTAGATTTTTAATTTAATTATTCAAAATATACATATTCAAATTTTCAATAAATATTGTACATACATTAATATTGTTGAAAAATATTGAAAAGAGAAATCTTTTTGTTATTTGTTACCTATTATTTTAGATTCAATTTAGCTATTATCCTTGTAATAATACTCTAAAGTTTTATTTTATTTTTATTTTTTAAAAAAATACAATGTAAATTAAGAAAAGAAAATTTTTTTATTTGTTACTTTTTTGGGAGGGTCTAAATCTTTAATTGTTATTTTTTTTTTCTTCTGTTTTTAATCCTACAAAAATATTGTTGTTACTTTTATTTCTAATTCTGTAAAATAATATGTAAAGTAATATGTACAATATAATATATAAATAATAATATAAAACATAAATAAAATAATATTATATAAAAATAAAAAAAATTCTTGAATGAAAATTAACCAAACTTATGAGATATGTTAATATAACATCTCGCAATTTGAAATAACTAGGAAGAAACTAATAATTGGAAATAATCATTTTTGGAAGGAATGGAAATCTGGAAATTTGTTTAAGTTTTTGGTCAACTTCAAACGGTCATAACTCCTAGCTCAGGATGATTTAGGTGTACTTTCATATATGGTTGGAAAACTGTTGGAATGATCATTCCGACGCCGCCAAGTTTGCCCGATTCCAAGTTCATATGAGTAAGTTATGCCATTCGAAAGTTGAGCTATTCGGATAAGGAAAGTCCAATCTGGATTTTGGAAGGGTAGTTAGGTCTTTTCCTTACCCAACTTAATTAATTCGTTTTTAGGAGTTTAATTGGGGTAAATTCAGATTTTAGTCAGTTTTAGAAAAGTGAATTTCACACTAGGGCTTGGAGAAAGGAGAAACGAGGAGAAAGGAAAAGAACGTTCAAAATTCGTCGAGATTAGCTTGTGGATTTCGTCGGGGGTGATCCCTACAAGGTATGTGAGATCACATAGCATTGGGTTAGTTCACCCACGCGCCAAGCATGTTTAATTCAACGTATTTTCATCCTAAAAAGATTGAGAATTTGATGTTCTTGATAACTGTTATTGAATTGATTTCGTTCTTGAATATGAGTTGGGATTAAGGAGTTTCTTGATATTAAAGTGTTGTTTCCTTGAGTTGTTTGGGTTAGAGTTTGTGTATATGATTTGGGTACATGAATCTAAAGTGAATTTGATAAAAAAAATCGAATTAAAACGATTTAGGATTAGAAAACGAGACCAAAAGTTCATTAGATTTTTGCCTAAGGAACAGGTGGCGCGACGCACCCCCATAGCGCTAGGAAGGCTGGGGTAGCGCGCAAGCAGTGCGCCAGATTTGAGCCCTAGTAAGTTGAGGCTGGAGCGGCACGCCCGAGATGCGCCCAAATCGTCGTTTTTCACTAGTTTTCGTTGATTAGCCTATTTAAGTCCTTCTAAAGTGTATTAACATTTTCCATTGATTCTAACTACTCTAAATGACTTCTAAACATCTAGAAATCATCCAGAAACATGAATCATAACCTTGAATCCATAAATTCAAATTCAAGGAAAGTCAAGAGCCAAGTCTAAGAAGTTCTTAGAGTCTTTTCAAGAAGTCTTTCCAAATGTTTTAACTTTGTTTTAAGACGTAAAGTTCAAATTGAGTAAAGAGTAAAGAGTAAAGCTTGAAGTTCATTTCTTCAAAAGATATGGGGACTATGTATTCCCAAAGGGTTTAAAATGTTTTCACATTTAAACAAGAAAGGAAACCTCAATTTCCAAAGGGCCTTTAGGCTAGTTTTTAGAAAAGAGTAATCGCTTTCTAAATGAAGCAAGAGGGGAAACTTTGATTTCCAAGATAACCTTTGAGCTAAGTTTTTGAGCACTAATCTCAAATCACAGAAGAAGTATGTTTTTAAACATAAAGAGCTAGTATCATATTTTGGGAGTAGTATTGAGCACTGATATGGGGGAGCGTTCAGAGAACCCACAACCTCCATAAACTATGTAACTATCATGGGTAGAAAATGGTCATACTTTTTAGATGAATCCTTTTCGCATAGACTAGTGGATCCACTTAGTAATTTAGGTCTTATACCCCTGGTAGGGTATAGGATGTGCTGGCAGCGTGAGGGAGATCGATGTATCATCACAATAGCTCTTATGTGATGGTTGTCGGTTAGAGAATCTCCCACAACAGTACTTTGTATTTTTATATACATCAGTTTTTTTGTATTTTTATATACATCTCAGTGTTATTTGTATTTTTGCATACACACATAGTTGACATCAGGTTTTAAACAACTTTTCTTTAGATTTCACTTGTTTTAAACTTTTTTATATTGAAATGAGTTCAGTTATGTTGAATTGAGTTGATCCAGGTAAGTTCTTCAGTTCCTTTCAGATTTTTTTCAAGCCTATGTCATGTTTAGCATTCCAACTCACATACTCGTACATTCAATGTACTGATGCCAGTTGGCTTGCATCGTATTATGATGCAAATGCAGGTAACTAGGATTGGCATCCAGCACATCGTTCATCCAATGAATAGTTCAGAGTCTGTTGGTGAGCCTCTTTGCATTCTGAAGGATCCCTTTTGTTTACTTTCAGTATTAGATAGTTCATTAGGATGTCGGAAGGGGGGGTGGTAGGGGGCTGGCAGGAGAGGTGGTGGTGGTAGGGGGCTGGCGGGAGGGGTAGTGGTGGTAGGGGGCTGGCGGGAGGGGGTGGTCGGGGTAAAAAAATAAAAAAATTGAAGTTGAAAAATATTTTTTAAAATAAGCTTTAAATTTATTTTTCAACAAAAAAAAATGTAATTTGAAGTTGGAGGAAAGTTTTGGAAAATGTTTCCTTAATTTTTGAAGGGAAATCATTTTCCTTAAATTTGAGGAAAATTAATTGATTTGGAAAATATTTTCCAAAATATTTAATCCAACCAAACATGAAAAAATTGAAAAATATTTTTCGAAAAATATTTTCTTTCATACCAAACACCCTAAAACTCAAAAGATTTTCCACTAGTGAGATGACCAGTGAATCAATGCATGACGCCCATTGGATAGTGCAAGACTTTGTCATTTTAATGGGAGTGCAATCCTTTTAATGGGAGACTTATCCAACTTAATAATTCAGTAAAGGGAAAAATTTTATGGTGGTTGAGACACGCCATGTTATAGTTGTATGAATGATTATTTTAATAAATAAATATTTATTTTGTGGGTCCATATCTTTAAAATAATCCCTCATACAATTATAACATGATGTGTCTCAACCACTATAAAATTTTTCGTATACTTATGTATATATTCTAAATTTTGTGATTAGAATTGATATATCATTATTTATAAAAATAGCTCACATATATTTCTATTGTTATATAAATAACTAGGATATACCCTTTTTGTCTAATCGGAGTGAAAAATTAATTTTAAAATTATTAGTATTTGATTTTTATTTTAAAAAAATATTTTTTGAATTTATGAATTTGATGGTCATATTTATTTTCTTACTCATTTTGTTGTAAAATTTATCGTAGATATCCCAATATTTTTTCAAAGACAAAAAAATAAATTACAATATAGCAGCAAAATATTAGTTTTAATTTTTTTTCTTAGTTGTAGCTCTATAAAAACACTCAGTTAGCTAGAAAAGAAAGTAGTGTGCCAGAAAAGAAAGTAGAGTAATAGTGGGGATATGGGGAACATTAAGTTTTTGTTGTTAGTGTTTTTTCTAATACCAATTGTGGTGAATGGTTGTTGGGAGGAAGAGAGAAGTGCTCTCTTGGAGCTGCAGGCAAACATAGTGAGTTCGAATGGTGAATTGTTGGTTGATTGGGCTGGTTATAATGCCAACGGTTTTATAGATTGCTGTTTTTGGAAAAAAATTAAATGCAACTTAGCAACAGGTCGAGTTATCAAACTCGATCTCGAAACAGATTTTGGTACAGGGGATGGTTGGAGATTTAATGCCTCCCTCTTACTTCCATTCAAGTCACTACAAGTTCTTCTATTGTCTTACGGAAATATTATAGGGTGGACAAAAAATGAAGGTATGAGAAGTATATCTATGACTTGTGAAAACAGAAACTCTATATATTTATGTATTACTATATACTAACTAACATGTTATTTTGTTATCCAGGATTCAGTAAACTAAGACAGCTTCCGAACCTGAAAGAAGTCGATTTGCAATATAATCCGATCCATCCTAAAGTATTACTGTCATCTTTATGTTCGATTTCATCTCTTGAGGTTCTAAAACTTGGTGTAGATGTTGATACCTCTTTCAGCATACCGACGACATATAATACTAGTATATTCTATATCCTCCTACATATGAAACTGTGGTCATTTTGGACAATACTTAGTATAGTTGTAATTTTTGGATGAAGGTATGAGTAAGAAATGTGGAGGGCTAACCAATTTAAGACAACTCAAGTTTAGAGGTTATGGAATCAACGACATCAATATCCTTTTTGCATTGGGTAACATCTCTTTTCCACAACAAATACACGTACAAAGTAACTCAGAGAAAAAAAAAATTACTAACAAATAACAATAAGGCTTGATACATTTTCTTTTCATAAATCAAATGCAGGTGATGGTGGAAATAGTGGACTGAGGAATTTAGAGAAACTCAATTTGAATTATAATAACTTCAATTCTACCATCTTTTCATCACTGAAGGTTTTTCCATCGCTCAAGCATTTGGAACTTGTCGCGAATAAAATAAATGGAAATATCAAAATGAATGGTTTGTTACGCATATTTTGCTCCACTAAGATATTAATGATGCATCTAAATATCTCAATTTTATTTCTTCGCATATCAAATTAAAGTTTGATTTTTTTATTTTTGATTTACCTGTGTAGATATAATTGCTTTGAGCAATTTGAAATATCTGGATCTCTCGGATAACAGTATAGAGAGCTTTGTGACTGCCAAAGGTACACTAATCAATGCGGTTTGTTAATTGATTAAATTGATTTAGAGATTAATTATTTATTTATTTTCTCTCTAGTAAATTCTGATTGGTAATTTGCTAGATACAAGATTGATCTATTCATTCTCACATAAAAACATGTATGATTTATTTAACAGGTAGCAAAAGAATGAGTTCTTTGCAGAATTTACTATTGGGAAGTTTTAACTCCAACTCGAGCAGAGTCATACAATCCCTAAAATCATTCTCATCTCTTAAATCACTTTCTTATGATGATGGTGATCTCACGGCTCCCAGCATGATTTACGGTAAGCTCAAAATCAAAATTTATATGCCTTGGCTTAATTCTATATCCACTCTTTTCTTTTGGAATATGATTTTTTTTACTCTTTAAGCATTAAGAAATCTGAGCACACTGGAGTACCTATACTTGATGGAATGTTCTTTAAATGACAACTTTCTCCCAAACATTGGACAAATGACTTCTCTTAAAGCTTTCAGTATAGGTTTTGGTCGCAATAATGGCACCCTCCCTAATCAAGGTACCCTATTTTTCTCTTCTTTCTTCTAATGCCTGCATTTCATGAATATAGTCATATAGGTTCGATTTTCTCGATCATGTTAAATTGGTCAAATATTTTAGAAAATATTTATACTAGAAAAATAAATTTCTTAAAAATTAGAAAAATAGTTTTCCTAATGGAAGTAGGAAAAAACAAACTCTACAAGTGACATTCACCTTCCTAGCTCCAACACACCTCATATTCACCTCGCCTTCCCATCCCTCACATTCCAAATTATTTGTCTAGATTATATACATATATTTTTAGAATACCATTTTTTACTTATGTACCAAATACAAGAAAATAAATAACAAAATCCACCTATTTTTCTAAAAACATTTTCCTTCATATCAAACACACCCATAGACATAAAAATAAATAAATAATAAGATGTGGCTTATTATAGAAAGTTGTTTTAGCTAAATGTCTCTGAACCTATATATATATGTATAGGTTGGTGTGAACTCAAACACCTTGAAGAGCTGGATTTTACCTTTAATAATTTTGAGGGAACACTGCCTTCGTGTCTTGGAAACATGACATCACTTCGATGGTTGAGTTTAAATGGGAACCTCTTCAATGGAAATATTAAAGAATTTTGTGAAATCTGCAGGAAGAAGAAAGAAAAACTGTATTCTATTGAAGCATCTTGTAGCATTTTGAGATCTCATAACTGAAAATGAATCTCACATTTTTCTTGCTCCACATTTTACATTGTTGCCTCATATATATAGAGGATTATTTTCATTGTAACTAATAGTAGTGTTAATCATGTGAACATATCAGTTGAGCTGTAACTTCCTAACAAACTTTAACAAACTCTAACAAACTTTTAATCTGACCAATAGCAGTGCATCATCTGTAATTCAACACACCCCCTCAAACTGAAGGGTGGAAGATATCCAACACACCAAGTTTGGTCATGAGAAGATGATGTTGCGCAGCACCTAACCCTTTTGTGAGAATGTCAGCTGGCTGCATAGTAGTACATAAATGTTTAAGATCTATGAAGCCTGATTTCACTTTCTCCCGAATGAAATGACAATCAATGTCTATGTGTTTTGTACGTTCATGAAACACTGGATTTTCAGCTATCTGTATAGCTGATTTGCTATCCGTAAACACTGAGATTGGGATGTCAACTGAGAATTGTAACTCATCTAGTAATCCTGCTAACCAAATCAGTTCTGCAACAAGAGCTGCCAAACTCCTATATTCTGCTTCAGCTGAGCTCCTGCTTACTGTTTGCTGCTTCTTCGACTTCCACGAAATAAGAGAATCTCCAAGTTTTACCATGTAACCTGTAACAGATCTTCGTGTGTTGGGGCATGAAGCCCAGTCAGAGTCACAATATCCAGTGAGTTTTGTAACACCAGTCCCTCTTTTGAGCATTATCCCAAGTCCTGGAGATCTTTTGACATATCTTACAACCCTTAGTGCAGCCTCCCAGTGAGAAACCTTAGGATGTTGCATGAACTGGCTCAAAACCTGTACACTAAAACAAATGTCAGGTCTAGTGATTGTTAAGTACAACAGTTTACCAATCAGTCTTTGGTATGCTGTAACATCTTCTAACTCTGAATCATCAGAACCACCAATGTGTTGATCAAACTCTACACTGGTCAATTTGTGATTAAATTCCAAAGGAGTATTTACAGTCTTTGCTCCACTCAGTCCAGTTTCTGAAATAAGCTGTAAAACATACTTCCTTTGATTCAACAATAATCCTTCTTTTGACTTCAAAATTTCAATCCCCAAAAAATATCTGAGACTTCCCAAGTCCTTCATTTTGAAATTTTGATGTAATGTGTCTTTTGCTTCTTGAATCATTTTAGAACTATTCCCAGTTATAAAGAGATCATTAACATACGCTAGAATCACTGCCATGTCAGTTCCTTCCTTTCTAATGAACAGAGAGTGATCATGAGCACTTTGTGAGTATCCTGTCATCAATAATGCCTCAGTGAACTTGATGTTCCATTGTCTAGATGCTTGTTTAAGACCATATAGTGACTTCTTCAGCTTGCACACTTTAGATCCCCCTTGTGATTGGAAGCCAAGAGGAAGTTCCATATAGATATCTTCAAGTAAATCACCTTGTAAGAAAGCATTGTTGACATCCATTTGAGACAAATCCCATCCATGAGAAGTTGCTAGGCTAAGAACAGTCCTAATGGTAACCATTTTAGCAACTGGTGAGAAAGTGTCTTGATAATCAAGACCTTCTCTTTGAGTGTACCCTTTTGCAACTAGCCTTGCCTTGTATCTATCCACATCACCATTGGACTTATACTTGATCTTGTATACCCATTTTGAACCAATTGCTTTCTCACCAAGTGGTAAGTCAACAATTGTCCAAGTATTGTTATCCTCCAAAGCCTGGATTTCTTGCTGCATGGCATCAATCCACAGCTTGTCTTGAGATGCTTCTTTAAAAGATTGAGGCTCCACAGTTGCTGAAAAAACATGTAAGTAAGATTGATAACCTGTGGATACATTATCATAACAAACATGATTAGTGATAGAGTGAGGGCTGGACTTTTTGGGAACTATATAGTCTTTGATTCACACGGGAGGTCTGCATGTCCTGGTAGTTTTTCTTGAACCAATGGTGACTGTTTGTACTAATTCTACAGCATCATGTGCAGGGGGCTCATTTTGGATGTCTTCTAAGTCATTAGTAACAGGCATAATGGACTCAATACATGGACTGCTGAGCACTTCAATTCTCGTGTCTGCAGGTTGTGATGAAGAGTCTGGTGTGATAACTTGATCTAAATCATCAGAGGCATCATCTGTATTATTTAGAAATGGGGAAAATAAAGGATATGGGCCTTCATCATGATTCTGCATAACCTTTAAAGGAAATACATCTTCTCTGAAAACAACATCCCTACTGATAAACACAATCTTTGCATCAAGATCATATAGCTTATAACCTTTTTGTGTGGAAGAAAAACCCAACAGAACAACTCTCTTTGCTCTAGCTTCAAACTTTCCACCCCTGGGCAATGTAGCAGCAAAACACAAACACCCAAATACTCTGATGTGATCTAATGTAGAAGGTTTTCTAAATAGCCTTTCATACGGAGAATGACCATCAAGCACAGCTGTAGGTAATCTGTTAATTAGGTATACTGCAGTTTGTATGCAGTCACCCCAAAATCGACTAGGAACATGAGATTGTATCTTTAAGGCTCTTCCTATGTCCAAGATGTGCCTATGTTTTCTTTCCACAATGCCATTTTGTTATGGAGTGTAAGGACAACTACTTTGATGCATGATCCCTAAGGAAGATAGCAAATCATTGACTTGATTGTTAAAGAATTCAGTCCCATTATCATATCTCAAAACCTTTATTACACAATCAAATTGATTACGAATCATGGATATAAAGCTTCTCAATACAATTACTACATCCTTCTTAGTGTGCAGTAAAGAGATCCATGTAAATCTACTAAAATCATCAACAATAGTCAGAAAATAGTATTTTCTATCATAAGTAGGATTCCTATGAGGTCCCCAAACATCCAAATGCACTAGTTCAAACATTTTTGAAGTCTGAGTAACATTAGAAGGAAATTTAAGCCTACATTGTTTTGCCAAAGGACAAATCATGCACTCCTCTTGCACTGCCTCATCAACTTTATTTTGCAACATAGGAAGATGCTGTATTACTTTCGAAGAAGGATGCCCCAATCTAAGGTGCCAAAGTCTATGATCTTTTATGCAGTTGTTTTTCAGCACTGCTCCAACAGTAGGTATGGCATCATGCCTTAGGATGTATAAGCCTTCCTCCTCTTTACCAATCCCAATCACCTCTCCAGTAGAGAGAGCCTGCATTACACATAAATCAGGATAGAATGACGCCATACATTTCAAGTCTTTAGTCAGCTTGGAGACTGACAGTTAGTTGAACCTGAAGTCTGGGACATGCAAAACATTTTCCAACCTGCAATTCTCTAAAATCACAGCATTGCCAACATGTTCTACATGAATTTTACTTCCTGTTGGTACCTGCACCTTATTACTACTGGACTCTGATAATTTTCTACAATTACTTAACAGATTCTCACAGTATGTAATATGATGTGTAGCTCCAGAATCAATTATCCACTTTACTGTATGACCATTAGCACTTACAAGCAAACGATTCATACCTGCTGCTGCATTTGCCCTATAGATTCCTGATGGTGAAGAGGATTCCATCATCTTGACAACTTGCTCATATTGTTCCTTTGTGAAATAACCTCCTGGAAAATATATCTGAGATAATGATTCAGATTTAGGTGCTTCAACTTCAGCCTTATTTGATTCCAGAGAAGTAGAAATGTTTGCATAGGCCTCATTCACTGATCCCTTCCTTTTACTCTTAAAATCAGCAGGAAATCCCACAATTCTATAGCAATTGTCTTTTGTGTGACCTTTATACCCACAGTGATCACATACCAATCCCGATCTTCTGCCTTGAAAAATCTGACCCTGTGTCTTCTTAGCTTGAGAGTTGTTGTTGTTGATTTAATTCTGATTGTTGAAATTATACGACTGATTACTTTTTCCTGCCATCATTGTGAAGGATTCCTTTCCTCCTTCTGATTGTCCTAGCTTCCTTTGACTCTCTTCCTGAATTGCCATTGCATAGGCTTGACTCTTCACAATCACACGATGGAGATGGTACCATTACATCTATCTCATCCCATAAATCTCGCATCCTAGAGTAATAAGAAGTCACAATCTCTGTTCCTTGAGTCAATACACTGATCTCCTTCCACAAATGAAAAATTCTAGTCAAATTCGATTTATCAAATCTCTCCTTGAAATCACTCCATATTTTCTTCGAACTAGAAGCATATACAATGCTTGTCATCAGTTCTGGTGCTACAGCTGCACTAATCCATGATAAAACAACTGCATCACATCTCTCCTATCGAATTGCCAAATCTCCTTTGTATGAGCTCTTAGCACATGTGCCATCAACAAATCCCAATTTGTTTTTGACTAGAAGTGCCAATTGCATGGATCTGCTCCAAACACCATAGTTTTCTGGTCCTGTGAGCTTCATAGGAATCAAAGCAACACCAGGAGTATCTGAGGTTTGAAGATGAAGTGGATGGTTATGGTTTGTCTGCGGATTATCTTCTGTAACTGAACTCTGTGGTTCCACCATTGTTGTAGCTGCACTAATCGACAATTCACAGCTTCAACCTTCGATCAGTCTCTGATACCATAAAGAATTTTGTGAAATCTGCAGGAAGAAGAAAGAAAAACTGTATTCTATTGAATCATCTTGTAGCATCTTTGAGATCTCATAACTGAAAATGAATCTCACATTTTTCTTGCTCCACATTTTACATTGTTGCCTCATATATATAGAGGATTATTTTCATTGTAACTAATAGTAGTGCTAATCATGTGAACATATCAGCTGAGCTGTAACTTCCTAACAAACTTTAACAAACTCTAACAAACTTTTAATCTGACCAATAGCAGTGCATCATCTGTAATTCAACATAGCGTCACATTATATATGGAGGAGACTCACATTACTTAAGTACCTCGATATTGCATATAACCAATTTGAAGTTCCTCTGTCATTCAGCCAATTTTCCAACCATACAAAATTGATCTATTTGAATGTTGGTTCTAATACAATAATTCCAGATACCGAATTCCAAAATTGGATCCCAAATTTTCAGTTGGAGTTTATTGCAATCAAAAGATGTATAAACCTTCACAAATTCCCTTCTTTCCTTCACTATCAATATGACTTGAGGATTCTTCTTATTGATGGAAATCAATTGCCAGGAAACTTTCCAACATGGTTGTTAGAAAATAACACCAGACTTGCAGCGATATATGGTAGCGATAATGCTTTCAACGGATCACTGAAGTTGCCATCGAATCGTCACCTCCATCTAGAGGCGATTGATGTTTCTAATAACAAACTAAATGGACATATTCCAGAAAATATGAGTTTAGCCTTCCCAAAGCTTACTAGTTTGAATATGTCACAAAATTATCTTGAAGGTCCTATACCTTCCAAGATTAGTGGCATTCATTTAGAAACTTTAGACCTATCTAACAATCTCTTATCTGGAGGAGTTCCTAGTGATGTGGCAATTGGTTCTCCACAATTGTTCTACCTTCGGTTGTCAAACAACAAGCTTAAAGGACAAATATTTTTGGAGGAGGTCAAGTCACATATATTGTCCTTTTTGTATTTGAATGGCAATAACTTTGGAGGACCGCTACCTAGCAACATGTTTATCACATCCCTTGTGATATTGGATGCTAGCAGGAATAATTTCACTGGGGAGATTCCGAGATGCATTAGGGATAATACAATATTGTTACAACTTGATTTGTCCAAGAATCATCTCAAAGGTTCGATTCCAGTTGAGATTTGCAATTTAAAGCTCATTCAGGTCTTAGCTATATCCGAAAATAGGCTTTCAGGCTTTATTCCTTCTTGTGTGAGTTCTTTACCTCTCGAACACATCCATCTAGAGAAAAATCATTTGGGTGGTGGACTGGAACATGTACTTTTCAACTTCTCTTCTCTGATAACGTTGGATCTTGGCTACAACAATTTTACAGGAACTATCCCACACACCGTAGGCTCTCTTAATAATCTCAACTACCTTCTCCTTAGCAATAACCAATTGGAAGGAGAGATTCCAACTCAGATATGTATGTTGAATAAGCTATCTATCGTGGATTTATCTTTCAATAAACTTTATGGTCCACTCCTTCCTTGTTTGGGTTACTTAATACAAGCCAAAAAGGATGCAAAGATAAGAATGACCTATTGTCATGATAAGACTTATTGGCATCCATGGCTAACTTTTATGTTCTGGATGCGGTTGAAAAGACACTACCACGATCGTCTTGGAACTTTAACTGATGTACTTTTGGTGGATGCTGAAACTCAGGTCCGGTTTTCAACGAAAAGAAACTCATACACTTTTAAGGGAAGCATTCTAAAATATATGTCGGGTATTGATCTCTCAAGTAACAGATTAACTGGTGAAATTCCCGTTGAGATAGGGAACATGAGCAATATACATACATTGAACCTATCGCACAATCATCTCATTGGAGGAATACCAAATACCTTCTCCAATCTACAGGAAATCGAGAGTTTAGACCTTTCCTGCAACAGATTGAATGGGAGCATTCCTGTTGGTCTACTCGAGCTAAAATTTTTGGCAGTATTCAGTGTTGCATACAATAACTTATCGGGTGTAGTGCCAGATTTTAAAGCTCAATTTGGAACTTTCAACAAAAGCAGCTACAAAGGAAATCCTTTTCTTTGCGGTTATCCATTAGACAACAAGTGTGGGATGAGTCCTAAATTGTCAAATACCTCCAAGATTAATGGAGGTGAGGAATCATCAGACATGGAAGATATTGAGTGTTTTTACATTGGCTTTGTTGTGTCTTTTGGAGCAATCTTGTTGGGATTAGCTACAGCGCTCTACTTCAATCCTAATTGGAGAAAAGCATGGTTTATGATGATAGAGGCATTGATGTTTTGTTGTTACCATTTTCTCTTGGATAACGTTATTACACCCATCAAGAGTATATGGTGCAGGAATGTTGGTTAGGTAGTTGTTTTAAAATTTTGTTGTATATCTATCACTATAAAAATGACTGACCGTGTTCAGATCAATTCGTACATATCCTGAAAAATGTAACAAAAATTGTTATGTCTGGTAAATGGAGAATTTTGGTATTCGTACGTATTTAAGTGTAATTTTGTGTGTAACAGTACTGTTGAGGTGTCTGTGTAATCGACCAAAAAGATTATTGTGTGAACTTTGTCACTGATGTTGTTGTGATGCTAGATGTCACGGCACGAAACTTTGATGTTGAACAACACGCATATATGATAAAGAAGTTCTAGCTTTGCTTCACAACGTAATTAAATTGCATTTGCTGAGAATTGTAATACTCTGATGTATGATGTGCTTATAATTGAGGGCAATAGAGAAGAGAAGTGGCCCCCTCTCTTGTGCTAAAATTTGTATTTACCTTTTTCCACATTTTTTTTTACTTTTACTTATTTTTCTTTATAATTACTGGAACATCATTTTTCCTTTTCCCTTATTTAGAACATGATTGACATTATTGTTAAAAATTGCTTATTTTTAGAAGGGTTTTTTTTAAAATAGCTTTTCAGAACAACGTTTTTAAAAAAAAAGCAATTTCTGTTTGGCAAATTCATTTGAAAGTGTTTTTGATAAGCAATTTGTGTTTCGCAAATTCATTTGAAAAATGTTTTTGATAAATAATTTGTATAGTTTGACTAATTTTTTTTAAAAAAGGGGCTTTTAAGAGTCAAACTGCAAAAAAAGGACAAATATCAATGTGCTTTTAATATTAAGATTATTTTATAGAGAGAAACTATTTTAAACATCTAATACATAAACTTTAATTACATTTTTAATTTAATTATTCAAAATATACATATTCAAATTTTCAATAAATATTGTACATAGATTAATATTGTTGAAAAATATTGAAAAGAGAAATCTTTTTGTTATTTGCCACCTATTTTTTTAGATTCAATTTAGCTATTATACTTGTAATAATACTTTTAAGTTTTAAAAAATAAAAATAAAAATAAAATACAATGTAAATTAAGGAAAGAAAATTTTGTTATTTGTTACTTTTTTGGGAGGGTCTAAATCTTTAATTGTTACTTTTTTTTTCTTCTGTTTTTAATCCTGCAATTCTAAGTGACATATCTTTGATGGATGTGGAAACTCAGGTCCAGTTCTCAACAAAGAGAAACTCATACACTTCTAAGGGAAGCATTCTAAAATATATGTCGGGTATTATTGATCTCTTAAGTTACAGATTAATTGGTGAAATTCCCGTTGAGCTAGGGAACATGAGCAATATACATGCATTGAATCTATCACATAATCATCTCATCGGAAGAATACCAAATACCTTCTCCAATCTACAGAAAATCGAGAGTTTAGACCTTTCCTTCAACAGATTGAATGGGAGCATTCCTTTTGGTCTACTTGAGCTAAATTTTTTGGCAGTATTCAGTGTTGCATACAATAACTTATCCGGTGCAGTGCCTGATTTTAAAGCTCAATTTGCAACTTTCAACAAAAGCAGCTACGAGGGAAATCCTTTTCTTTGCGGTTATACATTAGACAACAAGTGTGGGATGAGTCCTAAATTGTCAAATATCTCCAAGATTAATGGAGACGAGGAATCATCAGAATTGGAGGATATTCAGTGTTTTTACATTGGCTTTGTTGTGTCTTATGGAGCGATCCTGTTGGGATTAGCTGCAGCGCTCTGCTTCAATCGTCATTGGAGAACAGCATGGTTCAGGATGATAGAGGCATTGATTTTTGACAAAAATAGCATTGCAGGCCTATCACAATATGTACAACCACACACTGATATTTTTGAAAAACTTGCCGATGAAGAAAAAGTGTTTATAAGAAAAAGTATGATTTCTGCAGAAATTTACCCCTCAATCACAAGTCATGCAATAGTTTAATTTTATTTCCCAAAAGAGATCAAACTATACGATACAAAGTCAAACTTTAATTTCGGGGCTATGGATATGAGTGGAGTCGTTTGGGGAAAATGTAATGGGTTGGGATTTAATTTTATTCAATAGACAAATGATATGTAATAAATAGTAAAAATAATAATTTAAAATGAAAAGGCCATTAGTAAGGGCAAAAATAAATCAAAAAGGTGGATTGAGACATATATGAAGGATACTTTTAGCCCTTTTCCGCTGTTAATTAGGAAAGACTTGGTCCAAATTGTTTGAGAGATAGAAAGCCTTAGTTAATCATCTAATTAGGAAGTTGTTCCTTGACTAAAATAGCGTTCCAAGTTAAACCATAAATGATCAGTCCATACATACCAATGATTCAGCCACAATTCACACCAAACAAACAGAATTTAATTTTTAGCTTACAAGGAAATTCAAAATTCTGATAATCAAAAGCGTAACCAAATCCTCACAGTCGCATATGCATACCCCTCGAGTAACATCTCTGAACCTTCTTTTGCATCAACAGTGGCTAAGAATTTAGTTTTTAGCGTACAAGGAAAACAGCCGGTTCACATTGCTAACGGTATTCATATGTATTGTAATTCGAAGTTTTGATGATACTCACAAACTAATAGTTGAGCATGTCTCCATAGTCAAATGGTGAACAACTGTAAAGACTGTCATTTCTAACATGGTTGATGAGCACAAGAAACGAGAATAGTGTACTCAACCAATCAAAGAACATTAGGTTGTTTTGTTCAGAGGATAATATATCCTCATTGACATGAAAATACCTAGTCAAGACATTGAAAAGCAATATTTCAAAAGGTGCATTTTGTCTTTGAAATACTCAAGCCTACAAGAACCTCAAGGGACCTGATAGAGTTATTAGGTGTATTTTTTGAGTGTTGTTAATGAAAGCTTGTGTTGTGTTGAACTTGTAAGATACATTTCTAATCTGTAAAGGAACGCATCGAGTCTTTTCTGTAATAATGAACAATGAGCATAGTTACAGTTAACTGTGTGGTGTGTGATTGAAGTTTATATTAATTAGAGTTAGTTAATATAGTGGGGCAGTAGAGACATTGCTTTGGCTCTCTTTGTAATAGGGTTATTACGGGTGGTGAGATTAAGAGTTTAATCTCTATATGTGTATTTGGAGTCTGTAATCACTTGTTGCTTGAAGATAGTGAAAGCAGTTGAAAATCTTGTTTAATAGCTCGTCTCCTTTGAGCAATGAGGTTTTCACGTAAAACTCCTAGTTGTTTTATTTTACATTTTAGTCTCTTTTAATACATTAAGTGTAATACCAACCCGGTCATATAGTACGTGGTGGACTAGTGCTGGGTTTTAAAAGATGTGAATGGAAAATGAAGCGTTGCGACTTTTATGAAGAGTTGTGACTTTTATGAAAAGTTGTTACTTTTATGAAGAGTTGTGACTTTTATGAAAGTTGTGACTTTTATGAAAGGTTGTGACCTTTCCGGTAAGGCACAATAAGAACCTTTTCACACTACTGATGTTTACGTAATCAAGACACAACTTCCAATCTACGATCGTACAATAGTTTAGTAATCTAACCAAGGGTTGGGATCGTTCCCAAGAGAGTGGTTTTGAGAATTAATAGAAAAATAAAATTAAGTTCTAACTACTTGTAGCTAAAGACATTAACGATTAAAAATATTGTAAATTAAAGGGGGACAGAAGAGTGTCAATTAGCAATGGGGTTTTGTCACAAGCAAGTAAAACAACAAAATAAACAAGGATTTCTAAGTAATGATAGGGGATCCTTGGGATGTGATGGGAATACTGGTTAAGCTAGATTATTGGGTACATGCTTTTGATAGAAGATTCATAGAATAATTGTGACTAGGCTAAACTTTAAAGGGGATAAGCTCTCTCTTGAGCAACTTACCCCGTTTCAAACGCGTTCCTCTCGGATATCCACTTGCCGCATGAAGACCTGTCTATGCCTTAACCTACTCACTCTCTCAAGTTGAGTGTGTGGGAATGAGACTGGGATTCACTCTCTCGAGCTGAACCTCATGTCGACCCACTCCCATCGGCCATCAATTTAGTAGTTTTAGTTTTATGACCTCTCTCTTGAGCAAGCCTAAAACACATAAATAAACTTGTATTGGCAACTACAAATTCGTTAAATTCATCCACAACTACTAAACGAAATCACAATTAAACTATGATTAAACTATCAGCAAGCAAGACCCAACAATTATCTTAACCCATATTCGCTAAAACACACCCCAAGAATTGAGGTTTTTTGCCACAAATGTATAAGAGATAGAAATTTATACCAAAATGAGTTTGCATTCAAATGGATATAAAGATTTAAGTCTCAAAACAAGCTAAGATTGAAGAATCCACAAGACCCAAGTCCAAATCTTGAAGATGAAACCCTTTGGATCTTCAAGTCTTTAAAACCCTCTCAAACTTAAAGCAAAAATATCAAAAGTACTATTCTATATGAAAATTATAATAATTGTTCCACACTTAAAATTACAGCTCTAACTAGTATTTATAGTTTTCACAGATTTGTGCTGCAGCGGATCATTTGGCACTTACGGGTCGATTCATATCTTACCTTAAGGTCAGAAAGATGTTTTCCAAGGGTTATCTCTATCATCTAGTTGGGTTAAGGATTCAAGCTCTGAAACCCCAACTCTTGAGTCAGTTTCTGTAGTTAATGAGGTTCCAGAAGATCTTCCTGGAGTTCCTCCCGAAAGGGAAATTAACTTTGGAATTGATCTCCTTCTAGATATCCAGCCTATTTATATTCCTCCTTACATAATGGCTCCAGCTGAGCTTAAGGAATTGAAAGAGCAGTTGAAAAACCTTCTAGATAAGGGCTTCATCAGACCTAGTATTTCCCCACAGGGTGCACCAATATTGTTCGTGAAAAAAAAAGATAGTTCTCTCAGAATATGCATTGACTATAGCTAGTTGAACAAAGTCACAATCAAGAATAAGTATCATATTCCCAGGATAGATGACTTGTTTGACCAACTTCAGGGTGCAAGTCATTTATCAAAGATAGACCTTATATCTGGTTATCATCAGCTCAGAGTTAGAGATAGTGACATTCTGAAAACAACCTTCAGAACGCGGTATGGTCATTACAAATTTATAGTTATGTTATGTGGACTAACCAATGCTTCTGCAGCTTTCATGGATTTGATGAACATGGTGTTCAAGCACTATTTGGACTTGTTCGTTATCGTCTTTATTGATGATATCCTCATTTACTCTAGGAATGAGGAAGAACATGCGACTTATTTGAGGGTTGTCCTGCAAACTCTCAAACATCGCCAGTTATTCGCTAAGTTTAACATATATAAGTTTTGGTTGCAATAGTTGCCTTCCTTGGGCATATTGTGTCCAGCGAAGGGATTCGAGTGGATTCTTATAAAATAGAAGCAGTGAAACAATGGCCCAGACCTACCTCTCCTACAGATATCAGAAGTTTCTTTGGTTTGGATGGTTATTACAGAAGGTTCATGGAAAGATTTTCATCCATAGCCTCTCCACTGACTAAGTTGACTCAGAAAAAGGTTAAGTTTCAGTGTTCAGATAATTGTGAGAAAAGCTTAGCAGAACTGAAAACAAGGTTGACTACAACTTCTGTTTTGACTCTACTAGAGGTTCAGACAGTTATGCTATCTATTGTGATGCATCTAGAGTCGACCTAGGTTGTGTGTTGATGCAGCGAGGTAAGGTTATAACTTATGCTTCTAGGCAGCTTAAGGTGCATGAGAAGAACTATTCGACTTATGACCTCGAGCTTGTGGCAGTGATGTTTGTACTTAAGATTTGGAGACATTATTTGTATGGTGTTCACGTAGATGTGTTCACATACCATAAGAGCCTTCAGTATGTGTTCACTTAGAAAGAGTTGAATCTTCTCCAGAGGAGATGTCTTGAGTTCCTCAAGGATTATGATATGAATGTGCTTTACCATCCTGGTAAGGCCAATGTAGTAGCAGATGCTCGACTATCTATGGGTAGTGTAGAACATGTTGAGAAAGAAAATAATGAATTAGCAAAAGACATTCACCAACTTGCTCACTTAGGAGTTTTCCTTATGAGCATATCAGATGATGGTATGACAGTTCAAAATGGGTCAGAATCTTCATTAGTAGTAGAGGTTAAGGAAAAGAAAAACAACGATTTGATACTACTTCAACTGAAGGGTCAGTTCATCAGCAGAGAATTGAGATTTTCTCCAGAATGAGAGATGGTATGCTTCGATATTAGGGTCATTTATGTGTTCCTAAGGTGGATGAGTTGAGATAGAAGATTTTTGCAGAAGCCCATAACTCCAGGTATTCTATTCATCCATGCACCACTAAGATGTATCGTGATCTGCGGGAAGTCTTTTGGTGGAATGGCATGAAAAGGGATATAACAGATTTTGTGGCTTAGTGCCCTAATTGTCAAAAAGTAAAGGCAGAACATCAGAAACCAGAGGGTATGGCTCAAGAGATCAACATTCCTACTTGGAAGTGGGAAGTGATCAACATGGACTTCATTATAGGTTTACCTTGTACTCGCAGACATCATGACTCCATTTGGGTGATAGTTGACAAAGTTACTAAGTCTGCACGTTTTTTGGCTGTCAAGACTACAAATTCTGCAAAGGACTATTCCAAGCTTTACATTAATGAGATAGTCAGATTGCATGGAGTTCCTTTGTCTATCATTTCAGATAGAGGTCCTCAGTTTACCTCTCATTTCTAGAAGTCATTTCAGAAAGGTCTTGGTACTCAGGTTAATCTTAGCACAACATTTCATCCACAGACGGATGGTCAGGCAGAGCTTACTATTCAATCCTTAGAGGACATATTGAGAGCTTGTGTGATCGACTTCAAGGGTAGTTGGGATGATCACCTTCCTCTTATAGAGTTCACCTACAATAATAGTTATCATTCCAGTATTTAGATGGCCCCTTATGAGGCACTATATGGGCGTAGATATAGATCTCCAGTTGGTTGGTTTTAAGTAGGTGAAGCAGCCTTGATAGGGCCACATTCGGTTCATGATGCTATGGAAAAAGTTCAACTCATTAGAGATAGACTTAAGACAGACCAGAGTCACCAGAAGTTCTATGCGGATGTAAGGAGAAGGGATTTGGAGTTCTAAATTGATGATTGGGTTTTCCTGAAAGTGTCACCTATGAAGAGGGTGATGATATTTGGGAAGAAACGGAAGCTCAGTCCTAGATATGTAGGCCCTTACAAAATCTTGAAAAGGGTTGGTAAAGTGGCTTATGAGTTAGAGTTGCCAGCAGAACTAGCAGCAGTCCATCCGGTTTTCCACATTTCGTTGTTAAAGAAGTGTGTGGGTGATCTAGCATCTATAGTACCTTTAGAAAGTGTGGTTGTGAAAGATAGTCTCACTTATAAGGATGTGTCAGTTGAGATTCTGGATCGTCAAGTTCAAAGGTTGAGAAACAAAGAAGTCGTTTTAGTGAAGGTTTTATGGTGGAGTCAGTCCATAGAGGGAACAACTTGGGAAGCAGAAGCAGCCATGAAGACCAAGTATCCTCATCTCTTTTCTTCCGATTCCACTACAGCTTGAGGTAATATTTCCTCTTCAGTTTTTAGTCATTCATGCATAGCTTCAGTCTTAGTATCATGTTTTTTCAGTTTGTACTTGCATTTTCAGTGTATTTGCATGTTCTTGGACATAGTTCGATCAGAAATCAGTTTCCAGTGTTTAGTGGTAGGGTTTGCAGCTCTTTCCCTCCATCTCCAGCTAGTTTAGTCTTCATTCGAGGATGAATGTTCTAAAAAGGGAGATAATGTAACACCCCATATGCTAGAACTACCAAAATGCATATTTCAAAAGTTGCAGGTGCAACCCACGGACCGTAGCGTAACCCGCAACACGTCCTGGTGGTCTGTGGTTCACCACCTACAACCCTCTCCCAAAAAAGCCCAGAAAATTATTCTAAGGCATGACCCACAGTCGGACCCATGGATCGTATGTCAGACTATAGACCGTGGTCCAGGTCCATGGATTGAGGCCTCAGAACCTAGTCCCTGGAGTCGATCGACAAACTGACAGAACAGACTGTGGGTCAGTCCACAGACCGTCGATCAGTCCGTAGGTCGAGACCCTCAAGACCCCCCAGAACCCATCCTCTGAAGTCGATCGACGGACTGTAGGTCAGTCCAAGGACCGTCGATCAGTCCCGTCGGTGGTTTCAGTAGATTTTAAGTCAGGGGTCGTTTGGTATTTTCCCCATGCGTTGGACCCCTAAACTACGTCATTTTGATTAGTTTTAGCCTAGCAACTAAATTAGAACATGCCCTAGTCAATTCTTTCTCCAAAATTCGTCCAACTAGAATGAAACGAGGAAATGAAGTTGAGCAGCCCTAGTTCAAGAACGCAATAAGGTTTCTTCAGTTCCAACCCTGAAATCGAAAGACTTTACCGTGCATTTCGTCACCAAGTATGTGAGATTTCACTAGTGGATTCCTTTCACCCATTAGGTCTCTAGAATTTAGTCAGATTCTTGATTCCCTTCATATTATCTAGACCTAGGGTTTCTTGAATGTTAGAAATTATTGTGAATTGGTTGTTAGAATATTCCTAATTAGATTTTCATGTTGTTGTAACACTGTTGCTTAGTTCCTTACATGAAATTCAAAACCCTAGATGTGTTGATTCATTTAGTTCATGAATTACACTTGCTAGGTCAGTTTATTCAGTTATACATGCTCCAGTTAAGAATGTTTCATTATCAGTATATTAATGTTGCATTTTCAGTTAGCATGTCAGTATTTTGAGCTATCCAGTATTACAAAATTCAGTTATAATGTGTTAATTAAATAATCAGTTGGGAGTAGGCTTAATATCGAAATGGACTAGGGCCAATCACCCTCATAGTCCCAGAACTACGTGCCCCATAGGTAAGTCCCCTTTGTGGGCAATATACTTAGTGATCACGCCAGTCATGCCTTTATACCTCTGGTAGGGTATATTGGGTCATCTCGATGGCGCGTATACATCGGACTCCACATTTAGCTCATGTGGTTTTATATCGATTATTAGTAGCTCCTACTCAGATTCTATTGCCTTGACCAGGTTATTAGTCACAGTTCAATATTCAGATTCAACATGCTATAAACTTGGCCATTGCAATTAGTTTAGTTCATATTCAGTATCTTTAGTATATTTATCATGTTCAGATTATATCATTGCCTTATTGCTTTGTTCAGTTATGTATTGTATTCATCTATATTCTATCTTGCATGCTTAGTACCTTTCAAGTACTGACACATACTTTGCGCTACATCTTCTCGTGATGTAGGTTCAGGTCCTCAGCATTTAGACCACGCATAGATCAGTTCCCGCTCCCGATCTTCAGTTCAGCAGCATCACTGGTGAGTCCTCATTCTTCGAGGACGATTGACGTGTCTATTTTCTACTTTCAATCTTTAGTTTCAGTTTTGATAGATCTAGCTAGGGCATGTCCCAGCATTTCTAGTCAGTTAGAGGCTTTATTTCAGACATAGTTAGATTCAATTTTAGCTTCCGAGTTTTGATCTCTCAGTTGTCATTAAACTCAGCCTTATATATTTTAGATTTAGAATGGGTATTCCCTATTATTTTCCTTTATGATGTTTTAAGCTTCCGCACAGTATTTCTATTTCAGTAAATCTTTCAGTATGCTTATATTATGCTAACAAGGTTAGATTGGGGTCACTCGTGATCCTAGATCGCGTGTACGCGTCTTGGGGATAGCCTCGGGGCATGCCATTACTGTTCCAAGCAAGGCCAAAGGAAGGCCAAAAAAGGCCAAGACAGTTGTTGTTAGTGTAACACCTACTACTAGATCCAGGGGAAGGCCAAGAAAGCAAACTACTATTATTGAAGTACCTCCTAGAGGTAAGGAAATGCCAAGAAAAGAAACAACTACTACTGAAGCACCTCCAAGAGTCAGGGGAAGGGGGGAAAAGGCAACATATACTATTAAAGCACCTCCTAGAGCCACTGAAAGGGGGAAAAAATAGCATCTACTTGTAAAGTTGTTCAAGAACCTGTAAGAGGCATAGGAAGGCCAAGAAAGACACCTACTAATGGTATGAAATTCCTATGCCTAGAAGGACTTCATTTGCTGAGTGGTTTGAAAATCCAACTAGTTATCAACTACCTGTTGCACCTACTCCATATGTTGCTTCTCAATCTAGTGCAAGAAACTCCAATGCATCAGTTGAACCACTTGCTAAAAGCCCTAAGATAGTTGGGATAGATGTGTTTGTTGCTGAAGATAGGTTCACTGCATATAATGTAAGTGTTGAAAAAATATGGTAACATTTTATGTTCTAAATGTAGTTTACTAACTATATTTCTTTGTTTATAGCCTAACTTGGCAAGTAGTATGATAATACACACTAGTTCAAGAGAGCCTATAAGGTCAGCTGATGCTACTGGAGACCTTGGTTATTAACCAAGGACTGAAGTAAGGTGGAAGGGTAAAGCAGCAGTCACAGCAGGCCAGCTTGAAGAGATGAGGGTGAACTAAAGGAAAAACTTATCTTCTTCCCGACCTAAGGAAGCATGGAAATAGTGTTGACATGTTGGTAGTTTTTGACAATATGTGAAGATGGTTGTTTTTTTGGTATTGATAAGATGTTAATAGTTGGGTTGACAAATAAGCTTAAGAAGTTTAAGATGGTTGTTTTTGTGAAGTTATGAACTTATGTTTATGTAAGTCTTTTGGTACATGAACTTATGATGCATTTGTTTTATATGAAGAAATGTTTCTTTTTATTAATTTTTGTTTGATTTCAATAACATGTTTGCCAATTCATTAACTGAAACAACTTAACCATAAACATAAGAAATATCATTCAAGAAAATCAAATTTTTAATTACAAAAGACTTTAACATGAAAAATACAACAACTACTATGACAATTGATCATGACAAAGTCTTTAAGTTTTCAACTTGCATTAACCAATTGATCAATATAGAATAATTGTGACTAGGCTAAACTTTAAAGGGGATAAGCTCTCTCTTGAGCAACTTACCCCGTTTCAAACGCGTTCCTCTCGGATATCCACTTGCCGCATGAAGACCTGTCTATGCCTTAACCTACTCACTCTCTCAAGTTGAGTGTGTGGGAATGAGACTAGGATTCACTCTCTCGAGCTGAACCTCATGTCGACCCACTCCCATCGGCCATCAATTTAGTAGTTTTAGTTTTATGACCTCTCTCTTGAGCAAGCCTAAAACACATAAATAAACTTGTATTGGCAACTACAAATTCGTTAAATTCATCCACAACTACTAAACGAAATCACAATTAAACTATGATTAAACTATCAGCAAGCAAGACCCAACAATTATCTTAACCCATATTCGCTAAAACACACCCCAAGAATTGAGGTTTTTTGCCACAAATGTATAAGAGATAGAAATTTATACCAAAATGAGTTTGCATTCAAATGGATATGAAGATTTAAGTCTCAAAACAGGCTAAGATTGAAGAATCCACAAGACCCAAGTCCAAATCTTGAAGATGAAACCCTTTGGATCTTCAAGTCTTTAAAACCCTTTCAAACTTAAAGCAAAAATATCAAAAGTACTATTCTATATGAAAATTATAATAATTGTTCCACACTTAAAATTACAGCTCTAACTAGTATTTATAGTTTTCACAGATTTGTGCTGCAGCGGATCATTTGGCGTCCTTAGTCGAAATCGCTGATCAACTCGACAATTTGCCTTTTGGTGTAGTTCATCGCCGTCTTGCACCAGCCTTCAGCATCGTCGTGCTTTGGGTCATTGGGCGACATGATACTGCTTCGCGGGACTTCTTGGCGATGCGCCGACTGCTCTTTTTTCGCCGACTTGATCATTTCCTTCAGGGCTCAGCACACTGGAACAAAAGGCTAAGTAAGATCACCCTTCGGCGACTCACCAAGTGGACTCGGTGATCCAGGCCTTCATTTCTTCATTTTTTTCAGCCTTTTTGTTCCTTTTTGCGACGTAGTGTCCATGCTTTCCTTCAAATTTCAAATACCTGAAACTTAAGGGTTTTCATCAGATTTTGCGATAAAATAAGCATTTAAGGACACAATTTCTATTAAAATATTGCCCTAAATGAGTCCAATTTGTGGACTCATCAACCCCCAACTTAAACTTTTGCTTGTCCTCAAGCAAACTCAAGTTCAGTAGTTCAAAAAGGGTGTCTCAAACAGTGCTACACAAGACTTAATCATGAATGCACACAATAAGACTCGATTTACTTATGCAAAGATCAAATGTGCACTCAAAGATTCAAGTTGTGACTCACCAATATCAAAGAATCTTGTGCTCACAATACTTGCTTCAAATGCAAGTTCAAGCTTAACCAAAGTGTTCAAATTCCCTCACACAAGGAATGATTCCATATTCACAAATGGTTCACAATTTAAAGCTTCAGAATCAGATGCAACGCTCACTCTCACAAGGAAGAACACAATGAATGCTTTCACCCATAGGTTTGCCCATATTTTCCAATCAACATTTGTTTCAGCTCACTCAAGATCAAAAAGGTTTTTTCAAGGCTTGTAATGGGATTGAGTGCAAAGGTATATACGGTCATTTAGGCTCAATGACTTTCATCCTCATGAAATGTGGTGCTCACAACACTTCATTTCCTTTCCTTAATCATTCTCTTTAGTGCTCATAAGTCATCCTATTATTCACTTTCCATGGATTGTTTGGGAACCCCATTTTTTTGTACTTTATTCCACAACTTTCTTTTTCATTCTCTTTCTTTTTCTTTCTCTTTTTTTTCTTTTTAACATATGGAAGGGTTCCATTTTTCTTAAAATCATGGGTAAGAGGAGACTTTCCTTACACTTTTTGACTTGCCCTTATCTTTTCACCACACCCCCAACTTAGTCTTTTGGCCTAAGTTGGCTATTCAACTAACCACAACTTCATGAGGAATATAGGTAATGGATTAAGAAAGGTCTAGGTTTCATCAAGTTTCTTCCAAAGAAAAGTAAGGCTTAAGGGGTGTTCAAAAGCGGTTTACACACTCACAAGGTAGGTCGCAAAAGAGGTATATGTCAAATTAGATCACACTCTTAGAAGTTGCCTAAGATCATATCAAGAGTTAGCATCCTTTAGTTGACCGAACCAACGGGGAAAATTCTAGGATCTATAATGCATAGTTCAAAGTAAGCTCATCACACTAGGCTTTGACACTACAGTCAAACAAGATTCCACACTTTCGCTAGTGTGCAATGATCATCACAAGAGACTCAATTTGATACTAGGCTAGTCATAACGAGATGCAAAGAGTTCACATATTGTCTATGCAACATCATTTGGTCTCATCGTAGCCGCGCATTCATGTTCGTTCGATTGAGAGCACTATTTAAATCATCGATATTGATTGAACCAAGACTTAAATTTTTCAAAAGAACAGCCACATTCAACACCCGAGAGGTGGCAAAAAATTTCGGACGGGTCAAAATTATTTTGCAATTTAAAACAAAAGGAGCCATAAGCTCAAACATCCACAGAAAGCAGTGTAAAAACACCATAACAACTCACAACCCAAAATATAATATCAAATTAAATATGCAAAAAGGTAAAGTGGGCCTCACCCCACCACAAATAAAAGTATTTGTCCTCAAATGCGAATAAAAGCATCCAAAAATAAAAATAAGTAAGACAAAAAGGAGGTAAAGAAGGGTCCTGTATGTGCAGTAGCTTCCTCTGTCAGGTTCTCTATCTGAATTAGGGCATAAATGCACGGAGCATCTGTCTGGTCTCGGGTCTTAGTACCCGGACTCACCTTAGGAGGAATAGAAGTGCTAGATCCACTAGGAGCAACTGTGGACGTCTCAGTTAGTGATGGTTGGATCACTGGCTGCACAACTAATCCCACAAGATTTGGCAAATCTTTGAATATGCTCTCATTGCGGCTCTCCTGCATTTCCTCTTTGTGCACTGCTATCAGCTCCTCGTCGGTCTCTGCATCCGACTCTTCCTCCATTGTGCCAACCCTCTGCACATCTCTGGTGGTAGCCGGAGGAATCCCCGAGGTCTCAAGAGTATCCCTATCCTCAGCAGCCTCTAGCAGTGAAGTGAAGTCAGTAGACTTAAGATAGTCTACGTCCTTCTTCAAATCTGCTACTTAGGCTTTTAATGCCAAAGCCTCGGATGTCCTCCCTGTTTACTCTCACAAGCAGCGACTCTAGTAGAAAAGCATTGATGTTTTGTTGTTACTATTGGAGAAAAGCATGGTTTAGGATGATAGAGGCATTGATGTTTTGTTGTTACTATTTTCTCTTGGATAACGTTGTTACACCCATCAAGAGTGTATGGTGCAGGAATGTTGGTTAGGTAGTTGTTTTAAAATTTTGTTGTATATAAATCACTATTACTATTATGTTTTCATTCTCTTTTATCAATATATATATCTAGCAGATCAATGTATAGGACAACATAGCTATTGCTATAGCATTAGTAACTCTGCTATGTATATTGCTAATTTCATGCTCTTAGTTCTCTCCTTGAAATCTTGGTTTTGATTATTCTACTTTAGAAATGACTGACCATATTCAGATCAATTCGTACGTATCCTGAAAAATGTAACAAAATTAGTTATGTCCTTTTCTTCGGTCAATGGAGAATTTTGGTATTTGTACGTATTTATGTGTTATTTTTATGTGTAACCAGGGGCGGAGCTACATTGCTTCCAGGGGGGTCATCCGACCCCCCTCGGAAAAAAAATTACACTATATATATAAGATCGATTTTTTTCTGTATATGTATATATTTAAAATTGAACCACCTGAATATATAACAAAGGCATAGCCCAACGGTTGAGGGGGTTCAAAAATTCGCTAAAATGAGCTTTGGGTCGTGGGATCGATTCCAGGCAACAACATATTTTTTTGTTGTAATTTTTAGCTATTTTGCAGGCATTAAATAGACCAAAAACGACGCCGTTTTGAAGTTATAACTAAAAAATATTATATTTTAAATTCTAATGAAAAAGTCAAATAATAAAATTATCCCTCTTTTTTAGGGATTGCAATATTAAATTTTCCTATTCTTGATTTCTTTCTCCTTCAACTTCACGCTGCTGCAGTGCTGAGTGCTGAGTGCTGCTTGCTGCTTGCTAGTTGCTGCTGCTGCCTGCTTGCTGCTTGCTAGTTGCTGCTGCTGCCTGCTTGCTGCTGCCGCTGGTGGAGGATTGGTGGTCCTCCCTTCAAGCTCCATTTGTGATGGCAACTGTAAGTTCTCTTTTTGGTTTTTTTTTTTTTTTTTAAAATTCTATGCTTTGATTCTTGTATTTGTTGATGTGCTATTTTATTTAGCTAATTGAACTCGGATATTCATTTCTCTTAACAATTTTTTATTTTTCATATGAAAATTTCAATTCTATTCAATTGGAATCATGATCTGATTGATTTGTATCCATGTAAAATAGAATTCATTTAAGAGGAAACACAGTAAGGAAGTGTCGGCACATATCATTGCCCCTCCACTTGGATTAGCCTTAAGCCCTTAACTAAAGTTCAAATTGCTCCACATTTCATTTCTTTCGGACTGTTGTAGAACCTATACAGTAGCACGAGTTTGATGATTTACTAGTCTTTGGCTAACTGTTGGAAATTACTTATAGGACAGTAGGAGCATTAAGCATGGTGAAATAGCTGCATATTTCCAGAAGTATTGTAAAATGCTAACAGAAATAGTTGAATTGTTGTTATAGCCCTATTTATTGTGAAGTTCATGCCTGAGACCAAAGGCGTTTCTTTCAATGCATCAAGTGTGGGAAAAGCACTTGCTTGGGGTAGCTAAGTTAAAACATCAACTCTATTGCCACATCAAAGAAGTTGAATTGATTATGCTGAACTTCATATGTTGCTTCCTCAAAAAGAGAAATTTTATCATAAATGGATCATTAGGCTATAGCCAGTGTGTACTGACTAGTATTCACTGATTATGAAAGTTATAATTTTATTTGTTTGGGCTTATTTGTTGATTTAATATGTTTATTATGAACATTCAACATTTGTTCAGTAGATATTAACTTTTATTTGTGAGATTCAAACTTTTGTTCATTGTCTATAATTTTGTTTTGGTCCTTATTGCATATTCAATTTTTGTAAGTTCTGACTAAATTTTTATTTTACGATTCAGTCTCAATATTCAGTGAAGAAGTATTTTACACAAGTACCAAAATCAACTTTAGCCTCTCAAAGTGATAGTCAATCTAATAAAAAAGAAAATACTAATCATTCAGAAGTGTCATTAGATTCTTCTCAAGAATTTGATTTGAGTTCTTTGAAGTTTGATCCTGGTGAAAGAACATCAATATTGAACTATCATCCAAACCACCGTGATGTTATTAGAAGAACATACCTTTTGAATAGTCCTTGTCAACCTCGTTTGGCGGTGCAAGAGTATCCTCAAACAAGTTTTTTTGGATCAATGCATCGTTTTAATCCTGAATGGTTTGATGATATATATCATGATTGGTTGGAGTATAGTGTTAGTAAAGATGAAGTCTATTGTTTGTATTGCTATTTTTTTAAAGATCATAACACTAATCAAGGAGGAGGGGAGACATTTTCAACTATAGGATTTAAGAGTTGGAACAAAAAGGGTGGTCTTGACAAACATATTGGTCTACCGAATAGCATACATAACCAGTCAAAAAAGAAATGTCAAGATTTACTACAACAACGGCGGTCTATTCAATTTGCATTTGAGAGGCAATCTAATCAACTCAAGCATGGATATTATATGCGCTTAAGTGCATCGGTTGATGTAGTAAGACTTCTCATAAGTCGGGGATTTGCATTTCGAGGTCATGATGAATCTAAATCATCACTTAGTAGGGGTAACTTTCTTGAAATTCTCTCATGGTATGCAAATAAATGTGATAAAATTCGTGATTATGTTTTGAAACATGCTCCTGTAAATGATCAACTGACTTCTCCAATGATTCAAAAAGATATTGTGAGTGCATGTAAGATAGAGACTGTTAAAGCTATTCTTGAGGAATTAAATGGTGACTACTTTGCTTTACTAGTTGATGAATCCTTTGATGTGTCACGCAAGGAGCAAATGTCTATCGTATTTCGTTATATTGATAGAATGGGATTTGTAATGGAGCGACTTATTGACATTGTTCATGTTGAAGATACTAGTGCTTCATCTTTAAAGGAGGCAATTTTTAATTTACTTGCTCAACATTCTTTGAGTCCATCAAGTGTGCGTGGACAATGTTATGATGGGGCAAGTAATATGCAAGGTGAGATCAATGGCCTTAAAATATTGATTAGACGAGAAAGTAAATCGGCTCATTCAATCCATTGCTTTGCCCATCAACTTCAACTAACTCTTGTTGGGGTCTCCAAAAAGTGTGTTGAAGTGGGAAAACTTGTAGTATTGGTCTCAAATATTTTTAATGTATTGGGATCTTCTTTTAAGCGTATGGATAATTTACGAGATTCTCAAAAATCAACAATTCAAGTGGCATTAGATATGGGTGAACTTACAACCGGTAGGGGCTTGAATCAACAACTTGGTCTTTCAAGAGCTTATGATACTCGTTGGGGATCTCATTATAAATCCTTTAACAATTTTATTATTATGTTTGGCTCTATTCTTGAGGTTCTTGAATCACTTGCTCTTGATGCAAGGAGTATGGATGAAAGAGCCAAGGCAATGGGACATCTTGAAGCTTGTCAAACATTTGAGATTGCGTTTATGTTGCATTTGATGAGAGATGTCTTAGCAATCACAAATGATCTTAATAAATGCTTACAAAAAAAAGAGCAAGATATTGCAAATGCCATGCTACTTGTTGAAGTAGCAAAGAGAAGGTTGCAAGTCTTAAGAGATGATGAATGAGATTCTCTTATTGCCAAGGTATCTACATTTTGTATCAAACATGATGTTTTGATACCTAACTTTGAGGAGCCATATGTTAGCTCTTTAAGATCACGGCGGAAACTAGCTAACTATACAATCTTACATCATTATCATGTTGAAGTATTTTGTAATATCATTGATTGGCAACTTCAAGAACTTAATGATCGTTTTGATGAGGTGACTACCGATTTGCTCCATGGAATTGCTTGCTTGAATCCAATTAACTCATTTTCAAGTTTTGACATAAGAAAAGTAATGAGAATGGCTGAATTATATCCAGATGACTTTGATGAATCCAATATGAGTATTCTTGAGAATCAACTTGCAAGTTACATTGTTGATGTTCGTGATATTGATGAAAGGTTCTCCGATCTAAATAGACTTTGTGATCTTTCCAAAAGATTAGTTCAAACAAAGAAACATTCAAATTATCCTCTTGTATTTCGCTTAGTGAAACTTGCTCTACTTTTACCAGTTGCCACTGCCTCCGTTGAGAGAGCTTTTTTGGCAATGAAGTTTATCAAGAATGACTTGCGGAGTCAAATGAGTGATGATTTTTTTAGTGGTTGTTTGGTGCCTTATTTAGAAAAAGATGTATTTGATAAGATTTCTAATGATGTTATTATTAAGACATTTCAAGATATGAAACCTCGTAGAATACAATTGTAAAAATGTATGTAGCTATATTTTCAAATGTAAAACTATGTTTTGATAGGTTTATCCGCATGTTTGGTTTCTTAACCTCCCTTCAAGGTTGTGTAGTTTTGTGATGTAATGAAGTCATTTTATGCCTAAAAGAATTTTTGTGAAGAAATAGTATTTTCGCTTTGATTTGTGCTTTTTGTTAGTCTTTCTAATGTTAAAATTTGTGTTTGCTCTCCATTTGCACTTTCAGGAGCCGAAGAGAATTCTAAAGGAATTGAAGAACTTGTAGAACTTTTTGAATGAGTTGTGCCACTTTATTATCATCTTATAGATATGTACTTTAAATTTGTTTCTTAAGATAAATTATAATTGTAAGAAATTATTTGAACTAAGGATTTTTTTTTGTCAACCCGTTTGTTAACTAATCCGTTCATAACATTATATATGACCCGATCCGTTTATTTATGGATAATATTAGCGTGTTTAACTTTTTTTTTGAACCCCCTTGATAGAATTTCTGGCTCCGCCACTGTGTGTAACAGTGTTGAGGTGTCTGTGTAATCGACAAAAAAGATTATTGTGTGGACTTTGTCACTGATGTTGTTGTGATGCGAAGATGTCACGGCACGAAACTTTGATGTTGAACACCACGCATATATGATAAAGAAGTTCTAGCTTTGCTTCACAACGTAATTAAATTGCATTTGCTGAGAATTGTACTACTTTGATGTATGTTGTGCTTATAATTGAGGGCAATAGAGAAGAGAAGTGGGCCCCTCTCTTGTGCTAAAATTTGTATTTACCTTTTTCCACATTTTTTTTTACTTTTTACTTCTTTTTTTTTATAATAACTGGACCCTGTTTTTCCTTTTCCCTTATTTAGAGCATGATTGACATTACTAAAAATTGCTTATTTTTAGAAGCGTTTTTTTTTAAAATAGCTTTTCAGAACAATGCTTTTCAAAAAAAGCAATTTCTGTTTGGCAAATTCATTTGAAAGTGTTTTTGATACGCAATTTGTGTTTCACAAATTCATTTGAAAGATGCTTTTGATAAATAATTTGTGTAGTTTGACTAATTTTTTAAAAAAAGGGGTTTTTAAGAGTCAAATTGCAAAAAAGGACAAGTATCAATGTGCTTTTAATATTAAGATTGTTTTATAGAGAGAAACTATTTTAAACATCTAATAAATAAACTTTAATTACATTTTTAATTTAATTATTCAAAATATACATATTCAAATTTTCAATAAATATTGTACGTAGATTGATATTGTTGAAAAATATTGAAAAGAGGAATCTTTTTGTTATTTGTTACCTATTTTTTTAGATTCAATTTAGCTATTATCCTTGCAATAATACTCTAAAGTTTTAAAAAATAAAAATAAAAATAAAATAATATGTAAATTAAGAAAATAAAATTTTGTTATTTGTTACTTTTTTGGGTGGGTCTAAATCTTTAATTGTTACTTTTTTTTCTTCTGTTTTTAATCCTACAAAAATATTGTTGTTACTTTTATTTCTAATTCTATAAAATAATATGCAAAGTAATATGTACAATATAATATATAAATAATAATATAAAACATTCATAAAATTAAAAAAAAATTATTATATAAAAATTTAAAAAGTTCTTGAATGAAAATTAACCTAACTTATGAGATATGCTAACTAATTAATAGGAGATATATTGATAAATATGTATATATGTAAGGGATATTTCAGTCTTAAAAAATTAATTTTCTGCTTCTACTTTTGTTTTTTAAAAAGTAGAATTTTGTAACTTCTTCCTAACAACAGAAAAACTGCTTCTACTTCCATTTAAAAGCAGTTTTAAGAATTTGCCAAAATTTGGTCTCCCAACATCAATGTCAAATAGACTCTTAATCAGTTGTGGACATTAGTACATTTCGACATCATTTTAGAAACCAACACTCTCACTTAATTGCTTAAGCTTTCCATCATGTTTTGGCATACACGGTATTGACGTGAAACAATGATATTTAACACAGCACATGCCACTGTTATAAATCAGGATAAGAATAATGATCCGGTTGGTCATTTTTAGATTTGTTTGTGAAATTACTATTTTGTCCCTCTCGATATTGACCCTCAATTATCTTTGTTTGAGTTTTGAAAGTTGGTTTCAAACTTTGAGTAAAAAGTTGAGAATTTTGTAAGTGTTGAGTTTGAAAGGCTAAAGTTACTTGAAAAGTGATTTTCTGTGTCTTTTGGAGTTTCGATTTCATTAGTTCCAAAATGTGGAAATTGGTCTATGAATGTTGTCGGTTTCATATTCAGAGTCTTTTGTGAGGATTTTGTAACACCTCGCTATTTGAAAAAGCTAGAAATAGAAAGAACAATTTTTGGAAAGATAAATTTGGAAATATTGGTAAGATTTCAAACGATCATAACTTTCAGTACAAGATGCGTTAGATGGTCTATAAGACATCAAATGAAAGGTTTTTGAATTATCTTTCCAACGACACTCAGATTGCTAATTTTCGAGCTCGTATGAGGGAGATATGCCCATTTGAAGTCGGGTTGTCCGTATAAGGAAAGTCACCCGGATTTAAGAGGGGTGTTTTGGTCTTTTCATTACCCAATTAAGTTAATTCATTTTTAGTAATTTATTTGGGATCTAAATTGATTTGGTTCAGTTTACACTTTACAAAATTACGCTAGGGCATTGAGAGAAGAGAAAAGAGGAGGTTTCGTTGCGCTCTTGAGTTTCGCTTGTGGATTTCGCCAAGGGTTAATCCTTACGAGGTATGTGAGATCACATAGCTTTGGGTTTGTTCACCCACGCGCCAATCAAGATTAAATTCAGCGTATTTACATTCTTGAAGGTAGGAAATATGAGTTCTTGATGAATGTTGTTGAAGTTCGTTTGAATCTTGATTGTTGAGTGTTGGAGGAGTTCTTGAGATGATTTGATGAGATTTAAGGTTGTTGATGAGTAGATTCTTGTATACTTTTGTTGGGTATTCAAATCTAAGTGTTTGGGGACTAAAGCAATCGAATCTAGACGATATAGGGTCAAAAAATGAACAAGAAAATTTGTAGGTTTTTTGGGCAGGGGGCTGGCGCACAGTGCCAGCACAAGGCGTCTGAATTTTGGCCTCTGGGCCCCCACACCATTCAATGCACCCCAAGCCAACTTCTGTAGTTAGGGCTCTAGCGCCCTGCGCCACTCAGTACGCCAGGGTCGCCAGGTCCTCTACCCTTTCCCTCTTCTTTCCATTTGAGTTCCCTCGAATCGTACCTATGTTTTCTAGTTGTTTTCTACACTCTAAGGTACGTTTAAACATCGGGAGATCATCTATAACATGATATCATAACCCTTGAATTCGTAATCCAAATTCAAGGTAGAGCTAAGAGTCAAATCAAGAGAGTTCTTAGAATATTTTCAAAGTCTTTTACAATCGTTTTAAACTTGTTTTAAAGACTTTAGCATTGAGTTTGAGAAAGAGTAGAGCCAAGTTCATTTCTTTAGAAATGAAGTATGGGGACTAAGTACTCCCAAAGTTTTAAAAATATACATATTCAAAATATGCATATTCTTTAATTACATTTTATTTAATTATTCAAAATATACATATTCAAATTTTCAATAAATATTGTACGTAGATTGATATTGTTGAAAAAAATTGAAAAGAGGAATCTTTTTGTTATTTGTTACCTATTTTTTTAGATTCAATTAAGCTATTATCCTTGCAATAATACTCTAAAGTTTTAAAAAATAAAAATAAAAATAAAATAATATGTAAATTAAGAAAGGTATGGATCAGGGGATGATTGGAGATTTAATGCCTCTCTCTTTCTTCCATTCAAGTCCCTACAAGTTCTTTTATTGTCTAACAGAAATATTATTGGGTGGACAAAAAATGAAGGTATATATATGACTTCTGAATACGGAAACTCTATATATTTATGTATTACTAATGACTACTAACAAGTGATTTTGTTATTCAGGGTTCAGTAAACTAAGGCAGCTTCCTAACCTGAAAGAAGTCGATTTGCAATATAATCCAATCCATCCTAAAGTTTTACTATCATCTTTATGTTCGATTTCGTCTCTTGAGGTTCTAAACCTTGGTGTAGATGTTGACACCTCTTTCAGCATACCGACGACATATAATACTAGTATATTCTATATCCTCCTACATATGTAACTGTGGCCATTTTTGCAATATAATACTTGGTATAGTTGTAATTTTTGGATGAAGGCATGAGTAAAAATGTGGAGGACTAAGCAATTTAAGAGAACTTTGGTTTGAAGGTTATGGAATCAACGACATCAATATCCTTTTTGCATTGGGTAACATCTCTTTTCCACAACAAATACATGTACAAAGTAACTCAAGAGAAAAAAAAAAAACTACTAACTAAGGCTTAATACATTTTCTTTTCATAAATCAAATGCAGGTGATGGTGGAAATAGTGGACTGAGGAATTTAGAGAAACTCAATTTGAATTATAATAACTTCAATTCTACCATCTTTTCATCACTGAAGGTTTTTCCGTCGCTCAAGCATTTGGAACTTGTCGCGAATAAAATAAATGGAAATATCAAAATGAATGGTTTGTTACGCATATTTTGCTCCACTAAGATATTAATGATGCATCTAAATATCTCAATTTTATTTCTTCGCATATCAAATTAAAGTTTGATTTTTTATTTTTTATTTATCTGTCTAGACATAATTGCTTTGAGCAACTTGAAACATCTGGATCTCAGGGGAAACAATATAGAGAGCTTTGTGACTACCAAAGGTACACGAATCAATGCAGTTGCTCTAATGTTGAATGTTTTATTTTAACCTTAAGAACAAAATGCAAATTTGATCAGATAAAGATTAATAATGAAATGTGGACTAGGATTACACATCTTTACCAACTTATGTAATAGGATCGATCTATTCATTCTTATGTAAAAACATATAATTTATCTAACAGGTATCAAAAGAAGGAGTTCTTTGCGGAATTTACAATTGGGAAGTCGTAACTCCAACTCGAGCAGAGCCATACAATCCCTAAAACCATTCTCATCTCTTAAATCACTTTCTTATGAATATAGTGATCTCACTGCTCCGACCACAGTTTACAGTAAGCTCAACTCAATATTTGTCTACCTTATATCACCACTTTTTCTTTTGAAATATGAATAATTTGTTGTTTCTTATTTTTGACTCTATTATATAAGCATTAAGAAATCTGAGCACGCTGGAGTACCTATACTTGACGGGATCTTCTTTAAATGACAACTTTCTCGCAAAGATTGGACAAATGACTTCTCTTAAAGTGTTCAGTATGCCTTTTGGTCGCAATAATGGCACCCTCCCTAATCAAGGTAATGTGTTTTGCTATTCTCTTATCTAATGCCTGCATTTCATGAATATAGGTTTGATTTTCTCGATCATGTTCAATTAGTCATATATTTTGGAAAACATTTATACTAGAAAAAAAAATTCCTTAAAAATGATTTCCCTAGATGAAAGTAGGAAAAAACAAACTCTACAAGTGACATTCACCTTCTTAGCTCCAACACACCTCATATTCACCTTCCTCTCACATTCTAAATTATTTGTTTAGATTATATATAAATATTTTTAGAATACTATTTTTTGCTTACGTACCAAATATAAGAAAATAAATAACAAAATCCACCTATTTTTCTAAAAACATTTTCCTTCGTATAAAACACACCCATAGACATAAAAATAAATAAATAATAAGATGTGGCTTATTATAGAAAGTTGTTTTTAGCTAAATATCTCTGAACCTATATATATAGGTGGGTGTGAACTCAAACACATTGAAGAGCTGGATTTTTTACACAATAATTTTGAGGGAACACTGCCTTCGTGTCTTGGAAACTTGACATCACTTCGATGGTTGAGTTTGAATGCGAACCTCTTCAATGGAAATATAGCGTCACATTCTATTTGGAGGAGACTCAAATCACTTGAGTACCACGATATTGCGCATAACCAATTTGAAGTTCCTCTGTCATTCAGCCAATTTTCCAACCATACAAAATTGATCTATTTGAATGTTGGTTCTAATACAATAATTCCAGATACCGAATTTCAAAATTGGATCCCAAATTTCCAGTTGGAGTTTTTTGGTATATATAGTTGTATAAACCTTCAAAAATTGCCATATTTCCTTCACTACCAATATGACTTGAGGATTCTCGTCATAGATGGAAATCAATTGCCAGGAAACTTTCCAACATGGTTGTTAGAAAATAACACCAGACTTGCAGCAATATATGGTAGAGATAATGCTTTCAACGGACCATTCAAGTTGCCATTGAATTGTCTCCTCCATCTAGAGACGATTGATGTTTCTAATAACAAACTAAATGGACATATTCCAAAAAATATGAGTTTAGCCTTTCCGAAGCTTACTAGTTTGAACATGTCACAAAATTATCTTGAAGGTCCTATACCTTCCAAGATTAGTGGCATTCATTTACAAATTCTAGACTTATCTGTCAATTTCTTGTCTGGAGAAGTTCCTGGTGATCTGGCGGGTGGTTCTCCACAATTGTTCTACCTTCGGTTGTCAAACAACAAGCTTAAAGGAAGAATATTTTCGGAGGAGGTCAGGCCATATCTATTATCCTTTTTGTATTTGAATGACAATAACTTTGAAGGTGCACTACGTAGTAACATTTTTCTCAGCTCCCTTATTGCACTGGACGCTAGCGGGAATAATTTCTCTGGAGATATTCCAGGATGCATTAGGGATAACAGAAGATTGTTACAACTTGATTTGTCCAAAAATCATCTCGATGGTTCGATTCCAGTTGAGATTTGCAATTTAAAGCTCATTCAGGTCTTAGCTATATCCGAAAACAGGCTTTCAGGATTTATTCCTTCTTGTGTGAGAGTTCTTTACCTCTCAAACACATCCATCTGGAGAAAAATCAATTGGGTGGTGAATTGGGACATGTACTTTTCAACTTCTCTTCTCTGATAACTTTGGATCTTCGGTACAACAATTTTACAGGAAATATCCCACACACCATAGGCTCTGTTAATACTCTCAACTACCTTCTCCTTAGCAATAACCAATTGGAAGGGCAGATTCCAACTCAGATTTGTATGCTGAATAAGTTATCTATTGTGGATTTATCTTTCAATAAGCTTTATGGTCCACTCCTTCCTTGTTTGAGTAACTTAACACAAGCCAAAAACAATGCACGTATAAGAGTGGCCAACTATGCTTCGATTTATAGGGATTCATTGTTAACCTTTTTGGGCTGGATAAGTTCGAAAAGGCACTACTACAATCATCAAGGACTTATTATTACCTCATTTTATATGGATGTGGAAACTCAGGTCCAATTTTCAACAAAAAGAAACTCATACACTTATAAGGGAAGCATTCTAAAATATATGTCGGGTATTGATCTCTCAAGTAACAGATTAACTGGTGAAATTCCCGTTGAGCTAGGGAACATGAGCAATATACATGCACTGAATCTATCACACAACCATCTTATCGAAGAATACCAAATACCTTCTCCAATCTACATGAAATTGAGAGTTTAGACCTTTCCTACAATAGATTGAATGGTAGCATTCCTGTTGGTCTACTTGAGCTGAATTCTTTGGCAGTATTCAGTGTTGCATACAACAACTTATCTGGTGCAGTGCCTGATTTTATAGCTCAATTTGGAGCTTTCAACAAAAGCAGCTACTAGGGAAATCCTTTTCTTTGCGGTTATCCATTAGAGAACAAGTGTGGGATGAGTCCTAAATTGTCAAATACCTCCAAGATTAATGGAGATGAGGAATCATCAGAATTGGAAGACATCCAGTGTTTTTACGTTGGCTTAGTTGTGTCTTATGGCGCGATCTTGTTGGGATTAGCTGCAGCGCTCTGCTTCAATCGTTATTGGAGAAAAGCATGGTTTAGGATAATAGAGGCATTGATGTTTTATGTTACTATTTTCTCTTGGACAACCTTGTTACACCTATCAAGAGTAGATTGTGCAGAAATGTTGGTTAGGTAGTTGTTTTAAAATGTTGTTGTTGTCTTTCTCTTTTATCAATATATGTATTTGGAGTTATTCCATGGTTTAAAATGTGTGCATAATTGTTCTCATTCATGAGACGCTTCATTGGTATTGTTGTTTATCTAGCAGTTTGAGGAATAATATTAGTTAAGTCATGTTTATATTTTGTTGGTGTCCGAAACCTAATTGGGCATCAAAAAGAACTATTCTTGATCAAGTTGAAGGTTTGAAGAGATTGAACAATTTCAAGATAAAAACTTGTTAATACTATTAATTAGGAATAAAAATTACACTTAACTTGCATTGTTTGATGGGGGATAGAAAGCCTTAGTTCATCATCCAACTCCACTTTCTCCATTCCTGCTGTCAGGAATTCCTACCTATGCTTGATGTTAGACATGCAGCGGAGTTGTTCCTTGCTATCTTTTCATTTTTTCTGGTAAAAATTCTAGACTACCCCTCCAACTTACACCATAGGGGCCGTGAATGCAGAAGAAATGCTCTGGATTAAACTGGTGCTCTATCCTGCAATTTTTGGATGACAAGTGCATGATCATAATAGATATTTGGCATACATAATTATGTTGTTGTAAACAATTGTTTCATAATATATCGTATTGTATTGTATTGCATTGTGATTTCCAAATGACTAGCAACTTAATGTTGTAGAAACTAGACTATAAGTCTACAATATATCCAAAAATAAGGTAAAAACTCCTTTTGAATTGACGAAGTAATTTATGATGTTGGCCTACAGAACTGTCGGTTCTTCTCACAGATTTATGTCGTCTCACCAAAGTGTCTCTATCTTAATGTAGGAGAATACGAATAGCAAGCCGCTTGATTCTAGTGAAATTAGATTGAAAAGACTGCAACATACCAAAAACTCATTGTAAAACTTCTCCTGGATAGGCCGCAATCAATTTCTGATAGGAAAAGAACACTTGTACCTTTTTACAAGCGGTTAACCCTTTACTTTTATACCCCTATTTTTAACTACTTATTCGTGTTTACTGTTTGATACCCTCAATTACTGCTCGATACTATCAGAGTATATAGCTGCATCAGAGTATATGGTATTTTTTCCTTCAATTTTTTGTTTGTAAGTAGCATTACTCTGTTCTTTTTTTTTCTGATTTGAGTCTCTAAGTTACTGCTCTAGTTTTTTTTTTTTTTTTTTTTGCTGGCTGCTGCTCCATTCTGTCTCTATATTTTTTCCCTTCGTTTTTTGTTGTTCTGTGGCTGAGTTACTGCTGCTCTGTTTGAAATGCTATGATATGTTTTTGTTTTTTTTTTTGCTGGCTGCTGCTCTGTACTTGATAATTTATATATGCATATTTAATATTTTTTATTTTTATACTAAATAATGTTGACAAAAACGTGCGCTTCGCTTCACGCTTCTTGTTTCTATGAAGCAAGCCCTCGTTGCTTTTTTTTTTTTTCCGCTTCTCGCTTCCCCAAACAGTGGGCAAAGGAACATTCAGGGAAAGGTCTTTGCCAAATCAGCTTATAGAGAATATAACCCTTCCAACAATCAGGTTGGATGTTGGCCATGGAAGATGATATGAAGAGTCAAAATCTCATTAAAAGTTTCTTGTTTCACTTTGTTGGCAAAAGAGGTAGTTTTGACGCAGGATAATTTGGTAAAGGAGCTACCAATTATGTTCTAGATGTCACCTATGTGAGAACAAGAGGAGATAATTAACCATCTCTTCTTACATTGTATGTGGACAAACCAACTTTGGAAAATATTTGTCAACCTAAGGGGAATTAGTTGGACTATATAGGAAGAATAACAGAAGTGCTAGCTAGTTGGAGCAGAGATGGAGGATTGTCCCATCATAGAATACTTAAAAGATTCTAAATATGTTTTGATATTCTAGACTACGTGTAAGAAGACATTGTTCTAGGAACTTACTTGTATTTCACTCTTTGGTTACCTACACAGCTTGTTTAGGTCTATAGGATACCTTGTTATATGGAGTATTGTTTTTTTACAATTCTTGAAGAAAATATATATAGAAAGATTTTACTCTCTTTGGAACCGACTATAAAGGAACGAGTACCACACAATTGAGAAGAGGAATTACAAAATTTTATATACTTATAAGAATGAGATAGCTTTCCAAAGATAGGTAATCGAAAATATGCTTAGTCGTTTAAGCTCCACCCAACTATAATATTTGATTAGTCCTAATTTATGTGAAGATGTTTGAGCGAACACAAATTTAAGAATGAAAGGAAGCCTTTTGAAATTTGTAGTCTAAAATAGGTCATAGATAATTGCGTGATATGTTGCTCAAACTCTTCAATAATGCCTCTGATATGTGTCGGATCCTCCAAAACTAGTGCATTTTTGGAGAATCTGACACGGGTGCGGCAACATCTTGGGGAGTCCAAGCAACATAGGTTGTGTGGCTATAAATCAACTTATTAAGAGAAATGAAAATTTTAAGTTAATTGTTACTTGATATAAAAATGTGTCACTCTTTTTAGGCCGGACTAAAAAGGAAAGAGTGTCACATAAATTGGAATGGACGGAGTAATTGATTTAAAGTAGTCTCTACCCTGCAACTTGGTTTCTGGTTGTAATATGGAGGCTTTTAAGTGTAACACATTGATTTATGTTGAATACCTATATCCGATTATGCAACCCAATGTAGTTTTTATTTAATTTATTTTAATTTTGAGAACAATAGGGGGTGATGAAATTGCAATTTGAAAATAAATCCAAGAGAGTTGAAACCATGGTGTAGGGGTCGATTGTGTGCTACTCGACTAATTCCACAATGTATTTGGTACCTCCCACTAGCACACACCAGGTAATTTTGTCTACCAGGACTTGGATATTTGAGAAGAAATCACCTAGTATTTTTTGTCTCGCAAGAAATCGAACCTAAATCTCATGGTTCTCAACCTAGTTCATTGACATTGAATGGTACTTCTCGTCGAGTAAAAGGTTTTAAAGTTCCATGATATGTTTTAAGAAGTGCAATGAGGTTAGAGAAACTACTAGTTATGTGTCCCACTAAATCTGGTGGTCTATTTATCAATCAAAGGAAAAATTGATCACTATGTATAACATGTGACGATATTTAACATTGGTTGTGGAACAGAGGATGGGGAACGCTCATATGGTATTTGATTATTGTTAATTTTCATCAATTGCACTTGATGAACAAAGAAGTTGAGAACATTTTGAGCTAAAGAGAAGAGGAGAAATCTATTTTTCTTATTATCAATCAATGGCCAATGCATGTCTACTTATATAACTGTTTCCACATTACAATTAGTTACAAATTGAAATTAGTTACAAACTGATTTTGTCATTTAACTGACTAACAATTCAATTAGTAACTAACTAACTGATTTAAAGAATGACTAAGATTTAATAATTATTTATCTGTTAAGGTTCTCTGGAAGTGAATTTCCAAAAGTACTCTTGATTTTGTTATGTGAGTTGCACATGCTTCCTTTTGTCCTAGCGTTCTAAATTTTAGCAAGGATCACTGATTGTATCAGAAAAGGTATAAAGAAAGTTAACTATGTTGAGAAATCATATTATCCTTCTTATAATAGTTTATGGAGGTTTAGCACCTTTTTCTCTTCCACGTCTGAAAACTATGCATATTAAGGTAATTAGATACTAAATATATACATGTATTTGGGTCTAATTAAAGTTTGTTAAAGGTTATGCGGATAAATTTCTCAAGGCTTTAGTTCAGCAGTACAAGGAGAGAAAGGCATACTAACGTGTTTGAGTCCTGATATGAACCAAGTCCGGCATTTAAGTAGAGAAGGGTAAAAAGGTAGTCTGTTATCACCGCATTTCAAGGCTGAAAACAAACAATTTCTCCATTGTAGTAAATGATAGGCCTGGAGGGAAAAAATTATGAGATGGCGATAGAGAATAGAAGAATTGGTCTTTCAATATGAACCTCTTAAACCTTTTTTCTTTTCTTATTAGTTGATCTTATATGTGTTATGAGAAGTAAATATCATGGCTAATGAGTATTGTTACCAAAACCTTCTTGCCTCTCTTAGTTGTTAGTACATCAACGACGACAACAACATACCTAGTAAAGTCCCACTAAGTGGGGTCTAGGGAGGGTGAATAGAGTGTGCGTAGACCTTATCACTGCCTCGTGAAGGTAGAATGGTTGTTTCCAAAAGATCCTCGGCTCAAGTGCAAGAAATCATAGCAGTTAATAAGAAAAGCGATGTAAAGTCTACAAGAAAGAAACAATAACAAGAACCTCTCTTAGTTGTTAGTATAAGACAAGAATTTTTCTTGTTTGATATAGAGTGGTCATTTGGTGGGACGGATTAGGAAAAATATCCCTCCAAAAAATCATGCATAAGATAGCAATGTTTGACTTGGGGTGAGGGATTAGGGAAAAAAAAAACAATTCCCGCAATACTAATACAATATTTTGTTGGCCATAATTTTGGTTTGATAGGTAAGATGAAATACTGCTCAGTTTGGTTGTCCATATAAAATAGAACTCCTGCATAACTTTATGCAGCGTTTGGCTAGCGGTATTAAATTATACCTGCATTAAGAATGCAGGATTCTATATATAATTTTGTGCAATATAGAAATATATAACAACAAACTAATGCCTTTGAAGTAGGTAATTCCTACAAAATATTCTTTGTTTTGTTATTCATCGGATAACAATCACGGTAGTATTTTTTAGCATATAACAGTCCCAAAGGATTGGTGTATCTTGGTTGTTGTTCATAGAAAATCATACATTTTTTTAGATCTCTACTTTTTGGTATACTAGCATGTTCATTTGCTTGAATTTCAATAAAATTATTACTTTAATTTATCCAAAAATAGTCCCTTCATTGTTATTGACTGCATATATAATTCCTGCAAATCAAACGACCCTTTTGTGTCATAGGCTAAGGAGGCAAGCCACCTACGAAAAGATTAGTGTGGATGGTGTAGTGTAAACCTCTTTGTTGTATTAACATTCTAATTTTCATCGATCTTTCAAAGTTTTAGTTTCAAGTCTTCTTTTCTAATGCGCTTGAAATGTATGATAACGATCTTCATGCAATATGCAAAAAGAAACAGAGAAAAGGAGGCCATTGCTTTTATCAGCTCACTTATTGAGAATTGATGTTCATATGGCAATACCTGTCAATTTGATGTGATTGCTTTAGTTTGGTGGTTGAAACATTTCCTTCTGAAATTACCTGTGAAATATTGATGTCAATCAGTTTGATGTGGACTTAAAGTGGAAGAGGAGTGAATCTCTCTTATTTGTCTCTCAGTTTATGTCTGATTTTGACCTCACATTTTTTTTCTGTAAGAAGCTAGTCAAATATATTTTGATTATGTATCTGTGTAGATTAAGTTATTTTGCAGTAAGTATAGCAAGAATTTTGATAATGCTGCTTTAACTAGGGCATCAAAATTATGTAGAGAATTATAACCTTCGGGGTGGCTTAGATGGTTTGGTTGGGGATTTCCACAATGGAGGTCTTAAAATTGAAATTCAGTAGGGGGTTGCAATTCTAGGTCAAACTCGTCGCATGGGCTTGCCTAGTGTGACTTAGTGCTCTTTAGGGGTGTACATGACCGGGTTGGTTTGGGTTTTTAAATATCAAACCAAACCGTTTGTGTAAAAAATTTAAATTTATAAACTAAATCAAACTAATAAAATTCGGAATTTTTCTTTTTTTTCAACCTTGGGTTGGTTCGGGTTTTGCAAATACCAAACCAAATCATTGTGTCGAATTTTTAAATTTATAAATCAAACCAAACTAATAAACCTCGAATTTTTTCAAACTTTTGGATTCTTTCGGTAAAGTTTGCATACAAACATATAATTAACTTGTACTCCAAATATTTATTTAGTCCAACCAAAATACAATTATCTAAGGCGGTTCTTAAGAAAATAACACAAAATATGAGATGAGTGATGACACTAAAATATTCAATAAAAAAATAATAAAATCATCATATAAAATAAATATTGCAAAGTCATAATGAAAATGAACATAATTTAAAAGCACTAAATCATGCTAAAATAAGTTTAATAAGTATTAGTTACATTACTAAATATTTAAGGAAATTAAAATTAGATTATGTATTTTAATTGTTTAAACCAATGTAAAACTAAGAACAAATATTCAATATTATTGTCATTCTTAGTGTTGAATTGAATTTCTTTTTGCATTAGTATTAATTTGATTTTGATTTAAGTTTTATTATAATTATCAACATTTATGAACTATAATCTTTATTGGACCATTCCGAATTCTAAGTTTTAAACTTGAAATAAATATATTAAAAGATAAAAACTATGAAATAGTATAAGAAATATTTTAAAATTATATCAATGTAAATATGTTTATGTATAAAATAAAATTTTAAAATTACATATATAATGTCGGGTTGGTTTTTTTTAGTTAAAAAACCAAACAAACCCAAATATAGTCGGGTTTTTTTTTTCAATACCAAACCAAGTCAAACCAAACCACTAATCGGATTTTTTGTTCGGTTTGACTCGGTTTGCGCTTTTGTTCGGTTTTCGGTTCGGTTTTGTACACCCCTAGTTAAAAAATCAAACAAACCCAAATATAGTCGGGTTTTTCTTTTCAATACCAAACCAAGTCAAACCAAACCACTAATCGGATATTTTGTTCGGTTTGAGGTTTGGTTCGGTTTTGTACACCCGTAGTTCTCTTAAAAGTGATTTGCAATCTATTACATAAAAGCAAAGTTTACTCTGTGCACGCCCAAAAAATAACTGCTACAGATTTCCTTCTCATCCAAAAAAAAAAAAAAAAAAAATTATGGAGAGAAGTTTATCAACGGGGATTTAACTACGTGCTACAACAGGTCGAGATGACCTTTTTTTGGGACCATGTAAATGACTTAAAACTTTTATTGGAAGCATGCCATGGTGTCTCTATGGTTATAAAAGATCGTCATCAAAGATAAAATGAGAAGTCTAAAATAAATCATTTCAAATATAAAGGCGTGAGTTGGGTTTTCTTCTCAGAGAGGTTTAATGTAGGGATCTCATGTCACCCTTCTTTACCATTTATCCATTACATTATTAATTTTTCTAATTTAAGTTTATGAAATTAGAGACAACTATTGTAACTTTGCATGTTTTGAGTTTTATCAATCTATTAATAAAGTCAAAGGCTTATTGAGTCTTTGCATTTCTTAATTTTTTTTGGGAAACTTTCAAAAATAGCAAATATTAGGTACTCTATAGCAATAGTTTGCTTAATTATGAATAATAGCAAAATGATATGAGAAGAAGGAGAGAGACGAGTGATATCTGGGAGAGAGAGGAGAGAGTATTTTTTCACGAATTTTGGAGAAAAAAAAATACAAATACAAATTGACTCACATCAAAATTAAGATTTTATATTTTGAATGAGAGAGGTGGGCGACATCAAGAGAGGGAGGAGAGAGGATTGTATTTTGTATTTATTTTGTATCAATTGTATTTTATATTTATTTTGCATTGTATTTTTTTTATTTTTTTTATGTCAATTCTATTTGAAATACAACAATACAATTGTATTCATTCTCTCATTGATTGGATACAAATACATTTGATAGTGAGGATGAATACATATTGTATTTGTACAAATACAAATACAATTGATACAAAAATATAAAATATAGTCTTTCGAATACAATTGAAATAAAATAACAAAACTCTCACCTATATTTGATTGAATAAAATTAAGACGTGAATGAATTTCTTCTTATTGACATGAATGAGAGAGAGAGAGGAGAGCCAAGGGAGATGGGTTTGCTGTAAAAACAACACATTGCTCTTTTATAATATTTTTAAACTATAGCTATATTTCATAAATAAGTTGCTAATTTTGACTAGTTCCATAATTTTTCCTCTTTTTCATAAAATTTGTATATCTTCAATTAAATATTTTTAATTACTTTACATAATCATATATTGATAATTAAATTTGAAGTCACTATAATAAGTCAATACTGGAAAAAATTAATGCTAACAAATATTAATTAAACAAGTATTGACATATAAATATTCAAAATACTTTTATTTTAGGTTGTAAGTTGATATATATATATATATATATATATATATATATATATATATATATATATATCATTATGAAACTATATAAAATAAGAAGAATAAAGTAGGGAGAAGAGAGAAGACTTATTATTCCTTTGAGAGGAGGTATTCAGGATTAACATATCAGATTTTTAATGAAGGAAAGCCCCTTAATTATAAGGGGAAAACTAACTTGGTCTCCAAGTAGGATTCCTAACTTTTCTCTAACAGACTCCACATAATCACTATAATACAAATATGTTTATAATACTCCCTGTTGTATGTCTATTTGATAAATTATATGTCTTGTTAAAACCTTACTAGATAAACCCTAGTGGGAAAAAAATCTAGTGAAGGAAAAGAGCACATATCTAATAATATGCATTATGTATGCCTCATTAAAAATCTTACAAGAAAAATCCAACGGGACAAAACCTTGTAAGTATAAAAGAGTACATCGCGTATTAACTCCCCGTACTGTGAACATTAGGCCAAAAACTTGAATCTTCTCACTCTATGGTTGTGCACCATCTTCTCGAAAGTTGTAATTGGTAGAGACTTGGTGAATAGGTCAGCCATAGTATTACTTGAACAAACCTGTTTTATGTTGATATCACTATTCTTGGGAGCTCATGTGTGTAGAAAATCTTTGTCGAAATATGCTTCGTTCTATCTCCTTTTATGAATCTTTCTTTTAGGATCAAAGAATTATGAAACTTCCTTACTTTAACTTCTTTAAGCAAACAATCTATTTCCCTTTTGAAAATTCTTCGAGAGTTCAATTCAAATCATCAACTTGCATAACAATATCAAAGATTTTTGATGGATTTAATCAATATGGGGATTATAATCAAGTTTTCCAAAAACTTGCATATGCTTTAGATTTTGAATCCTTATGAATTTTCATATCAATTTCCCAAGTGACAACATTCAATATTAAATGTATGACATTTTCTAGTGTCTAGATTGCAAGTTAAATAAGCTTTACGTTTACCAAGATGCATCATTCTACTTTTCACTTGATAATGAATCCTTATGAATTTTCATATCAATTTTCCAAGTGACAACATTCAATATTAAATGTATGACATTTTCTAGTGTCTAGATTGCAAGTTAAATAAGCTTTACGTTTACCAAGATGCATCATTCCACTTTTCACTTGATAATTATTTCTATGTCAACATGCTTTAATAGACGTAGAATTCATATTCGCGTAATCTTTTACAATATTGCGCTATATTGTATCAAAGATATCGTCGACAAACTATCACTTTGTATCGGTTTACAATACAACATAACTTATTGAGATCTCATGACTTCATTATTTTCAAGTACGTACTCCTCTCATGAGGTTTCATGAAGTGGTATGTCATGGGCTCTTTAGGAGAACATTGCCTCCATATTATGATCATTTTGATTTCTTTTCTCCTCCCCCTTTTTCAGGGATTATTTTATTTAGAACCGATTAGTCTATCTTGCTTCATGCATGTCATAGACCTTGTCCTTTAGGGATATTCAATAGGAGTATTTGCTACTCTTTATTGCTTCTTATCTTCCCCTTATGTTAGATAAACTAACATACATCTCAATTTATTTAGGAGAATTCATCTTTGTTCATCATAGTATATTCATTAATTATATAACACACATTAAAATTATTAGATGGAAAATATTTGGTCCATGACCATAAACAATTAAGAGAAAAATTGATCATAATTTATTGGTCTTATGCATATAATTACTTTTGTGTGCAATATATCATATTTCAAACCATGAAGCTTTGTTCTCACAAGCAATGGTTGATTATTTATTTGAGGCATTTAGTGTCAAATCACCTTGGATATTTTTCAATATTATCTAGATGAATTGTCTAAAAGTTGTACTCTTAACTCAATTATCTTGCACACACAATTTTGTGAATGTCTAACTGTAGATTGACAACAAAGACACATCTGATTATCTTATAAATGCATCTCTTTGTCATATCACATGATAGGTGAATGGACCATATTCACCATCTATACTTTTCAGAATTTAGGGATTTAGTCCAAACATTAGTTGGTCCAATCAACTTATCATGAGAACAAGTAATAAAAAGAATTCTTGAAGAATCTTCGAGTTCTTCAATGTATGTCTATTACTCAGTATGCACATCTTTCGATAGCCAAATTATTCACGCAAACTAATAAAATTATTAGTATCGTAAACTCCAAGTTTACTATGCCATGTGTCTTTTGCTTTAGTAAATTTCTAATTTACTATTATATGAGCATTTTTTTCACTACTCTGGGAATAATTTTCAGATTTATTTCTTCTCAATTACTCTACCCCTTCTAGAGGTGAGTCGTGATCCCATCACTGAATAGGCTAATTTGATTATCAAAAAAAATTATGCTTGTAATCGTATTATTTATGCCAACATTTTTACAAACATAAAGTTGCGAGATAACAATAAGCACACATGAGACCATCCAGAAGAAACATCTATTAGGACCATTAATTATCTAAACAACCTACTATGTGGGTGAATAGGTCCACAAATATTCTCATGTGTACGTTCCTAGAACATAGGAGGCTCAATCTCAACTTTCGTTTGTGATGGTCTCACAATTAAGAACTTTTCTATAACACATGTCTGCCTAAAGACATTCTTGGTGATACCAAGTCTACAATCAAAGGTTGCAACCTTTGCCACGCCTAGCCTGGTGCATACACCTTATTCACTTCAGAGAATGGATCTATATAGCATTTATCAAAAGTTATCATTCTTCATGAATGGAGCATAATGATCTAAGTACATCAAATTGTGATAAGTTAGTGCCTCATTCCACATTCATGTGTATTATTGAATCAATTGTCTTCTTTCAGATATATTATGCATGCTACCACATTCACTTTAGGGAATGGAGTGATTTCAATGGAATAAGTTTCATGACTAATTTTCACCAAAAACACATTGTTTGCTTTAATAGTCAACATATCATCAATATAGTGCATTGTGACTTAAATCCAATGTCTTATCTATATAAAGGTATCTTAGGCTATAAAATTGATGGGACTTGAATCCAACATCTTTTATCAATGTAGTGTACTGAAGCTTTTAATTTGATGTCCAATCATCTTGGCGTGATTGGAAATGAATCCATTGTTATACCCTCTTAGTGCGATTGGACATGAATCCATCAACTTACTCCCTTGATATGATTGTACATGAATTCGTCGTCTTACTCTCTTAGTGCGATTGGACTAGAATCCATTGTCTTACCCTTTTGATGCGATTGAATATGAATTTATCATCTTACTCTCTTGGTGCGATTGGACATGAATCTATCGTCTTACCCTCTTGGTGCGACTAGACATAAATCCATCATCTTACCCTCAATTAGTAAATATGCCAAAATATACGAGGACACATATTTGATTTATAGTCACTTTCATTTTAATATCAATATAACGATATGAATATTTATATATAAAAAAAAAATTCTTTGGACTAACAAGATTATTTTTTTTACCAATTAGGAGCATGTAAGCCAATGAAAAATAGTACTCATCCATGTAGAAATGCACCAAATAATTGGTTGATCATTACAGGGAAACCACAACATGTATATATACTAGATGGGCAAAGGCCCATGCATAGCACGGACCCAATATATTTAAATTTGATATATATTTTTCTCGTTGGATAGTAATAATAATATACTTAAAGCGGTTGATACTTTAATTGAATGTCTCTATAAACATGGGTAAAATATGATAATATCATGTACATGTCTGGAGTAGATAAGCTCTTGGTTACTTCTAAATAATATACTAATATTGATATTGATCTTTGTAATTTTTCCATCGTACAATAAAATCAAGCAAGCATGGATTCATATTGAAGGATAAAATAGACAATAGTGATCAATATAGTATGAGTATTTTTATCACAATAAACACATATGAAGTCTGATGAATAAAACATTATAGATATATGAACAACATATCATAGTACTCCAACTCTATCCTTCAACCAGAATATTGTGTAGGGTACAGAAGAGCAAAATCATACCATGGTGGTCATAAGGTTCATTCGTCACACATCAATGGCCAAAACACATTTTCCATTTCAAATTTGTTGAAGTAATTGAAAGATGAACTATATTTTGAATACTATTATTTAATTCATGATAATTACAATATATGATTTGCATCATAAGTACACAAAAGTAGAGAAACTTTTTTGAGCCTCCCCTTAGTCTTTTGCTATCTCAAATAGGGCTAGCCTTCTATTGTTTTTCTTCTTTCCATATTTCAAACCCTTGTAGCAAAAGATACACACCTCTTCCTGTGTACACAAGTACAACATAATTTTCTTTAAATAGAAACATTGTATATGCACTTGTATATTTGTATACATAAAAACAGTTGTATATTTGTGTAGATACAATAGTATATGTAAAGACACTTGTATGCTTGTAATGATAAATACAATTGTAATATCCTAACCTTGTATGATAATAAAAGAAGATCCTCATGTCATAAGCACTCTCCCTAGGGCTACATTGTTATGTCAACTGAGGCTTCATATTCAATGTAAAAATTCCTCTATTCTCCATCAACACAGGAGGCGAATTCGGCCTTTCAGGAGACAAAGGCCATTTAGAAATTTTACTGTTAAGTGAAGTAGCAGCCCTTTGTATTGGATTCTTGAATTTCAGTCCTAATTTCGGAGACTATAGCTTTGCAACAATGCAATCTGAACTCCATCTTCGTGATTTTGATAACCAATCTTGCATATACTTCAATGATACTTCGATACCAAACTTCGTGAACCTAATGTTGGTGCCATATATGATCGTGCTCCAATATTTCTCCCAAAAATAGGGGAATCAAAACTTTCGTACAATACTTAATATAAACTGATAAATTTTTCATGTTCAATGCAATGTAGAATATTACATAGTTGTGCAAAATTTTCTGATTGTAGAGGTCATATGATGGTTGCAATCCTTTTTCTATTCTTGAAAAGTATTACTGATCAATTTTTACTGTAAAATTTTAATTAACATCAAAGTAAAGAACGATTTTCATTTCATAATTCGAAACAACGGCACTAAGATGAAGCATCAAATGTAAATTGATATAAATAACTGCTAAGATCAACTAAACTCATGTGAAGTTGCCTCAAGCAACTTAACAGAAAGTGGCATATTAACTTACATGTAAATCTGAAACTCTGAAGCAGCATATGATCGCCCCCGTTACGATGCCACACCTAATTTTCCTATCTGCTGAGTGTCAGATATAAAAATTGTCTCTGAGAAACATGAACAACATATATGACACTATAAAGCTGTAACTTGTAAGCGTGTGAAATGGGATGGTTATATAGTTACTAAAGTAAGGTAAGATTTTTATTTAATATAGTATACGTAAATACAGTAAAGTCATTTGCTTAACACGATACAATTTTTTAGCAAGAAAATAAAAATTAGCTTAAAACAAACATACAAACTCAATTCAACTATTACCAATACACAAATAAAATGCTCAAAAGAAAATATAACAAAGTAATTGATATTCATTTGTCTTGTTACATTTCTTGCCCTACTAACTTTCTCAAACATATGACATATGTTTCTAAGGTTTTTTTTATTATAATAACATTGTTACGTGCAAGGTAATATAGGACTATAGAAGAAAGTCTAGTACATATAAGAATTTATTATATTATAAGAGAGCAAAACTTATTAAAAAGTTCTTAAATATTTGAATTATTAGTGATCCTCTCTTCTTTAAAGACTTGGAATGAAAAAATCAGTTTGAGAATAGAAACATTTTTTCAATAGTTATTTTACCGAATTTCAGGTTTTTAGTTCTTATATCCAAATGGACATTGAAATTCATACAACAAAGGTAAAAATCTCATAGAAACAAAATGACATTATCTCATCAATCATAACAACACTATATCGAGTATTTGAAATAGTAGTCTTTCATCAATTCTTAACTATCATAATAAATTGAGTCATCAAATCTAAACATATGCAAAGATCTACTAAAATCAGAATTTCAGGTAATCTAACAGAAAGTGACATTTTGACTTACCAACACGGTTATTAAAACAGATTAACAGATCTCTTTTGTAGTCTTATTTCATTTATACGTTGTTACTTTCTTGGATACCATTATGACATCCTATTCATAATTTTGAAACAATGATTTCTAATTTTTCAGCTCTCATGTCACATGTGGTCATTCAACTCATAAGGTGATAGCGTTGTCTCTGACTTAGATTAGCTTTGATACCTTTGGATCACAATAATATTGTGTCTAGATAATAATGTCTATTGATTTATTATTAGTTCTTTTGAAAACAAAACAAAAGAGGCAAATATAGAAAGGGAGTGAGTTCATCTATTGTAACACTCGATCTTTATTAAAAATTCATACATAGCCATAACTATAAGACACATTTATGTATTACAAGCATAAAAATTAGAGAAAACTACCTTGGTTCTTTAGTGGTGTGATTGCAAGATAGATCAGAGTGCCAAAGGAGGAGGGTATTTTACAGTTAAGACTCAAAACATGTACATCTCCAAAAAAGTCACCTCCACATTGCCTACGGTGTAGTGAACAATAATTATTTCAGCAGAAGTCGCATGTCCTCGCTGGTACAAGCAGAACATAGTGCTTCACCTAAAAGTTTTTAGGATATCTGGATCACCCTTAAGCTGAGAAAGGTAAAAGAAATATTATAAGTTCATTTCTTCACTCATGTGTAGGTCGCTGGATCAATTTTCTCTGAACATATCAAAGATATAGTAAAAAACTACTCGAAAACAGAAAATTGATTAATCAAGTAGTCTATTAGATTGGAAGGTGAAATAAGAGGTCCCCAAGTGTAAGCATAAGAAGCTTTTTCACTATATTTTCTTTCTGAAAATAATAATTTTCAGTCAATAATTTACTTTCTATCAAATCCTACCTTAATTAGTCCAAAAATATTCAAGGTTGCTTATAAGTTTATGACAACCATGTTCCACACAGTAACATAATTGTTACCCCAGTAACTAACATGAGCCAAGATTTAAAGGTATGTAAAAATCAAGAAATAATTTAGAAGGAAAACTACTGCAGGGCAATAAGTAAACAAACAAAAACCTTAAACATTATGAGAAATAGAACTCCAAACGACACTCAAAAATAAAAATACTAAAGTGCCACTTCTAAATAAGGGTAATGTCAAGAAATAATAAAAATACCAACGACCAAGCTAAAAAGATGTATTTATATATAATGTCAAGAAATAATAAGCACAACAAACATTTTCCTATAGGAAATAATAGAACATGACGTCACATATGAGGAAGGGTTCCCACGTTGTTTGGTGATGTAGTAAATTGTGGTCAAAATGATTATTCATATGTAAAGTATGTCACGTGTGAAGGCTCCCTAATTTTGGCGCCGCAAAATTTTCTAGTATGTGTATAATATTAAGTATATTTTAATTTTTATACATGATTATTCATCAGTGTAAATAATATTTTATATTATTGTTCATCTAATAGATTTCTTTAACAACATCTTTTTAGAATATAAGATTTGAAGTTTTAAAAATAAAATATGTATTTCCTACAAAATATAACAATATGATTTAGTTGTGTAAAAATTATGTTCACTGATAACTATATAACTTAAACTCATAAATATATAATATTTTATTTAAAATATTTATTGTTTTAAAGACAAGAATATAATTTTATAATATTTTTTTAAAAAAAGATAAAACCATTGAGCATACCCTAAATATATTTACTAGAATATATGAATTTAGATCAAAATCTAATATGAGTGTTTTTTCCCAAAATCATTATCAATGCATACGATCGATGTCGGTGGCTTGAGGAATCTCCAATTAAAAACAAAAAGAGAGAAGGACAGAAACAATTTTCAACAACCAAGAAACACCTCAAATTATAAAATACGTTTCAAGAGAGATTAAAACAATTGGATATATTAGAAATAAAAAAAAAACAATATTATTCAAAGAAATCAATTAAATTTCGTTTAATAACTCTGAATATAAAATATTAGAAAAATAGACTTCAAGTGTGTGTCTATATATATATATATATATATATATATATACTAGTTTCTGAACACGTGTCTCATGCAATATGTTATAAATTCGATAGGACAATGAAAATTCAATGAAAATATGTGTGTAATGAGTACTAAAATGCAACAATCTCAAATAAATGTTATGATAATAATTTATAGAAAATTAAATTAAAGAAGACTAATAGAGAAATATAAAAATAATAAACATAAAAGAAAAAAAATAACATATGCATCCTTCTTAAGACTTTAATCATAACATTAAATAAATGAAAGAAGAAATACAAAATCGGTACATAATTTTCCAAGCTTTTTTCAACACTTTTTCTTATATCCAATCAAAATTCAAAAGTCTTCTCCATCGAGTCAAACTAAAGCATGAATCAAATAGAAAAATCACTTTATTTTCGTAAAGCGATATGCAATCAGACTAAGGTAGATATATCATATACTGATAAGTCTTACTGTTTCCAGATGTTTTGATGATCCTCACAAATGCAGGGACCTGGTCCTCTGCAGAGTGTTCTCGTCCAAGGCAATGTGCTATACAACTGGAAAGTTGTCCTGTCAGAGGTTGGTGAGGTCGTCAGCGTACTGAACCAATCAGAATGGACGAGGTTGTTTGCCCAATGGTTTATAATTCTTATGGTTGATATATTCAACATGACAAACAACATATCATTCATTCATTCAAAGAGACAAAATTCAAGCTTCCAAACAACAAGGGACCTCATAGACTGAAGACTGCTTCCTGAACCTGTTGTTAGTTTGATTGCTTGTATTTGTGCTTAACTTGTAGGATTCGTTTCACTTGTGTTAGAAACGTTTAAAAACCTTGTGTGAATCATTGTAATAACATAGTTGAGGGTACTTTGTGTTTTACGCAAAAAGTCTATATCAATCAGTGAGGGTTAGTATAGTGAGCAATGCAGGCATTGCTTAGTCTCGTTAAGTAATAGGCAGTATTACTTAGTGTTGAGATTAGGAGGTTAATCTCATTGTGTGGCTGTAAAATGTGTTTTACTTTTGCTTGAGAATATTAGTAAAATCAGTTTGAAAATCCTGTGAGACAGGTCGTGGTTTTACTCCCTTGAGCAAGGAGGTTTCCACATAAAGTTCTGTGTGTTCTCTTTACTTTCCGTACTTACTTTTGTGCATCATAATTGTCTAAAGGACCTTGTCCTGTTGTAGTTAGTGGACACATAAATTCCGTCAATTGGTACCAAAACAGTGACTTTTCTATCTGGTTAACGCCAAGAAAAGAAAGATCCTGAAGGAATGGCTGAACCACCAAGCCTGGAAGAAGGTCAGTCCACCATTCGACCACCTGGATTCAATGGACAATTTTATGGATGGTGAAGACACGAATGCATGACTATATCAATGCGGAAGATACTGAGTTGTAGGATGTGATTCTTGACGAACCATACATCCCCACCAAAGATGTGAAGGAAGGAGAACTCAGCAAAGTGATTCCTAAAACTAGAAGGGAATACGATGAAGCAGATAGAAAACAAATCGAGAAGAACTACAAAGCAAAGAAGCTGCTAGTGTGCGAGATTGGTCTAGATGAGTACAACAAGATCTCTACCTGTGAAACTGCTAAAGAAATATGGGACTATCTCAAAACAGCTCACGAAGGAACAACTCAAGTAAAAGAGTCCAAGGTGGATATGTTAACAACTCAATATGAAAATTTCAGCATGAAGGAAGGAGAAACCAGCCATGAGTTGCATACAAGATTTACTTCCATTACTAACAAATTGAGGTGCCTTGGTGAACCTATTCATCCTAGCAAACAAGTTCAAAAAATTCTAAGGGTACTTCCCAAGTCATGGAAAGTAAAGTGAATGCCATGAAGCCAGAGATTTAAAGGTCCTCACCATGGATGATCTGATTGGAAATCTACAAACCTACGAGCTAAATAGGCAGCAGGGGTCATCTGTGAAGGAAGGAAAAAAGGAGAAATCAGTCGCGTTGAATATATTCTCAGAATGATGGGTTAGAAGAGGAGGATGAGATGGCTTACTTAGCCAGGAGGTTCCAGAAGATAGTCAAAAAACATGAAGGATTCAAGAAGAAGAGGACTACCAACAGAGTGGCGAACGCTAACGATCTTTGCCATAAATGTAGAAAGTCTGGACACTTCATGAGGGATTGCCAAAGTCAAAAGCAAAAAGCGCAGGACTCCAAACCACGTCGAAGGGACCAGGTCCCTGACTATGTCAAAAGCAGGCTTATGCAGATCAAGTTGTGAAGAAAGCCTTTGTAGTATGGGGAAATGCCTCCAACGACTCTAAGGAAGAAGAAAGTCATGAAGATGTCTCGATGATGGCATTAAATGATGATGAAACTGTATTTAACTCCATATTCTCATTGATGGCAAAATAGGATGATGTAAAAAACTAGAATGAGGTAACTCTTTTCGATCTCAAAAGTGATTTAGACACTTCATCTATTAAGAGATTGAGAAAACTTGTTGTTTTACTGATTGACCCTGTTGATGAATTAACTAATGAAAATATGATGTTGAGTGAAAAACTAAGTATGTGTGAAGATGAAAAAAATCCCCTTAGCTCTAAAATGTCTGAAATGAGTGTTAGGGTGAGTATTCTGAAAACTGAGAACTCTCAGTCTAGAGAGGAACCTGGTACCTCTGAGGGTGGAAAAAGGAAACTTAATAGCTTTGAGCTTGAGTTAAGAGGAAAGTTTGAAAGCCTCTAAGTCTAAATTAGTTGTTGCCCTTTAGAAGAACTCACAACTTGCAGGGGATCTAAGTAAAATCAACGATGAGTTAAGTCATTCCCTAAAATGGACTGACTCCTCAAAGATTCTTTTGAACTTAGCAAACCAGAAGTTCAACAACAGGAAAGGCTTAGGGTGTAGAATTATAGAACCTCCCTACAACCCTCATAGCAATTATGTGTCAGTCTCTGATAATCTGTCATGTACCCACTGTGGAAGAAATGGCCACTTGAAGAGAAATCGTGAGTCTCTAAAAAGGGTTAAAGAAAATCAGGAGAGTTTTTTTAAGAAAGGAAAGGTAGAAAAGAAGAAGGCATCTGGTCCCAAGTATCATTTTAGCAAGAACACCTTAGCCCCATGGACTGGAAGGTTTCTTATCAAACCTTTTGATAGTTTTTGGGAACTCCATCTCAAGTGGGTTCCTATATCTAACAAATGATTCTTGTGCACAAGAAAGGAAGCAGTGAATGTTGGTACATGGACAGTGGCTTCTCGAAGCATATGACTAGAAACACTCAAAACTTCCTCTTTTTAGAAGCACACCAAGTGGTGGTGTGTCATTTGGAGACGAAAAAAAGGGATTCATTCTAGGTATTGGGAAAATTGGATGATCAATAAAACATACTATAGACAATGCCCACTATGAGAATAGGTTGAAGTACAATTTGCTGAGTATATCTCAAATTTGTGATATAGGAAATGCAGTAAAATTTCTATCAGATAAACGTTTGGTTACTAACTGTGTCACTAACAAAGTTGTTATGTCTGCCAAAAGAGTAAAAAATATGTATGTTTCAGATCTTGACTCTATTGAAGGAGACAGTCCCACATGTATAAGTACTCAGACTGACAATGCAAATCTGTAGCACAGACGTCTAGGACATGTGAGCTCATCCTTACTGAACAAACTTGTTACAGGGGAATTGGTCCGTGGAATACCAAAGCTGAAGTATTCTGACAACAAGGTCTATGATGCCTGCATAAGGGGGAAGCAAACGAGATCATCCTTCAAGCCAAAGAAAGCTATCAACATAACCAGACCACTAGAACTTCTACACATGGATTTGTGTGGACCTGTAAGAATACAAAGCAGAGGAGGGAAGAAGTACATCCTAGTAATTGTTGATGATTTCTCAAGATTCACCTGGAACATGTTCTTACGAACTAAGGACGAGACAACTGGAGTACTAATCACTTTTTCTAAAGCAATTCAACTGAAGATAAATTGAAAGGTTGCAAGTATCATATCATACCATGGTACATAGTTTGAAAATGCCCAAATCGAAGGCTTTCATGTTGAAAATAGGATTCATCACAATTTCTCTGCTTCCATAACGCCTCAGCAAAATGGGGTTGTGGAAAGGAAGAACAAAACCTTGGTGGATATTTCTAGGACTATCTTGATTTACTCAGGACTTGCAATGAACTTTTGGGCAATCAACACAACTTGTTATGTCACAAACAGAAGTCTCATCAGGTCAGTATTTAAGAAGACCCCTTTTGAGCTAATAAATGGAAGAAAACCATTAATTAGTCACTTGAAAGCCTTTGGTTATAAGTGCTTTGTATTGAACAATGGTAAGGATGATCTTGACAAGTTTGATGCCATGAGCAATGAAGGGTGTTTGTTAGTTATTCCTCAACTAGTAAATCATACAGAGTTTTCAATAACATAACTCTATGTGTGGAAGAAAGTGTGCATGTGATATTTGATGAATCTGGTGATCTGAACAATGTTGAATACAGTGAAGACATTGAATTAGAGGAACTGATAGAGGGTCAACAAGACAGGGAGATCTAAACTCTGGTAGCTAAACAGGTTTCAAATGAAGAAAACTATGCAGGACCCATAGAGGAATCTGATCCCTCTGGCACAACTCAGGAGGGAGATTCTCAGAATAAAGAATTTGGAGAAGATGAATCAGCTACTAATATTTAAGAGGAGGTAACAAGAAAGTCTGGATGGAAACATCAATCTTCCTATGTGTTAAGATTGGATAAAGCCTTGTATGGTCTAAAACAAGCACCTAGAGCTTGGTATGAACATTTGTCAAAATTTCTTCTAGCAAATGGTTTTAAAAGAAGAAAAATTCACAACACTCTGTTCTTAAAGTGCAGAGGTAAGGAGCTTCTGATAGTGCAGGTATATGCAGATGATATCTTCTTTGGAGCCACTTTAGATTCTCTATGCAAGGATTTTGCAGCCCTAATGAGTAGTGAATTTGAAATAAGCATGATGGGAAAGCTTACTTTCTTCTTGGGATTGCAAATCAAACAGTGCCCTCAGGGCACCTTAATATGCCAAGAGAAGTACATTAGAAAACTGCTTAAGAAATTCAGCATGCTTGAGGCTAAAGTACTTGACACTTCCATGAGCATAAGTTCTAAACTTGATATAGATGAAGAAGGGATTGATGTGAATCAAACTATGTACAGAGGAATCATTAGGTCACTCCTGTATCTCACTGCCAGCAGGCCAAATATAGTCTTTAGCACAGGGATGTGTGCTAGGTCCCAGCAGCCCCAAAGGAATCACACTTGCATGCCGCTAAAAAGATCCTAAGATACCTGAAGGGAACACATGATTCGGTCCTATTCTATCATGCTGGTGACTCTCTTGATCTAATTGGGTATGTTGCTGCTAACTATGTAGGTTTTCTTGTTGATCGGAAAATCACTTCAGTTATGGCTCATTTTCTAGGATCATCACTAATCTCATGGGGAACTACGAAGTAAAATTGAATGGCCTTATCAACTGTTGAAGCTGAGTACGTGGTCGCTGCATCATGTTGTGCTTAAATCTTGTGGATCAAGAAGCAGCTCGAATATTTTGGTGTTCTCACAGACACTATTCCTCTCATATGCGACAATACAAGTGCCATGAACATGGCCAAGAATCCTGTCCAGCATAAGAGGACCAAACACATAAATGTGAGGCACTTTCTTAGAGATAATGTTGAGAAGAATAATGTTGTCATGATATACTGCATGACAGAATATCAAGTGGCTGATATCTTCACCAAAGCATTGATCAAATAAAACTTTATCAAGAACAGATTGAAGTTGGGGATGTATAAGATCACTTGATTCCATAAAAAGCTGCATAAAGCCTCTCATTTTGACTATGCTAGGGAGGGCATGTATCTATACTTGTTGTATTGCTTAATGTTTGTGAACTCACATTTGGTACCTTACTGCAGGTACACACGCATGACATGTTGGTTAAAAGGAAGATATAATCATATCAGACAGGGTTATCTAAAGAAAGGGACCTAGTCCTTCAGAAGGTTAGTATTACTCTTACTACACATCTTTTTGTCAACAATCACTGCCATGTGTCATCTCCCTATTCTGTGTGCCAGTTGCAAACATCTTTTCATCTTAAAAACCAAGAGTTGCTACTGTTCAGGGACCCGATACCTTGTTGAATACAACTTTTGAGAGAACTCAAACACCAAATTCTTTCTACTCTTCTTCGAGTTCTCTCACTAGTCATCAAACTGTTTCCTTCTTGTCTCTTGAGAAAATGTCTAACTCTTCTTCTCCTTCAAGATTTCCTCTCTCCCAAGAAATTGAAAATCCTAGTTCATTCAATTTCTCAATTTCTCCCCCTGAAGGATATCCGTCCACGCCAATATGTGGGGTTGGTAAGACTAAAAAATCTATTACACCCCACGCTGACGTCTCCTGTTCTCAACCCTGGGGAAATCTTGCCTTGTTCTCCAACACTAGTTCTATCAGGCAAGGATTCTCAAAATTTCGAGGCCCAATTGGTTGTGAAGCCTACCCTTGAGACAACCACTGAAGATCTATAAGTTGTGCATCAACCAGGGGTTGTGTCGTCTACCATGTCTGAAAGACTGCTTGAAGGGGATTTGTCTGAGGGTAAAGGTATAAAATCCAACATTCTAACAGTGGCAGAGGAATTAGTGGTTGTACAAAGTTTGGCTTCTCTCACAGGGGACATTCAATCAATGCTTTTAGAATTAGAGTGCAGATCGCCGGAATGGGTCCTTCATAGTATTCAACCAATGTTCGACCAAACTCCTGAAACCATAGGAGTTAACAGTGAGGAAGAGGATGAAGTAGAAACTCCTCTAGTCTGGTCTAGAAAAGAGGTTAGGGGTGCAAATGCTTCGACCATGGCTGTCTCATATCTTGAAGCAACTAAAGTTGCACCTGAGTTCAAACTTGAGAATGAGCCTACTGAGTCAGAAAGGAAAAGAAAAAGGAGGGGAAAGGAAAAATGATAGAATCATCCAACAAAGGAGACAACAGGAGATATGCAACAAGAGGGACAATTCAAAAGCTTATTGGTGATGCTATAATGGCCAATGAGGCACAAACTGCAAGTAATCGAATGCAAAGACAACTTCTATATGTGCCTACTGAGGTACCTATATCAGTGCCCCACAAAATAGGGTCAAGCGAACAGAGTCTTAGGATATTGCTAGAGTAGTGGCAAAAATAAAGAAGGAGGCCAAGGAAAAACGACTCAAGTTCAAAGGAGATCATAAGTGTGGGAAGAAATCACCTACAAAAAGGGCTAAGGTGTCCAAAAGGGCTCCCTCTAAATCAAAATCTATTAAGGGACCAAGTCCGACTGTCCAAAAACAAGATGAAGGAAAGGTGTTAGCAAGAGAAGAACGTGTTGCTGAAATAAAAAAAAAGGTTCTGAACGGAAGGGTGTTTGATCCTGACATCCTCACAGAGCCAAGTATGTGCACCCCTTTTTTACTCTATCACGCTGCAAAGTTGGGAACACCTGTTTGAATGTCCAATACCATACTTGCATGAGGTAGAAGTGTGAGAATTCTATTACAAGCTCCTTGATGATGGAGGTATTCAGACAACGGTACGTGAGGTGAAGATCACACTGAGTGAAGAAAGTCAAGGGATTATATTAGGAGTTCCCGCTAAAGAGATCCGATCCATCGAAGGATGCAGGCCTTCTGTTGAGTTTGATTGAAAGGCTACCAAGCATGGGAACATGAAGTGTGCAGGTTTGCCTAAGAAGTTCCTCAACGGGGCGTACAAATTGCTTTTTGAGTTTTTTAACAAGGTCATGGTACCCAGAAGTGAAAAGAGGATTGTGGCCTTTGTTGATCGTTTCCTCATGGAACAATTGGATGAACTCGAGGCTATTAGCTTCCCTTGGATTATGCTCAAACACATGCATATGGTGATGACATGGAAAAATACCAGGCATAGCATACCTTATGGGTACTTACTAATCCATGTGTTCGGCCATTTCGAAGTGCCTCTAGGAAGGGGAGTACTTGGTACTGTAAAGCAGATGTTCTCTTCAGCAACACTTTTGGAATGTAAATGTACTGAGGAAAAAGTCAAGGACAAGTCACATGTGTCTGACCTTCTCGAGCAGCAAGAATCCATCAAGCGTGAGTTAAATGATCTTACAGTAACATTGAGTGCCAAGGAGGTAGAGATTGCACGACTTAAGGCACAGCTGCAATAGACTATCTCACAAGGACCTGGTACTAGTGTTACGGATAAGAAGGAGGTAGAAAGGTTAAGAGTTGAGAATGCACAATTGCTGAAGACAAATGCCTCACTCAATGAAGAAGTTTAGGCTCTTAACAAGCAAATCATTCAGGCGCATGTCGATGCTAATAATCGCATAAACACGTTGTTGCATTCCTTTTCTCCCCGTTCCCCTCCGTCCTAAAGGAGTTTGTTGTCCAAATGCTCTTAAGTCTTTCCATGTCTTGTCTGCTTTCCTATTTTAATCTTGTGGCAAAGTGTACTGTTTTGGCCAAATTCTGTGGTCAGTATAAGTGATCTAATTATATAATCTCTTTTTGCCCCGTTTGGTATGCTTTTATCTTTTCTATTTTTTGCTTACTTCCGCATGTACTGTGTGGCCCATGGCCTTGAGTTCCTAACGTTTTGTATGCAACTCGTATACATTTACTGTCACTTTTTTTCAATGATGTCAAAAGGGGGAATTGCATGTAAACTTATTGTGAAATTAGAGTTCGGTGATAGGAGGAATACACATAGGGGGATACGGGTAGGGGGAACTGATATTTTGAATGAATGCTAACTTTGAGGTAGTTTGTTTGTCATCATAAAAAAAGGGGAAATGATAAGTCTTACTGTTTCCAAATGTTTTGATGATCCTCACAAATGTAGGGACCCAATTCTCTGCAGAGTGTTCTCGTCTAAGGCAATGTGCTATACAACTGGAAAACAGTCCTGCCAGAGGTTGGTGAGGTCGTCAGCATACTGAACCAATCAGAATGGACGAGGTTGTTTGCCCAACGATTAATAATTCTTATGGTTGATATATTCAACATGACAAACAACATATCATTCATTCATTCAAAGAGAGAAAATCCAATCTTCAAAACAACAAGGGACCTCATAGACTGAAGACTGCTTCCTAAACCTGTTGTTAGTTTTATTGCTTTTATTTGTGCTTAACTTGTTGGATTCGTTTCACTTGTGGTAGAAACATTTCAAAACTTTGTGTGAATCATTGTAAGAACATTTTGAGGGTACCTTTGTGTCTTACGGAAAAAGTCTATATTAATTAGTGAGGATTAGTATAGTGGGCAATGCAGACTTTGCTTAGGCTCGTTAAGTAATAGACAGTATTACTTAGTGTTGAGATTAGGAGGTTAATCTCATTGTGTGGTTGTAAACTGTGTTTTACTTTTTCTTGAGAAGATTAGTAAAAATAGTTTGAAATCCTGTGAGACAGGTCGTGGTTTTACTCCCTTGAGCAAGGAGGTTTCCATATAAAGTTCTGTGTGTTCTCTTTACTTTTCGTACTTACTTTTGTGCATCATAATTGTCTAAAGGACCTGGTCCTGTTGTAGTTAGTGGGCGCATACATTCCATCATATACTTTAGATGTTGATGGCTTCACAAATTTAACTATAAATTAAATGAAAAGGATAATTTTGGATGTTAGTTTCATGAAACAAAAAAGATGAATTTATATAGATAAAAATAGAGGAATACCAAAAGACATCTGAAAGTTTTAAATTAAATACTATATGAATGTTTCAAAGGGACAAAATAGATATAAGAGAACGACTTTAAAAATATTAAATATATGCAATGAACCTCCATTAAAATCTGGAAGAGTAAACAATCCTCCTTTGAACACATGGACTCTCCATTTACTCAATATAATAATTGGTTATCACCAATATTTAAACATATAATTAACTAAATATTTATAATATTTTAATCTTAGAAATATTCAAATAAAAGTATTTTAAATTTTTATATGTCAATACTTGTTTAAGTAATATTTGCTAGTATTAACTTTTTCAAGTATTGACTTATTATAGTGGCAAATTTAATTTTCAATATATGGTTATGTAAAGTAATTAAAATTATTTAATTGAAGATATACAAATTTTATTAAAAAAAGAGAGTAAGAAATGCACATATTTAATGAGTCTTTGACTTTATTAATAGATTGATAAAATTTATAACATACTAAGTTACAATTAGTTGTCTCTAATTTCATAAACTTAAATTAGAAAAATAAAAAATATAACAGATAAATTTTAAATCTCCATGTTTTGAATTATCTTTTCCAATTCCTCTGTATTAACATTAACAAGAATTGACTCATAATTTTTAAAATCAACTAATCTGTAATTTGGAGTTGCTTGTACTGAAGGATCTTCAATCGACATTATTTCTTTAAGTTCTCTTCCGTATCTTGTTGTCTTCCATTATTTCTTCTCTCTAATCTAATCCGAAGATTTCGAATCTCATATTTTAAAAAGGTTTATCGATAGAGATCTATTAGGTGATCTAAAAGTATAAAAAAATAATTTAAATTGATGAATAACAATGTATTAAATTAAAATATAGTATATGAACATATTAGGAAATTTTCAAGCCCTAGGAGCTTTAGTTGCTTCATGCTGCAGCCGAGTTGACAACATAGAGTTTAAGAAAATAAAGAAGGTTTTTAAATTTTGTGGTTTTATACATGTCAAGTGTATAGTTGAAATTAAAGTGTTTTAGAAAAAAGAAAGATACATTCTTCTTTAAAACTTAAAATGAAAAATAGGACAAACAAATTGAAATATAAGAATAAAAAGATATTTTTGGTGTATTTAAGTAAGGATATATTAGAACATATTTGGCATTGTTGTTGGAAGGTCAAAAGTACTTCTTCTTTTTTTTTTAGAAAAAAAGCATTTTTTTTAAAAAGATTAAGTGTTTGGCATATTCTTAAAACTGCTTTTAAATGGAAGTAGAATCAGTTTTTCTGCGATTGGGAAGAAGCTAAAAAATTTCTGCTTTTTAAAAAAAGTAGAAGTAGAAGTAGAAAATTATTTTTTTTAAGACTAAAATATCTCTTAAATATATACATATTTATTAATATATCACTTATTAATTAATTAACATATCTCATAAGTTTGGTTAATTTTCATTCAAATATTTTATTTTTTTATTTTTAAATGATAATTTTTTTATTTATTTTTTTATATTATTATTTATGTTTTATTTTGAATATATTAATTTACATATTATTTTACAAAATTAAAAATAAAAGTAACAACCATATTTTTGTAGGATTAAAAAGAAGAGAAAACGTAGCAATTAAAGATTTAGACCCTCCTAAAAAGGTTAACAAATAACAAATTTTTCTTTTCTTAATCTACGTATTATTTTATTTTAATTTGAATTTTTTAAAAATCTAGAGTATTATAACCAGAAAAAAGGATAATAGTTAAGAATGAATCCAAAAAATAGGCAAAAATATATATAAAAAAAAAAAAAAAATCTCTTTTCAATATTTTTCAACAATATTTATCTATTTATAATATTGATTGAAAATTTAAATATGTACATTTTAATTAATTAAATTAAAAACGTAATCAAAGTTTTTGTATTAGATGTTTAAACTTGTTTCTCTCTATAAAATAATCTTAATATTAAAAACACATTGATACTTGCCTTTTTTTTGTAATTTTACTCTCAAAGCACTTTTAAAAAAAAGTTAGTCAGACACAAATTGCTTATCAAAAATACTTTTCAAATGAATTTGCCAAACACAAATTATTTTTTTTGAAAAACATTTTTCTAAAAAGTTATTTTTAAAAAAACGTTTCTAACAATAAGTAGTTTTTAATAGCAATGTCAAACAAACTCTTAATCTCCTCGGTGTGTTACAAAACTTGAGGTACCATGTACTAAGGGTGATTCACATGTAAACAAATTATACGCTTTACATTTTCAAATTCAAATAGAACTATTCGAACTTAAATTACACACTTTTATATTGTCAAATTGAAATTGAACTATTCAAAACGTAAATTAATTGTAGCCACAATTTATTACATCATGTAAAAACGTGGGAACCCTACATCATATGAGACGTCAAATTAACGATGTATAATTTTTAATGAACGTTCTTCACTGTTTCTTAGATCCTTCCTGATCTGTTTGTTCTAAAAATACATAAAATTAATTATTTATGAGTCTTTTTCGACAATGCGGCTGGACTATTGCGTCCATACACTGGGTTTGACTGATATTTTGTTTTTCTTTTTTTTAAATGTTCGATTTATATAAACCAGTAATACAAAAAAAAAATATATTAACATTTTAATTATAATGAATTAACATATAAGTTTTGATAGCAAAAAAAGGAGGATGGATTACACACAAAATATGATAAATAGCACGTTACATCAATTAAAACTATATTGCTAATGTTGTTGGCATGACTCACTTTTTGTCCCCTAATTGAACTGAATATTATTTAACCAAGAGACTATACTCCATAGAGCTATAGCTCCTTTTACAAATAAAACCATTTTTTTTGTTTCGTACTTTGTGTTCGGAGCCCGTATTAAAACCTCGATTAAATTTGAATTGAGCACTGCATTGCCCTTTGGTGGATGACATTCTCAATACAATTTTCTCCATATCTAGGACTCAAATTTGGATCAGGGGATGTTTGGAGATTTAATGCCTCTCTATATCTTCCATTCAAGTCCCCTCCAACTTCTTTTATTTTCTAACAGAAATATTATAGGGTGGACAAAAAATGAAGTTATATATATGACTTGTGAATACGCAAACTATATATTACTACTAACATGTTATTTTGTTATCCAGAGTTCAGTAAACTAAGCCAGCTTTCTAACCTGAAAGAAGTCGATTTGCAATATAATCCGATCCATCCTAAAGTTTTACTATCATCTTTATGTTTGATTTCATCTCTTGAGGTTTTAAGACTTGGTGCATATGTTGGTACCTCTTTCAACAAATGGACATATAATAACAGTATATCCTCTAACATAAACTCTACATATGAAACTGTGGCCATTTTTGGACAATACTTAGTATATGAGTAAGAAATGTGGAGGGCTAACCAATTTAAGGGAACTCTGGTTTAAGGTTATGGAATCAGTGACATCAATACCCTTTTTGCATTGGGTAACACTCTTTTCCACAACAGAAAAAGCAATTAACAAAATAACATTAAGCCTAACTACAGTTTTTTTTTCATAAATCAAATGCAGGCGGTGGTGAAAATAGTAGACTGAGGAATTTAGAGAAACTCAATTTGAATTATAATAACTTCAATTCTACCATCTTTTCGTCACTCAAGGTTTTTCCATCTCTCAAGCGGTTGGATCTTGCCGTGAATAAAATAAATGGAAGATAGCATATTTTGCTCCACTAAGATATCAATGAATCATCTAAATATCTCAATTTTATTTCTTCGTATATCAAATTAAAGTTTGATTTTTATTTTTGATTTACTTGTCTAGACATAATTGCTTTGAGCAACTTGAAACATCTCGATCTCAGAAGCAACAATATAGAGAGCTTTGTGACTACCAAAGGTACACGAAGCAATGCAGTTTCTCTAATGTTGAATGTTTGATTTTAACCTTAAGAACAAAATGCAAATTTGAAATGAATTGTTTGTTACGCCTCTTCCACACTAACCGAATCTCAATTTTATATCTTCGCATATCAAATTAAATTTTGATTGATTTATTTATTTATTTATTTATTTTTGATTAACCTGTGTAGATATAATTGCTTTGAGCAATTTGAAATATCTGGATCTCTCGGATAACAGTATAGAGAGCTTTGCCACTGTCAAAGTTACACTAATCAATGGTGGGTTTGTTAGATTAATTTGATTTAGAGATTAATTATTTATTTATTTTTTCTCTAGTAAATTCTGATTGGTAATTTGCTAGATACAAGATTGATCTATCATTATAAAACGTATATGATTTATTTAACACGTAGCAAAAGAATGAGTTCTTTGCATAGTTTACTATTAGGAAGTTTTTACTCCAACTTGACCAGAGTCATACAATCCCTAAATCATTCTCATCTCTTAAATCACTTTCCTATGAATATAGTGATCTCACTGCTCGCACCATAATTTACGGTAAGCTCAAAATCAAAAGTTATATGCCTTTGGCTAATTTCTATCGCCACTCTTTTCTTTTGAAATATGATTTTTTTTTTTTTTTTTTACTCTTTAAGCATTAAGAAATCTGAGCACACTGGAGTACCTATACTTGATGGGATCTTCTTTAAATGACAACTTCCTCCCAAACATTGGACAAATGACTTCTCTTAAAGTGTTGAATATAGGTTTTACAGACAATAATTTTGAGGGAACACTGCCTTCATGTCTGGGAAACATGACATCGCTTCGATGGTTGAGTTTTTCTGGGAATAACTTACATGGAAATATAGCTGTCACATTCTATTTGGAGGAGACTCACATCACTTGAGTATCTCGATATTGCATATAACCAATTTGAAGTTCCTCTGTCATTCAGCCAATTTTCCAACTATACAAAATTGATCTACTTGGATGTTGGTTTTAATACAATATTTACAGATACCGAATTCCAAAATTGGATCCCAAATTTCCAGTTGGAGTTTTTTGCTATCCGAAGATGTATAAACCTTCAAAAATTGCCTTCTTTCTTTCATTACCAACATGACTTGAGGATCCATGTTCTATATGGAAATCAATTGCAACGAAACTTTCCAACATGGTTGTTAGAAAATAACACCAGACTTGCAGCGATTTATGGTGACCATAATGCTTTCAACGGATCACTGAAGTTGCCATCGAATCGTCACCTCCATCTAGAGACGATTGATGTTTCTAAATAACAAACTAAATGGACATATTCCAGCAAATATGAGTTTAGCCTTTCCGAAGCTTACTTATTTGAACATGTCACAAAATTATCTTGAAAGTCCTATACCTTCCAAGTTTTGTGGCATTCATTTAGAATTCCTAGACATATTTGCCAATATCTTGTCCGGAGGAGTTCCTAGTGATCTGGCAATTGGTTCTCCACAATTGTTCTACCTTCGATTGTCAAACAACAAGCTTAAAGGAAAAATATTTTCGGAGGAGTTCAGGCCACATATATTATCCTTTAGTATTTGAATGACAATAACTTTGAAGGACCACTACCTAGGAACATTTTTCTTGTATCCCTTATTGTACTGGATGCTAGCAGGAATAACTTCACGGGGGAGATTCCTAGATGGATTATGGATAATACAAGATTGCTACAACTTGATTTGTCCAAAAATCATCTCGAAAGTTAAATTCCAGCTGAGATTTGCAATTTAAAGCACATTCAGGTCTTAGCTATATCCGAAAATAGGATTTCAGGCTTTATATCTTCTTGTGTGAGTTCTTTACCTCTCGAACACATCCATCTTGAGAAAAATCAATTGGGTGGAGAATTGGGACATGTACTTTCCAACTTCTCTTCTCTGATAACATTGGATCTTCGTTACAACAATCTTACAGGAAAGATCCCACACACCATAGGCTCTCTTAATACTCTCAACTACCTTCTCCTTAGGAATAACCAATTGGAAGGAGAGATTCCAACTCAGATTTGTATGCTGAACAATTTATCTATTGTGGATTTATCTTTGAATAAGCTTTATGGTCCACTCCTACCTTGTTTGAGTAACTTAATGTCACGTTCCGATCCTACACCCCGGACGTGGCTAACACTCGAGAACCATTGCTGGCCCCAAGTGAACCCTTGACCTGACTTACTTACTCAGCGAAAGACTTAACTCATGAAGAAAAATACTTTTAAAGTAAACTGAACTGCTCAAAATATAACTTAGAATGTACTATAATAACATTCCTGCAAAAGTGGCAACTCAAGTCTCAACTTAACTGAAAAGGAAAAGTAAAGACTCATGAACTAACATCACTAACTCTGTCTATGAAGCCTCTAAACTCTGAGGGATGTCGGGACAAGAGCCCCGATCATCCTAAAAACTGAAATAAGCAAGCAATAAAACAAAAACATAACTAAAGGGATCCTCCGGAAAGCAAGGAGGCTCACTAACTGATTCTGAGTGCTCAACTGGATCAACAATGCGCTGGATGCTGATCATAGTTACCTGCGTCTACATCATAATAAGATGCAGGCTAACTGACATCAGTACATTGAATGCACGAGTATGCGAGGGGAAATCTAAAACAAGACATAAGCTTAAAAGGAACTGAAGAACTTACCTGGCTCAACTGAACTGAACTGATTTCAATATAATGCAATGTAAATAAATGAAGTATAAAGAAAATCTTTAAAATATGGTTTTCAACTCTGTGTATTTAGAAATACAATAATAACTCTATATGTATGCAAAGATACAATATGAATTCTGTTTGTATATGAAAATACAAATATTCCTGATGTATATAAAAATACAAAGTACTGCTGTGGGAGTTTCTCTAACCGACAACCATCACTTAAGAGTTATCGTGATAATACAACGTTTTGCCTTACGCTGCCAGGGCCGTCCTATACCTTTCCATGAGTATAAAACCTAAACTACTAAGAGGATCCACTAGTCTATGCTAAAAAACATTAAGGAATCATCTAAAAAGTATGACCATTTTCTACCCATGATGGCTACATGGTTTATGGGGGCTGTGATTTGTCTGAACTCTCCCCCATATCGATGCTCAATACTACTCTCAAAATATGATACTATATCTTATGTTTTAAAAAAACATACTTCCTTCTGTAATCTGAGATAATTGCTCAAAAACTTAGCTCAAAGGCTATCTTGGAAATCAAAGTTTCCTCTCTTGCTTAATTGTGAAAGCATTTACTCTTTAACTGAAAACTAGCCCAAAGGCTCTTTACTGAAAAACTAGCTCAAAGGGTCTTTACTGAAAAACTAGCTCAAAGGGTCTTTACTGAAAAACTAGCTCAAAGGCTATTTACTGAAAAACTAGCTCAAAGGCTCTTTTACTAAAAAACTAGCTCAAAGGATCTTTTGGAACTCAAAGTTTCATTTCTTCTTTAAATGTGAAAACATTTACTCTTTGGGAATACATAGTCCCGATATACTCTTTTGAAAAAAATGAACTTCAAACTTTACTCTTTACTCAACTCAAAACTCAAGTCTTCAAACAAAGTTAAAACATTTGTAAAAGACTTTTTGGAAAACTTTATGAACTTCTCTTAACTTGATTCTTAATTTCTCTTGACTTGACTCTTAACTTCTCTTGACTTGACTCTTAACTTTCCTTGAAATGAATTATGGATTCATGGATCGTGATTTGTGATAGGAAAGATCTCATGATGTTTAGAAATGATTTTAGATAGTTAATCATGAGAAACGATCAATAAATCACTGCTGGGGAACTACTCCGCGATGCGGAGTTGAATTAAAATATTTGGTCGCGAAATAATTTTTGAGGCAGAACGGTTCGTGACCACTCCGTGAAAACAATTTTTTCAAATCTAAGGAACAGGTCCGCATCGCGGACCTGCTACTTGTTCCTTGTCCGACTTTTTCCTTCTTCGTTTTCTAGCCCCAATTTGCCTAAACTCGACTACTATTCTCAAGTTCTATTTAGATTCATATACCCAGTATGTATACACAAGAATATAACTCAAACAACTCAAGGGAACAACATTTTTACCTCAAAGAACTCCTCAATCTCAACCTAACTCAAGAACGAAGGCCAATTTCAAGAACACCATTCAAGATTCATCAACTTTCAACTTTCTAGTACAAACTTCGTTGAAATAAACATGATTGGCGCGTGGGTGAACGAACCCAATGCTATGAAAGATTCACATACCTCTTTAGGGATCAACCCTTGTCGAAATCTACAAGTTAAACCTTCAAGAACGACGAACTTTGCTCTTTCATCTCTTTTCTCCTCTTGCGTTCTTTCTCCAAAAACCCTAGCGTAAATTCCCAATTGTCTAAACTGAACTGATTAAGTTTTGACCCTTAATTAAATCACCAAAAGCGAATTAAAACAATAGGGTATGGAAAAGACCAAAACACCCTTTAAAAATCCGGATTCGACATTTCCTTATTTGAACAGCCCAAATTCCAAAGGGCATATCACACTCATATGAACTTGGAATCGCGCAAACTTGGCGGCGTTGGAAAGATCATTCCAAGAGACTTCCTACCATATCTGGAAGTACTCCTAACTCATCCTGAGCGAGGAGTTATGGCCTTTTAAAGTTGACCCAAAACTCACTTTTTCTAACTTAACAAAATTTCTAGATTTTCATTCTTTCCAAAAATGACTATTTCCAATTTTTAGCTTCTTCCTAGTTATTTCAAATTGCGAGATGTTACACTTAACACAAGACAAAAAGGTTGTAGAGATAAGAATGACCTATTATTCTACGACTTCTATTCGTTCATGGTTAACCTTTTTGGGCTGGATACTCTTGGAAAGGTACTACCACGATCGTCATGGAATTATTATTATCTCTTTGATTGATGTGGAAACTCAGGTCCAATTATTATCTAAATATCTTGGATTAGTTGTAACTCCAAAAAATCATCTTTATTGGAAGGGGAGATTCCAACTTAGATTTGTATGCTGAATAAGTTATCTTCCAATAATCTTTATAGTACAATCCTTCCTTTTTTGTGTTATATAACACAAGCCAAAAAGGATGCAATGATAAGAAGGCTTAATTATGTTACGCCATTTAGGCGTTTGTGGTTAACATTTTTTGCACTGGATATGTTCGGAAAGGCACTCCTACGATCATCATTCACTGTTCGGTTACTCATTTTTGATGTATGTGGAAACTCAGGTCCAATTTTTAGTGAAAAGAAACACAAACACTTATAAGGGATGCATTCTAAATTATATATCGGGTATTGATCTCTCAAGTAACTGATTAAATGGTGAAATTCCTGTTGAGCAAGGGAAGTGATCAATATGTATGCATTGAATCTATCACACAACCATCTTAATGAAAGAATACCAATTATACCTTCTCCAATCTATAGAAAATCGAGAGTTTAGACCTTTCCTACAACAGATTGAATGAGAGCATCCCTGTTTGTCTACTTGAGCTAAATTTCTTTGGCAGTATTCGGTGTTGCATACATAACTTATCCGAAGCAGTACCAACAAAGGTTGTGGTGGAGTGGTAAATACTCCTTCATCTTTAACCAAGAGGTCTTGGGTTTGAGCCTCTTGGGTACGGAGTCTCCTTTGTTAGGGAGCGCTTTACCCCCCAATGTGGAACTTCCCGACGCGAATCTGAATTTTGTCGAGCTCCAATGTGGGTATGGACACCTGGTGGGAAACCCAAAAAAAAACCTTATCCGGTGGTGCAATGCCTGATTTTAAAGCTCAATTTGGAACTTTCAACAAAAGTAGCTACAAGGGAAATCCTTTTCCTTGTGGTTATCCATTAGACAACAAGCGTGGCAGTCCTAAATTCTCAAATACCTCCAAGATTAATGAAGATGAGGAATCAATTTTTATATTGGCTTTGTTGTGTCGTATGGAGCGATCTTGTAGGGATTAGTTGCAGCGCTCTGCATGAATCGTTATTGGAGAAAAGCATGGTTTAGGATGATAGAGGAATTGATGTTTTTGTTATTACTATTTTGTGTTGGACAACATTGTTACACCCATCAAGAGTTGGTTAGGTATTGTTGTGTGTCTATTCACTATTATTATGTTGTTATTCTCTTTTATCAATATAAATCCATTTGGAGTTGTCAGAATTTGATATGTTAGTAATATCCCAATGGTCTATTTTTATGTATTCATGAGATGCTTTGTTGGTGTTGTTGCTATTTATGTAGTAGTTTGAGGAATAATATGATTAAAGCCAATGAGTTGATCACTAATCATGATAAAAGGGTACAAAGAAAGGAATGCACTAGCAGATTACTTAGCAAATTATGACTTTGAAAATCAGCAAACAACAATTTTAATGAGCTACATACTCATGCCAAAGGATTTGTTAACATACATAAATCACAACTCAGGCCATCAGAATCAGGACAATGAAAGTCCATCAAAATTACAACACACAGGGAAGGGAGAGATCACTTTTGGATTACAACACACAGGGAAGGGAGAGATCACTTTTGGATTACAACACACAGTAGTTCTCTAAATCACTTCTCTATATCACTTTTGGATTAATTTAATATTATTTCTATTACATCATTAATTAAGTCTTTACTATTTGTAATTATTTTCTAATACGATATACATCTAAAAATATATTATTGACAAGTTATTTACTTCCACCAGAATTAATAATTTTTCTATTTTTTTTAAATTATCAATTTAAAATATGTAATTTAAAACTATTTATATTATATAAGACTATTAATTAAGTCTTTAATAATTTTAATTATTTTCTAAGTAATAACATCTAAAAACATATTATTGATTAGTATACTACTTCCATCCCAAATTAACAATTCTTCTAATATATTTTTTTTAAAAAAATTTGTCACTTTAAATATATAATTTCAAATTATAATTATTTTTCACTATGAAGAATGTACAAAATTTACATGATAATTCAAACAATCTACTTTTATGCTATAGTGAAAAATTATTAAACTACTCTTTTTTAATGAGCATGGAAATACTTGATACAATAGTTCAAAATGGAATAGGGGAATTAAATTATACACGAAATAATTGGATACAAGATGAAATTGTTAATTTAAACAATTTTTAGATACACATAAAAAAATAAGGACAAAAAATTGCTCATTTTGAACTCCATAATGTATTAATAGAACATTTATGAAAGCAATGTAATTGTCATGACCCGAGCCTACACCCTGGACGTGACCGACACTCGAAAACCATTGTTGGCCCCAAGCAAACCCTTGGGCTAACTCAACTCTTAGCAGAAGACCTACTCAATATAAGATAAACTCAAATGAAAGCTTTAACTCAAATAACTAACACAAAATATTTAAAGAAACATTCACTAGTCAAAGTGACAACTCAAGTCGTCTTAGACATCAATAACTAAAATGAACAAGACTCGTGAACTAATACTTTCCAACTATCTATGAAGACTCTACTAACTTAGATGGACGTCGGGACAAGACCCATGACATCCTGATAAAACTAGAATAAAAAAAGTACACAAGGGATCCTCCGAAAAGAAAGAAGACTCACCAACAACACTGAAGCTCAACTAGATCAAGAAGCACTGGATGCTGATCTTGGTTACATGTATCTGCATCATAAAAGATGCAGGCCAAATGACGTTAGTACATGGAATGTACGAGCATGTGAGGGGAATTCTAAAACAAAACATAAGCTTGAACTGGAACTGAAAGAAACACTTACCTCGTCTCAACTCAACTCAACTCATTTCAATACAAAGTAGTGATAAAGATGAAATATAAAGAAAAGCTTTAAAATAGTAGATAAACAACTCAATGTATTATAAAATACATTAGAAACTCTGTGTGTGTATATAAAGATACAAAATAACTCCGTGGAAAATTCTAACCGATAACCATCATTGTGAGCTATGTGATTATACAATGTTTAGTCTACGCTGCCAGAACTGCCCTATACTTTGCCGGGGTATAAAACCTAAACTACTAAGAGGATCCACTAGTTTATGCTAAAAAGCATTAAGGAATCATCTAAAAAGTAAGACCCTTTCTACCCACGTTGACTACATGATTTATGGAGACTTTGAGTTATCTAAACTCGTCCCCATATCGGTGCTCAATAATACTCCCAAAATGTAACTAGATCATATGTTTAAAAACATAACTCTTTCTGTGGTTTGAGATTATTACTCAAAAATCTTTATGTTAAAATAGGTGGTACTAAAATTGCTCATGAAAACTCTTTTTGAAATCGGTGTTTCCTCTCATCTTAAATGTGAAAACATTTACTCTTGAAAATACTTAGTTCCCATATATCATTTTAAAGAAAATGAACTCGGCTCTACTCTTTCTTCATTACTTAATGCTTAAGTCTTAAAACAAGTTTAAAACATTTGTAAAAGACTTTTTGAAAAGACTCGAAGAACTTTCAAGACTTGACTCTTAGCTCTACCTTGAATTTGAATTATGGATTCAAGGGTTATGATCTCATGTTATGGATGATCTCTCAATATTTAGACGTATCTTAGAGTGTAGAAATCAACTAGAAAGTTGTAACGACCCGATTCGGTTGTTAAGGAAAAGCCAATGGGGAAAGAATTGGGGTAGAAAACTTTTTGGTAGTAACTTGGAATTTCCTAACCTAGTCCAATTTTGGATGAAATCGGAGTAAATGAGGTCTAGGAAATTTTTTAACGAATTAGAGATATAATTATGAATTTTATTACATGAGTATATAGCTAAGACTTTAAGGAACCCATATGACTTTACGGAATCAAATTCGGGCGAGTAGAACTCCCAAACTGATCTTGAACAAGTATTTTTTAAGTGTCATGGGTTGAGGGTGTGTTGTTAAATGGGGGTTTGAAACTCTGAATTTAGCTCTCTATCTCCGTGCAAGCCGCCAGGGCGGGGCCGCTGTAGCGGGATGAGGTCTTCCAGAGTTGGACAGACGGGACTTAAGCTGAAAGTAAACCCCAAAAAGTTATTATTCTGCAAGTTTTGTTCTTGAGAGCTAAGGAACGATCTAGGGCAAGTTATTGACAGTTTTCCACCTCTTCTTGCACTAAATGTATGTTTTACTCCCCTAATCCATATTTCAATTCGTAGAACTTAGTTTCTTGGGTAATTATTGTTGGGCGAAGGTTTTGATCTGGGAATTATGATGGAAAAAGCCCAAATTTGGATATTGCTATCATGGGTTTTGTCTTGGGTTAGTTATAATTCGGGTAAATTAGACCTTAATTATTTATCCTCACATTATATTGATTGTGTGTAGACCAAGAACAAGCGAAAAGAATCTAGAAAGGGAAGAATCAAGTTTCTTAGGAGTAAACAATATTTGTTTGCGGTAGGTGATGGTTTGATTTCATGTTTGTGTGATGTATGTTAGTATTTGCTTCATTCTAATGCATATATGTATGCAAATGTTACATTATTGATCACATCTAATGTAAATGAGTATGAATGAATGATTGTAAGCCATGAATGAACACTTTATTGTATGATTATGAGAATGTACATTGTGATTGTGACATGTTGAATGGATCGGGTGTCACATTCCGACACCCTAACTGGGATTGGATGTCACTTGCTGATATACATATTGGATCGGGTGTCACATTCCGACACACTAACTTGGATCAGGTGTCACGATCTGGCACACTAATAGTTTGGGTATGGGTTCCATGAGAGAACCATTGACTTGTCATATATGCGTATTGTTGAGAATGTGGAATTGTACATTGCTTCTGAAATAATAACTGATATTGTATATGTTCGGTATATGTGTGTTTACTATGTTATGACTGCTGATATGTATGTTTCACTTATGGGAATAGCCGCGTGATCCCACGAGTATATTGTGGTTGTGTACAAATACTGCACTTGTTCTTTTCTTGTTGAGTACAGGGTATCTTCAGGAGGCTATTGATAGATCTCAGCTAGAAGATCATTGATCGAGACCGGATTTCAACGGTGAGCTAGTTCTTTCAGCCTGCCATGGAGTCCTTCTTATTGTTTAGTCCATTTCCTTTAGACTTAGACTATTTAGTTATTTCTTAAGTTAGTTGGGGTTGTAGACTTGTTAGTTAATCAGAGTTTTGGTACAATGACTTTCAGGTTCTAAGGGTTATTTCCATATTAGTTGTTAGATGCTAGTTGAACTTCCAGAATTTATGGGGACTCTATATTAATTATATGGTTATTTAAACCCGCTTTCATAGATTTATATGCATATTATTTTTGTTAAATTGCTTAGTTGGGCTATAGTAATGGTTCTCGCATCGAAGGGTTAGTGTAGGTGTCAATCACGATGGTCTGGGTCATGACAAAGTTGGTATTAGAGCCCTAGGTTTGTTGATCTCATTGTATCAAAACGAGTCTAGTAGAGTCTTGAGGAACGGTCTTGAGATGTGTGTACTTCTCTTCGAGAGGCTATAGGACTTTAGGAAATCTCTTTTCTACTCCTTTCATGCTATTACTTGAATCCAATTGGTATATGGGTGATACAAATTGGTATCTTTCCTAATTCACTTTATGGTCCGAACTAGAGCAACAGAAGTGGTAACACCATCATTAGCAAGAGAAGATGTGTATAGACTACTGAAAGTTTAATAGGATCACCATTCATAACAAATATCCACTGCCTAGGATAGATGATATTTTTGGTCAGTTGCAGGGGGCATCAGTTTTCTCTAAGATTGATCTAAGGTCTGGTTATAATCATCTAAAGATTAGACCAGAAGATATACCAAAAATAGGATTCGGGACCTGCTGTGGGCACTGCGAGTTTTTAGTGATGTCGTTTGGGTTGACAAATGCAAGTGCAACTTTATGAGTTTGATGAATGGGGTGCTCAAACCATTTCTAGATTCGTTTGTTATGGTGTTTATTGATGGAATTTTAGTTTATTCTAAGAGTGAGGAAGAACATGCTGACCATCTTCATATGGTTTTGAGTGTCCTTGGGATATAAATATTGTATGCTTTTTTTTTTTTTCAAGTGTAAGTGTTGGTTGACTTCGGTTGCCTTTTTGGGGCATGTAGTTTCAAGGGAAGGGGTAATGGTAGTTCCCCAAACTATTGAAGTAATCAGGAATTGGGTCCGACCTAGTTCTGTGACTGAAATTAGGAGTTCTGTGGGGCTCGCTAGCTACTATCGTCGCTTGTGAAGGGATTAAGGTTAGATTTGCAGATTCAAGCTTATAGGTGACAACATTCAAGAAGTTCTAGTAAGGGACGACTAATTAATGAACACCATTACTTTGGAAAATGCATTGGTATTGTTGTCATAACATGTATGGGTTGTTTAGCGAATGATGAAATTAAGTTATGCCAATTGAGATTAGAAGCTATACTACGATTTCATGGATTAATTGTGTATCAAGAGGGTTAGGATACAATTGCTCCAATAGCAACGATGCTTACTTGGTTAATTTATTAAGTGTGTTAAAATTGTGGAGAACCAAGGCATATGAGGAGAGATTGTCCCCATCTGTGCATGTCTGACCCCGTGCTGCAGAAGGCCAGAGTAGTGGTAACCACAGGCAACGGTAGTAATGGCAGAGAATGTCCACAAGAAGGGCGAAGAGGAAATCAGCGAGACCATGGAGGCTGGGGAAATGGTAATGCATGTAGAGAAGCAGTGCAACTAGGCAAGGAGGTTTCCCGTCAAGATGACAGAGCTCAGTTTTATGCTTTTCCGGGCAAGACCGAGGGTGAGGTGTCTGATGCAGTGATCACATGTACTATTCTTTTCTATGATCGAATGATTTCTATTTGGTTTGATCTGGGTTCTACTTATGCATTCATGCCCATTCAGTTTGCCTTAGGATTTGACGGGGTTTGTGATATGCTTGATGCCCCAATCCATGTTTCTATTCTAGTGGAAGAGTCAGTCATAGTCACCCATGTATATCGTGTTTGTCCTGTTGTGTTTATGGATTTTTAGACTTGGGTTGATTTAGTTATTTCGGATATGACTAACTGATATAATCTTAGGCGTGACTTGGTTGTCCCTCTATTATGTTGTGCTTAATGGTAATGTTAAGTCGGTAACTCTAGAGATTCCTGGTAGGGAAAGGTTAGAGTGGGAAAGGGTGTACATGCCTATGCCAGCTAAGGTCATATCTTTCGTGTGGGCTAGGAAACTGGTGGGCCAAGGGTGTTTGGCGTAATTGGCTCATATTCGGGATGTTGATGTTGAGTCTCCCTCTTTTGAGTCTATTCATGTAGTGTCTGAATTCAAGATAGTGTTTCCTACTAATTTGCCTAGTTTGCCTCCAGATAGAGATATAGATTTCTGCATTGACTTGGAAACTGGCACTCGCTCCATCTCCATTCCTCCTTATCGCATGGCTCTGGCAAAATTGAGAGAGCTTAAAGCTCAAATCCAGGAGCTTCTTTATAAATGTTTCATCCATCCTAGTGCTTTCCCATAGAGTGCTCCTATCTTGTTAGTTAAGAAGGAGGAGGGTAGTATGAGGACTGGTGATTTTATCTTAGCCATAAATGAGTGGATTGAAATCGGGATGACAATTTGATGGATAAAGAAAGTCCCATTGAGTATACTTGGGTGAAGACAATAGAGGATTTTAGTAAGAAAGTGGGTATAAAATTGGGTTAGTCCTTTGAATTTGATGGGTATACCTGAGTTTGAGGTGTCATGTCGACAAAAAGGTAGACTTCATAGAGATAGTCAGGGCTAACTGAGCATAATAGTAATAAGAGTTCGTGATGTATTTATATTGTGCGGGGATGAAACTATATAATAATATTGTTGGTAAGCAAATTTTGTATAGTAATTACGACTTGCAAGTATCTAAGGTTGTGGTTTTCTAATGTTTGTTGAATAACGTGGTTGTATGAAAAGTTTGAAGAGATAGTGGGACACCACTCGAATAGAATTTAAAAGAGCTAGAGTCTTAATGAAGAAAATATAATGGGATGTAGTACAAACTTTAAAGAGAGGCGAGAGCAAGAATATTGTATTTGATTGCAAAGACTAAAGGTTATCTTTAGATGGGTAGATAATTGGGTTTAAAGACGCGTGATTTCATTTGTTTTGCAGTGGCTATGGTAATATGTAACGGGTCCATCAGATTTGGAAAAGACTTGAGAAAGGAGTGTACATACATTAGCTCGAGTGTGATGATAAATGCTTTGTTTTTGTTTTGAGTTTAGCAATGACTACGATTGAATTGTTAGCGAAAGATGTTGTAAGATCGGCGGAGATGCGATCAATGATAAGCGAAGATCCATGAATTCATAAAAAATTTCAAGGTATAAGCTAATATTGATAGATAAAGGAATTGAGTTATACAGTTGAATTACAATTTAAAATTTTCATTGTAATGTCTATATTCGTGGTGATATATTTTGTTAAGGTATGAATTTGCAAGGTGAGAAATGATCAATTGTATCAGATATTTAGCATTTGAAAGGACTTACACCTGGGATGAGTCATAAAGTTATTATTGTTGATTGTTAAGTACCTAAGGTTTTCATTTAAAAGTGTTGGTTTAGAGTAAGGTAAATGGTCGGAGTGTTTATGATGGTTGTTAGTATTGAGAGTGTGGGATTTAGTGGAATGATGTGAAGAGTATGTGGAGTCAACTAAATGGAAAGGGCTGTTATCGGCTCTTCGGAGGAAAACCTTTAGTGTTATTTGATAAATTCTCGCGTGACTATCTATATTATTTTGTACATGATTGTGAGTATGATTCACTAAACAATGCTCACGTATGTTTTCACTTTTGTGGGTGGATCCCTAGTGGTGGATCAGGTGTACTAATCCTGCGATGTTCTCTTGGTTGAGTGGGATGATTTGGGAAGACGTGGTTATTTTAGATGACTTATGTGGTGTTGTCTTGGAGTTGTTCAAGTATTTCAGTGGTTCTACATATACCACCTTGCTTATGAGAGTTTATAGAAGAGCTACCATGCGTATCTATGGTTGTCTGACAATTTTAATATTCATCTATTCGTTAAGGTCATGTATTGTGGTTGAATACGGGGATCATTGGGTCGAATTCTACTGTTCTTAAGAAGTAATCTACAATTACTAAATCTAGCATTTTGATAGTGTTGTTGGAGGGTTTGTATTCTTGGACATATCCCTCGATGACTATCTAGTGTCTAAAGATCAATTTTTTATAACTTAAGCTCATGGAAATTTTTGTTGTGAGAAGGAGTTGTTGATAAGAACTATGATTGTTCGGTATTATGAGTGTGTGTTGGTTGGTTCAGGTTCAATTCTAATTGTAAAGAGTATTGATTTATAATTTCATCATGCTTATGTGAGAAAAGATTCATCCTAATGATTGTGTCAAGGTCCTTGATAGCATGTTACGGGCATGGGTACAATCAACTTTGGTGGGTATTGGGAATCGATTTTGTTGTTAGTTAAGTCTATATACTACAATAATTATCCCTCGAGTATTGAGATGACTTCATTAAGGCATTGTATGTGAGGATGTATAGGTATTCAATTGGTTGGTTTGGGGATGGAGATTACATTATAAAAAGAGACTTAGTTTTGTTAAACCAAGACCTTCAATATGATGAAGAACCGGTTTCCATTCTTGATCACTATGTATGGAAGCTAAGGACCAAGGATATAAAGTCCGCGAAAGTTCAATGGAAGCATTGTCCGATTGAGAAAGCGACTTGGAAAACCGAGAAGGATATGCGAGATAAGTTTCCCCAACTATTCAACGATGCAAATACTACTCTACCCTTACTTTAGCCAATCTTTCCTAGTTGATCACTCAGGGACGAGTGATGGGTAAATTGATATCTATTATAATGACCTGATTTCGTCATTAGGGAAAAGCCAATGGGGAAAGAATTGGGGTCAGAAAACATTTTGGTAGTAACTTGGAGTATCCTAACCTAGTCCAGTTTTGGATGAAATCGGAGTAAGTGAGGTCTATGGAAATATGGTGATGAATGAAAGATCTAATTATGAATTTGATTACATGAATAGATAGCTAAGATGATAAGGAACCCGTATGACTTTACAAAATCGAAATCAGGCGAGTAGAACTCCCGAAACTGATCTTAGTGTGAATGGGTATTTTCTAAGTGTCATGGGTTGAGGGTGTGTTTTGAAATTGGGGTTTGAAACTCTAAATTTAACTCTCTGTCTCTGTGCAAGCCACCAGGGTGGGATCATTCCCGCTAGGGCGGGGCCGCTGTTGTAGGATGAGGTCCGCCACAATGGGACAAATGTAGCTCAAGTCGAAAATAAACCCCAAAAACGTAATTATTCTGCAAGTTTTATTCTTGAGAGCCTAGGAACGACTCAGTGCAAGTTCTTGATAGTTTTCCACCTCTTCTTGGACTAAAGGTAAGGATTTTACTCCCCTAATCGTATTTCAATCCGTAGAACTTAGTTTTTTGGGTAATTATTGTTGGGGGAATGTTTTGATTTGGGAATTATGGTGGAAAAAGCCCTAATTTGGATATTGGGATCATGGGTTGGGTCTTGGGTTATTAGGTTAGTTATAATCCGGGTAAATTAGACCTTAATTATTGATCCTCCTGTTATATTGATTGTTTGTAGACCAAGAACAAGCGGAAAGAATCTGGAAAGGGAAGAATCAAGTTTCTTAGGAGGGTTCAAGCTTTGTTCAAGGTAGGTGATGGTTTTATTTACTTTTTGTGTGATGCATGTTAGTATCATTGTAATGCATGAATGTATGCGATGTTGCACTATTGATCACACCTAATGTAAATGAGTATGAATGAATGATTGTAAGCCATAAATCAACACTTGATTGTATTATTATGAGAATGTACATTGTGATTGTGATTGTGGCATGTTGAATGGATTGGACGTCACATTCCGACACATTAAATAGGATAATATGTCACGTACCAACATACATATTGGATCGGGTGTCATCTTTTGACACACTAACTGGGATCGAATGTCACGTACCGACATAATATTGGATCAGGTGTCACGTTCCGACACACTAACTTGGATTGGGTGTCACGATCTGACACACTAACAGTTTGGGTATGGGTTCTATGAAAGGACCATTGACTTGCCATATATGCGTAATGTTGAGAATGTGGAATTGTACATTTCTCTTGAAATGATAACTGATATTGTATATGTTCGGTATATGCGTGTTTACTATGTTGTGACTGCTGATATATATGTTTCACTTACGAGAATAGCTTCGTGATCCTACCAGTACATGGTGGTTGTGTACTGTTACTGCATTTACTCTTTCCCTATTGAGTATAGGGCATCTTCAGGTGGTTATTGATGTACCTCAGCTAGGAGATCAGTGATCGAGACCAGATTTCAAGGGTGAGCCATTTCTTTCAGGTAGCCATGGAGTCCTTCTTATTGTTTAGTCCATTTCCTTCGCACTTAGACTATTTAGTTATTACTTATATTAGTTGGGGTTGTACCTCTTTTCTTAGACTCGATAGTTAATCATAGTTTTGGTATGATGACTTTCAGGTTCTAGGGGTTATTTCCGCATTAGTTGTTAGATGTTAGTTGAAATTCTGGAGTTTATGAGGACTCCATATTAATGATATGTTTATTTAAACTTGCTTCCGTAGCTTTAAATGCCTAGTACTTTGGTTAAATTGCTTAGTTGGGTTGTAGTAATGGTTCTACCATCGGAGGGTTAGTGTGGGTGCCAATCACGATGGTCTGGGTCGTGATAAAAACATAGGTATGATTCGAGGGAACTCAAATGGAGAAAAGGTCGAAAAGGTAGAGGACCTGATGACCCTGGCATACTGAGTGGCGCAGGGTGCTAGACCCTAAACTACATAAGGGAGGTTGGGGCGCACTGAGTGGGGTCACGCCCCAGAGCGAAAACTACAGAACCCAACTTCTAGTGCACTGTTGTGGCAGTGTGCCAGCCCCTGCCCAGAACTTTCCGATGAATTTTCTTACTCGTTTTCTAACCCCAATTCACCTAGAATTGAATGGTTCTCCCCAATCACTTAGATTCTAATACCCAACAAAAGTACATAAGAATATACTCAAAACAACTCTTAAACTCCAAACGATTATCTCAAGAAATCATCAAATCCATCCTAATTCAAGAACAGATCCAATACTTCAAGAAACTAATCAAGACTTCAAACTCTTTAACCTAAAGAACGAAATTACAGTGAAAATAATATGATTGGCGCGTGGGTGTACGAACCCAATGCTATGTGAACTCACTATAACACCTCGGGAAACTAGTAGGTGAAACTAGAGCCTTACGAGCTTGTTGTTGAGTTTGATATGGGGTTTTATATTGTAAAATGAGTTCCTGAGCTTAGGTTGAGGGGCTTAGGGGTTAAAAGTAGAGGTATGACCCCTAAGGACCAACAAAGGGTCCTTGAGGAGGACCCTAAAGCCTAACCCCAAGGCTGCCCCAAGAACCAAAAAGCTGTTAAAATTGCCATGACCTATGGATGGGACCTACTGGGCGTAGGTCCATCCACGCCTCGTAGATCTTAGTCGTAGGTCAAGACCTCTAGATGAGGAGTTGCTTAACGAAACCACGGACCTGCAGTACAGAGCGTCACCCTACTCATTGTCCGTGGGTTGGGTGGGTGTGAATCTCACCTGGGAATCTGCCTAGGCTTGGCCAATTAAGGTGCAAGTTGGAAAATTCTAAATTAATTAGTTAGTGATTGGGACAGATTTTATTGTTGTATTTCACTTATTTAAGGATTTTTTAAATTATTAACTACCCTTTACAACTCATTATTCCCAAATCTCAAAAATAGAAACCACCTCCTCTCTAAATAATTCTCTCTCTAGAAACCTCCATTGAAGAAGAAGAAGAGGATCAACAACTCACCTTTTCTACCCAAATTCATGGAGATTCATCAATTAAGGTATGGTAGTTTTTATTCATGGTTAACTTTTCATCCATGAAGTCCTTAAATTCTCTATTTCAAGGTAGATAAAGTCTCCAAAACCTAGGGTTTCTATTCTAAGCCATGGATTCTTTCTCAAAACATTTTCATTGATTTAGTTAATGTATATTATGATTGAATTGTTGATTATCAAGGTTTTTATGAGAAAATCCCCCATTAATCCATGTTTTCCCCATAACCCTAGTTTGTGACTTGTGAATTGGGTGAATTGAAGAAATTATGAGTTTCTTGTTAATGTAGTTTGGTTCATTGAATCATGTCACCATCTATATCCAATGTAGTAATCCAAGATTGATTGGTTGAATGTGATCTATAGCCTTGAGGGGAAAAAATATGATAATTGACTATATGTATGAGATTTGTGTGTATACGATTGGATTGCTTTGAGAGTAAAGTAACTACAATATAATCTAATTTTTGTGTTTATTGGATGATGATCCTTATGTACACACTTAGGTATGAAGATCATGTAATGTGAAAGGTTTGTCACATATAGTGGATTCTAAGGGTTGAAGACTAGTCTCCCCTAATGAATCTAGGAGCTATAGAATGAGTTTGTGGATTTAAAGCCAAGACATTCTTCCTTCATTATCAAATTAAACCAAGACATGATGTAAACTCAAATGGGAGTTGATGCTTAGCAGCAAGAGGATATGAAATTGAGATGGAAGCTTTTACATTAGTTGAGTTCGGCTTCCCAAATGGGTTCCTTCTACACTAGTTGAGTCCGGGTTCCCAAAGTAGTTGTCTCATGAGATGGAAACCTTCTACCATAGTTGAGTCCGGGTTTCTAGAAGCAACCTCCTTATCCCATAAACTGTGTACCCATATATGTCTTTAGCTAGTGGATCCACGTAAGCTAAGAGTTTTAGTTCTACCTTAGGGAAGTAGGACAACCCCTTTTTGGTGTAGGGCAGACACCAGATTCCATGATTAAGCTCTCATGATCTATGTCAGTTAAAGCTAATCCTACTATGATAGAATAAAATAGAGTTGGAGTTATGAACTATAATTACTTAATGAGTTTTCTTAATGTGGGTAGGAGTGTGAGATCTTACTCATGCATTGCACATGGATGCTTTGATGGTTCTTATGGTTTGTTTCCATTATGAGGAGATGATTATATATTGAATATTCTTGTATGATATACCTTTACATTTATTTCCATGATACTTCATAAACTTGATCAAATGAATAGTTTTCAACTAAAATATCCCTTTTTAGAATATTTAATGATTGTCATGCATAGCTACCATACTTAGTGCAATTTTTGTACTAACCCATATTTCTTCTGTATTTTCTACTAAGTTTAGGTTACAGCATTTGAGGTGATTCCTTCTAGTTCGATGCTTGGATTGATTCTCTCCAAGGCTTGTGGTATGTCCTCATGGATCCGAGGACAATTTCTCTATTGTTTGTTTCATTCCTATCACTGTACTAGATATTTTTAGACTTTCTATTGTAAGGGCTGTGACCCTATTGCTTTGAGGCTTTGATTGTATTAGATGGCTTAATGAGACTATGTTTAGACTTCTGTTTTACTTCTATGAAATTTTCCTTAAAGACTTGAAATTGTGTTTTATTCTTTATTATTCTATACTTATGTGATGATGATAAGCTAAGTGGCTTAATTGGGTCCTTTTGAGATTTCAATTTCCATGTTACGTCTAGGGGGTGCCCTTGGGTCATGACTAACTCGGTAATGAGAGCAAAAGGTTTAGAATGATTCTAGGATGATGTCTCATAAGCCACGTCTAGTAGAGTATTGTTCATAGTGTGAAACGCTCCACATTTATGAGTGAGAGGCTATAAGATGTTAGGAAATTACACTTCTTTCATTACTTTTGAGTCGTGCCTTAGAGTCTAACTCTATAAAAGTCCCTCTTCTAATAACTCTTGTGTCTTCAAAAAATGAATACATAAAGGGAAAATGCTAGAACATGGGAGGATAATATGAACAGAGGAGCTCCTCAAGATAATCAAGCTCCTCAAGACAACCAAGCTCCGGTTAATCCAATGGCCAAAAATGTAACTCAAGAGGAGTTTAGGTCCACTATCCAAATGATGACTCAAGCCACAACGACTCAAGCTCAAGCCGAAACAAATCAAGCCCAAGCTATAGTGACTCAAGCCAATAGAGATGTTGGGCCCTATGTGAACCCTAATATCAACTCCGTGGATTCAAGGTTGAGAGATTTCATAAGAATGAATGCTCCTATGTTCTTTGGTTCCAAAGTGGGTGAAGATCCTCAAGAGTTTGCGGATGAGGTCTTGAAGATAACTGATGCTATGGGGGTGACTTCTATAGAGAAAGTGGAGCTAGCCGCTTACCAATTGAAGGGGGTGGCCCAAGTATGGTATACTCAATGGAAGAGGAATATGCCAGAAGGAGAGGGTCCCATAGGTTGGGAGGTGTTCAAGTAAGCATTCCTTGATAGGTTCTTTCCCTGAGAGAAGAGGGAAGAAAAGGTGGAAGAATTTATAAACCTTCGTCATGGAGGTATGAGTGTTAAAGAGTATTCTCTAAAATTTATCGAATTGTCCAAGTATGCTCCATTTATGGTGGTGGACCCTAGGGATGAGATGAATAGGTATGTGACGGGTATATCCAAGGTGGTAAGAAAAGAATGTCGTACGACAATACTTCTTCATGACATGGATCTCTTACGTCTTATGGTGTATGCTTAATAAATGGAGAGTAAGAATCTCCAAGGCAATAGGGAGGTGAAAAGAGCTAGAATCGGTGAAGAGAATTTGTCCAATGATAAGTCTGATGGGAAAGGTTGGCAAAGTTTCAAGCAAAAATTCTCCAACCAAGGCTCCTCTAACACTCCAAGGGTCAACAATGATAGGGTGCCCAACCCTAAACCACAAGGAGGTAATAGTGGTGGTTATTATGTTGCTAGGCCTAATTGTGCAAAATGTGGTAGAAAGCATGAAGGCAAATGTTTAGTTAGCTCGGATGGGTGTTATGGGTGAGGCAAGAGTGGCCACAAGATGAGAGATTGTCTTACGCTCAAGGTTAAGGGGAGAGAAGATAAGCAAACTCCTCCAAGTGGTTCCAACTCCAATGCTCAAAAGAAAAAATTGATTTTATGCTCTTCAAACCCGAGGTGACCAAGAGAGCTCCCTGAATGTAGTGACCGGTATGTTACAAGTCTTTTCTATTGATGTATATGCTTTATTATATCTCGTTGCCACTTTGTCCTTTGTTACACCTCTTGTGGCTATGAAGTTTGAAATACTCCCTAAAATATTAGTACAGCCTTTTTCGGTTTCCACCTCAGTTGGTGACTCGTTAGTGGCAAAAAGAGTCTATAGAAGCTGTCCTATCTCTTTGTCTCACAAAGTTACCCCAGTGGATTTGATAGAGTTAGACATGTTTGATTTTGATGTAATTTAGGGTATGGATTTGTTGAATGCATGTTATGCCTCTATAGATTGTAGGACCCAGGTAGTCAAATTTCAATTTCCAAATGAGCTAATTTTAGAGTGGAAAGGGGGAATCTATTCCTAGAGGTCAAATTATTTGTTGTCTCAAAGATAGGAAAATGATCTCCAAGGGGTGCATTTATCATATTGTTAGGGTGATGGATGTTGAGTCCAAAGTCCTTTCTTTAGAGTCAGTCCCCGTGGTGAGTGAGTTTTCGAAAGTCTTTCCTGATGAATTGCCCGACATTTCTCCCGAACAGAAAATAGATTTTGGCATTGATCTTTTGCCAGATACACAACGTATCTCCATCCCTCGTTATAGAATGGCTCCGGCTGAGTTGAAAGAGTTAAAGGAACAACTAAAGGATTTGCTAGACAAGGGTTTTATTCAACTGAGTATCTCTGGGGTGCTCCGGTGTTGTTTGTAAGAAAGAAAGATGGGTCCCTTAGAATGTGTATTGACTACCGCCAATTGAACAAAGTAACCATAAAGAATAAATATCCCTTTTCAAGAATCGATGACATGTTTGATCAACTCCAAGGGGCAAGTTACTTCTCAAAAATTGACCTTCGTTTGGGCCACCATCAACTTAGGGTGAGAGGGAATGATATACCCAAGATGGCTTTCCAAATTAGGTATGGGTACTTTGAGTTCCTCATGATGTCATTTGGCCTAACTAATACCCCGACGACATTCATGGATCTAATGAATAGGGTGTTTTGACACTACCTCGATATGCTTATGATCGCATTTATTGATGATATTTTGATCTATTAAAGGAGTGAGGGTGAACACATGGACCATTTGAGGATTGTATGCAAGTCCTTAAAGATTACCCATTATATGCAAAGTTTAGTAAATGTGAGTTTTGATTGAGGTCCGTAGCCTTCCTTGACTATATTGTGTCTAGTAAAGGTATTGAGGTAGATTCCAAGAAGACGGATGCAGTCAAGAGTTGGCCTAGATCTCTAACTCCTATCGATATTAGAAGTTTTTTGGGTTTAGCCAGTTATTATAGAAGATTTTTTGAGGGTTTTTCCTCCATTGCTTCTCCGTTGATGGCCTTGACTCAAAAGAAGGCTAAATTTGAGTGGTTAGAATCTTGTGAGAAAAGCTTCCAATAGTTAAAGGATAGACTTACTTCTGCTCTGGTGTTGACCTTACCGGAGGGTACTGATAGGTTTGTGGTGTATTGTTTTGCTTCGAGAGTAGGATTAGGGTGTGTACTTATGCAACATGGTAAAGTGGTTTCCTATGCTTCGAGGCAACTCAAGGTACATGAGAAGAATTATCCAACCCATGATCTTGAATTAGCAGCGGTGGTGTTTGCCTTGAAAATATGGATACATTACTTGTATGGGGTTCATATAGATGTTTTCACTGATCACAAAAGTCTCCAACATGTGTTTACCCTAAAGGACTTGAATCTCTGACAAAGAAGGTGGTTAGAGCTTTTAAAGGATTATGACATGAGTGTCTTTTACTACCCCAGTAATGCTAATGTTGTGGCAGATGCACTTAGTAGACTATCCATGGGTAGTGTGACCCACATAGAGGACGAAAAGAAAGAGTTAGTCTCTGATGTGCATAGGTTGGCCTAGTTAGGTGTCCAACTAGTAGATTCTCCCAAAGGTGGTTTCACGGTTCATAAGGGCTCCGAATCATATTTTGTTGTAGATGTGAAGTCGAAGCAACACCTTGATCCTATATTGATGGAGTTGAAAGAATCGGTACTTGGGAAATCCGTAGAGGATTTCTCCCAAGGGGGAGATAGGGTACTTAGGTACCAAGGTAGATTATGTGTCCTAGATGTGGATGGGCTAAGGGAGAAAATTTTAGAAGAGGCTCATGATCTGGATATTCTATTCATCCGGGAGCCACCAAAATGTACATCTACGGGAAGTCTATTGGTGGAATGGTATGAAAAAGGATATTGTGGGATTTGTAGTCATATGTCCTAATTTTCAACAAGTCAAGGTTGAGCAATGAAGGTCGAGAGGCTTTTTGCAAGATATGCCAATTCCCACTTGGAAGTGGGAAGAGGTGAATATGGATTTATTGTGGGGTTGCCCCGTACTCGAAGGCAATATGATTCTATTTGGGTCATTGCTGATAAAATGACCAAATCATCTCACGTCATTCCCGTCAAGGTGTCTTACTTGGTGGAAGACTATGCCAAGTTGTATATAAAGGAGATAGTGAAGTTGCATGGGGTTCCTCTATCTATCATTTTGGATCGGGGACCTCAATTTACTTCTTACCTTTGGAAGTCATTCGAAAAAGGGCTTGGCACTAAGGTGAAGCTTAGCACCGCTTTCTACCCTTAAACGGACGGTCAAGCAGAATGTACCATCCAAACTCTAGAGGAAATGTTGAGGGCATGTGTTATGGATTTTAAAGGTAATTGGGACGACCACTTTCCCTTGGTTGAATTTGCCTACAATAATAGTCATCACTCAAGTATTGGTATGGCTTTTTTTGAAGCTTTGTATGGTTGGAGATGTAGGTCTCAGATTGGTTGGTTTGAAGTATGGACATTGCTCTAATTGGTTCCCAACTAGTTTATGAGGCCATTCAAAAAGTTCGACTCATCAGAGAGATGAAGATGGCCCAAAGTCGGCAAAAGTCTTATGTCGATGTTAGGAGAAGGGATCTAGAATTTGAAATTGGTGATTGGGTCTACTTGAAAATCTCAACTATGAAGGGTGTGATGAGGTTTGGTAAAAAGGGGAAACTTAGCCCCCGGTATGTGGGCCCATTCCAAATCTTGGACCGTGTTGAAAAAGTTGCATATGAGCTAGACTTAACGAATGAGTTGGCTTCCGTTCACCTGGTATTTCATGTTTCCATGCTTAAGAAGTGCATTGGGGATCTGGTATCCATAATTCCTTTAGAGGGTTTAGGAGTTGATGAGAGTCTATCCTATGAGGAGGTTCCGGTGGAAATTTTTGACCGGCAAGTGAAAAAGTTGAGAAACAAGTATGTAGCTTCTGTAAAAATTTTATGGAGGAATCATTTAGTTGAGGGTACTACATGGGAAGCCGAGGCTGATATGAAGTCCCATTATCCTCATCTCTTTCCTTCTACTCCTAATCAAGTTTGAGGTAATTAGTCTCTTTTGAGTTTTAGTGTTTTGGAAGTCATGTGTGAATTATGTGCTTTTCATGGTTTCCTTAGATTATGCATGTTCTTGATGAAATTCACGTTTAATAATAAAATGAGTTTTTTTGATTTAAATGTTGATGTGCATTTAGTATGAGTTGCATATATGTTTCATGAGGTGAATTGTTGAACATGCCTAAATATGCTTTGGAGAATAATTGCATATATTGATTCATGATGTTATGATGAGCATGATTTGAGTTGGATAAGGTAATGCCTCCAATGAAATTATAAATGTTGAAGTTTTCATGCATAATTGGTTTGTAGATGTAGTTCCTACTTCCTAGTGTTGCATTGAGTATGTTTGAGATGGAGTTGATGTTTCCTCCTAGTTTTGTGCATTTTTATGATGTTTCATGCATGATGGGCAGCTAGTGTTGAGTCTTTATTTTTGTAAAGTGCTTAAAGTGTCATTCGAGGATGAATGTCCCCAAGGAGGAGATAATGTAACACCTCGGGAAACAAGTAGGTGAAACTAGAGCCTTACGAGTGTGTTATTGAGTTTGATATGGGGTTTTATGTTGTAAAAAGAGTTCCCGAGCTTAGGTTGAAGGGTTAAACGTCAAGGTAAGATCCCTCAAGGACCAACCAAGGGTCCTTGATGAGGACCCTAAAGCCTAACCCCAAGAACCAAAAAGTTGTCAAAATTGTCATGACCTACGGATGGGACCTACTGGGCGTAGGTCCATCCACACCCCGTAGGGCTTAGTCGTAGCTCAAGATATCTATATGAGGAGTTCCTGAACCTAACCACGGACCTGCAGGATGAGGTGTCACCCCACTCACGGTCCCTGGGTTGGGTGGGCATTAGTCTCACCTGGGAATCTACCTAGGCTCGGCCAATTAAGGGGAAAGTTGGTAAATTCCAAATTGATTAGTTAGTGATTGGGTACAATTTTTATTGTTTATTTCACTTATTTAAGGCTTTTTTAAACTATTAACTACCTTTTACAACTCATTATTCCCAAAACTCAAAAATAGAAACCACCTCCTATCTAAATAATTCTCTCTCTAGAAACCTCCATTGAAGAAGAAGTTAAGGTCTAGGGCTTAAGAACTCACCTTTTCTAACCAAATTCGTGGAGATTCATCAATTAAGGTATGGTAGTTTTGATTCATGGTTAACTTTTCATCTTTGAAGTCCTTAAATTCCCTATTTCTAGGTAGATAAAGTCTCCAAAACCTAAGGTGTCTATTCTAAGCCATGGATTCTTTCTCAAATCGTTTTCATTGATTTAGTTAATGTATATTATGATTGAATTGTTGATTATCAAGGCTTTTATGAGAAAATACCCCATGAATCCATGTTTTACCCATAACCATAGTTTGTGACTTATGAATTTGGTGAATTGAATAAATTATGAGATTGTTCTTAATGTAGTTTGGTTCATTGAATCATGTCACCATCTATATCTAATGTAGTAATCCTAGATTGATTGGTTGAATGTGATCTATAGCCTTGAAGGGCAAAAATATGAGAATTGACTATATGCATAAGATTTGTGTGTATACAATTTGATTGCTTTGAGAGTAAAGTAACTACATTATAATCTAATTGTTGGGTTGATTGGATGATGATCCTTATGTACACACTTAGGTATGAAGATCCTGTAATGTGAAAGGTTTTTCACATATAGTGGATTCTAAAGGTTGAAGACTAGTCTACCCTAATGAATCTAGGAGTAATAAAATGATTTTGTGGATGGAATTCCAAGACATTCTTCCTTCATTACCAACTTAAGCTAAGACTTAATATAACTCAAATGGGAGTTGATGCTTAGAAACAAGAGGATATGAAAATGATATGGAAGCTTTTACTAATATTAGTTGAGTCCGGCTTCCTAAATGGGTTCCTTCTACACTAGTTGAGTCCGGGTTCCCAAAGTAGTTGTCTTATGAGATGGAAACCTTCTACCATAGTTGAGTCCGGGTTTCCAGAAGCAACCTCCTTATCCCATAAACTATGCACCCACATAGGTCTTTAGCTAGTGGATCCACGTAAGCTAAGAGTTTTAGCTCTACCGTAGGCAAGTAGGAAAACCCCTTTTTGGTGTAGGGCGGACACCAGATTCCATGATCAAGCTCTCATGGTCTATGTTGGTTAAAGCTAATCCCACTATGATAGAATAAACTAGAGTTGGAGTTATGAACTATAATCACTTAATGGGTTTTCTTAGTGTGGGTAGGAGTATGAGATCTTACTCATGCATTGCACATGGATGCTTTGATGGTTCTTATGGTTTGTTTCCATTATGAGGAGATGATTATATGTTGAATATGCTTGTATTATATACCTTTACATTTATTTCCATGATACTTCATAAACTTGATCAAATGCATAGTTTTCAACTAAAATGTCCCTTTTTAAAATATTTAATAATTGTCATGCATTGCTACCATACTTAGTGCAATTTTTGTACTAACCCATATTTCTTCTGTATTTTCTACTAAGTTTAGGTTACGACATTTGAGGTGATTCCTTCTAGTTCGAAGCTTGGAATGATTCTTCCAAGGCTTGTGGTATGTCCTCATGGATCCGAGGACAATTGCGCTATTGTTGTTTCATTCCTACCATTGTGATAGATATTTTTAGACTTTCTATTGTAAGGGTTGTGACCCTATTGTTTTGAGACTTTATTGTAGTAGATGGCTTAATGAGACTATGTCTACACTTCCGCTTTACTTCAATGAAATTTTCCTTAAAGACTTGAAATTGTGTTTTATTCTTTATTATTCTATACTTATGTGATGATGATAAACTAAGTGGCTTACTTGGGTACATTTGGGATTTCATGTGCCATGTTATGTCTAGGGGGTACCCTTGGGTCGTGACACTCACATGCCTCTTAGGGATCAAACCCTTGATGAAATCTGCAGCCAAAAACCTCAAGAACTTGATGAACGCTTGACTTTTCTTCTTCTTTCCTCTTCTTGAACTTCTTTCAAAACCCTAGCGTAAATTATGATTTGTGTAAATTGAACCAAATTAGTTTATACCCCTACGTATTACCAAAATTCTCTTAAATCTGAAAGGGTAAGACAAAGACCAAAACTCCCCTCTTAAATCCGGGTAACTTTTCTTAACTAGACAACCCAACTTCAAATGGGCATATCTCCCTCATACGAGCTCGAAAATTAGCAAAATCGGTGGCATTAGAAAGAGGATTCCAAGTCCTTTAATTTGATATCTTATGGGTAACTCTTCCTATACTAAAAGTTATGGTCATTTGAAGTTGACCCTAAACTCATAACTTATGCATAACTTGCAAAATTTCAGATTTTGCTATTTCCAATTTAGTTCTTTCTATTTTTTGCTCTTTCAAATATAGAGGTTTTACAATATCTCCTCCGTGGAAACATTCATCCTTGAATGAGATTACTCTAAGTAGACTAAGGGTGGTAACATCTGACACCCAGCTCAAACACTCAATGCAAGGTAACACAACATTTCAACTTAAAATAAATGCCAAGAAAAGGAATAGTACCTTAAGTTGGAATTTCTCTCGATTCGAAGAGATGTGGGTATATCTTCTTCATATGCTCCTTAGATTTCTAAGTAGCTTCCTCAACACACTGATTCCTCTATAGAACCTTGACTGATGCTACCTCCTTGGTTCTCAACTTGCGAACCGGGCGATCTAGTATCTAAACGAGAATATCCTCATAAGATAAACTATCCTTAATACCAATATTTTCATTAGGTATGATAAGTGAAGGATCACCCATGCACTTTTTCAATATGGAATATGGAATACTGGATGGCCTGCTGCTAATTCTGACGGTAGCTCCAACTCATAAGCTACATTACTAATCCTCTTGGATATCCTATAAGGGCTAATACACCAGGGACTAAGCTTCCATTTCTTGCCGAACCTCATAACATCCTTCATGGGTGAAACCTTTAAGCCCAATCATCGACTTCAAACTCTAAGTCTCTTCTCCTAACATCAATATATGATTTATGACAACTCTGCGCTATTTTCAACCTCTCTTGAATGACCTTCACTTTCTCCATAGCTTGATGAACCAAGTTTGGTCCTATCAATCCAGCTTCACCAATCTCAAGCTATCTAATAGGAGATCTACATCTTCTCTCATAAAGAGCCTCATAAGGAGCTATTAGGATGCTAGAGTGATAACTATTATTTTAAGAAAAGTCTATAAGAGGTAAATGATCATCCTAATTTGCCTTTGAAATCTATCACACACTCCCTCAACATATCCTCTAAAGTTTGAATTGCACGCTCTGCTTGACCATCAGTTAGAGGATGAAAAACAGTACTCAAATTTACCTTGGAACCCAAACCTTTCTGGAAATACTTCCAAATTGTGCGGTGAATTGTGCGCTTCTATCTCAAATGATGGATGCCGGAACTCCATGAAGTCTGGCTACCTCTTGAATATACAACTTAGCATAATCTTCTGCTAAATGGGTAGTCTTTATCGATAAGAACTGGGCTGATTTAGTCATTCGATCTACAATCACCCAAATCGAATCATGCTACCTACGAGACTGTGGTAAACCTGTAATGAAATCCATATTGATCATCTCCCACTTCCATTTTGAAAGATCTATATTTTGAGCCATACCACCGGGCCTCTAGTGCTCTACCTTGACTTGTCGGTAATTTGGACACTTAGCAACGAACTCTGCAATACCCCTCTTCATACTACTCCACCAATAAACTTATCTCAAGTCGCGATACATCTTTGTGGAACCCGGATGGATAGAGTATATGGAGCTATGAGCTTCCTCCATAATCTTCTCTTGGAGTTCATCCACCTTTGGTACACACAATCTACCTTGATACCTCAATACACCATCTCCCCCTTGTTCAAAAGCCATCACTTTCTGCTTATGAACATTTGCCTTCAATTCAAGAAAAATAGGATCTTGGTCTTGTTTCTCTTTGACTTCAGACACTAGTGGCGATTCAGCCTCATTCATCATCACTACTCCTCCTTCATTGAAATCTATTATTCGGACTCCCAATCGTGAAAGTCTGTGTACATCTTTTGCTAACTCTTTCTTTCCTTCCTCAACATGGGCGGTACTACCCGTAGACAATCTGTTCAAAGCATCTGCAACAGCATTAGCCTTACCTGGGTGATAGAATATACTCATGTCATAATCCTTGAGCAACTCCAACCACCTACTTTGTTTGAGATTAAGCTCTTTCTGACAAAACACGTACTAAAGACTTTTGTTATCGTTGAACACATCCACATGAACACTATAAAGATAGTGACACCATATTTTAGATCGAATACTACAACAGCTAACTCTAGATCATGGGTTGGATAATTCCTATCATGAATCTTAAGTTGTCCTGAGGCATAAGTTATAACCTTTCCATTATGCATCAATACACATCCCATTCCAACTCTGGACGCATCGTAATATACCATAAAGCGTTGCGTACACTCGTGTAAGGTCAACACAAGGGTAGTAGTCAACCTAGTTTTCGATTCCTAAAAGCTTTTCTCACAAGCTTCAGACCATTGAAAATTAACTGTTTTCTGAGTCAACTTAGTCAATGGGGATGAAATAGATGAAAAACCCTCGGTGAACCTTCCATAATAGCCAGCCAATTCCAAGAAACTCCTAATATCAGTTAGAGACGTGGGTCTAGGCCAGTTCTGCATTGCCTCTATCTTTTGAGTGTCAACTCTAATCCCTTCATCAGAAACAATCTGGCCCAAGAGTGCCACAAACTCAAGCCAATACTCACATTTAGAAAATTTAGCATACAACTCTTTATCGTTGAGAATTTGGAGAACTACTCTTAGATGACCAGCGTGATCTTCCTAATTCCTCAAATAGATTAGAATGTCATCAATGAATACGATAAAAAACATATCTAAATAAGGCTTGAATACTCTGTTCATAAAGTCTATGAATGCTGCAAGAGCTTTAGTTAGGCCAAAGGACATAACCAGGAACTCATAATGACCATAGCGGATCCTGAAAGCTGTCTTAGGAATGTCACTTTCTTTTTTTCTCAACTGATCGTAGCCTGATCCAAAGTCTATCTTAAAAAAACAAGTGGCATGCTAAAATTGATAGAAAGTGTCATCAATTCTCAGAAGAGGATACTAATTCTTGATAGTAACCTTGTTCAACTAACGGTAATCTATACACATTCTAAGAGAACCATCTTTGTTCCTCACAATTACGACACTAGCGCCCTAAGGTGAAACACTTGGTTGAATCAAACCTTTCTCAAGAAGATATTTCAACCGCTCTTTTAAATATTTCAACTCCGTTGGAGCCATTATATATTGCGAAATAGAGATAGGATGAGTACTGGGAAGAATATCTATACTGAAGTCTATTTCTCTCTCAGGAGAGATCTAGGAAGATCATATGGAAAGACTTCTAGAAACTCACTACAACTGAAACTAATTAAATAGGTGGTGTCTTAATATTAAATTAATTAACTCGGACTAAGTGATAGATGTACCGCTTGGAAACTAACTTTCTGGCCTTAACGTACGAAATAAAACAACCCTTAGGCACTGCTGAACTGCTCTTCCACTCTAACTGGCTCATTAGGAAACTGGAACTTAACTAGTCGAGTTCTACAATCGACTGAGGCTTAACAGGAATGAAACTAGCCCATACGTAGAATGACATCAAAATCTACCATATCTAACTCAACTAAGTCAGCCATAGTGTCCTTGTGATTGATAAAAATTGTACAACCATGATAAACTCTCTCAGCTAGAGTAGACTCACCAATAGGTGAAGAAACAATGAAGGGCTCCAGAAGCTGCTTAGAAAGAATATCAAAATTCATGGCAATATAAGGAGTCACAACAAATAGAATCGCTCCTAGATCTAACAAAGCATAAACATCAAAAGAAAAGACTTTGGTCATACCAGCGACAATATCTGGAGAATTCTCTTGCTCTTCGCGATGAGTGATAGCATATAGACGGTTTGCCCCTCCGCCTGTCCCTAAAGTAGCTCCTCTAGGTGCATCTCTGTCTGGTGGAGCCGCTGAAGAAGATTGGGTATGTTGCTCTCATTACCACCGCCTTGCCTATTCTTAGGGCACTCTTTCATGAAGTGGCCATTCTGACCACACTTAAAGCAACCAGTGGAGCTATTAGGACACACTCCTGAGTGGTCTTACCACACTTAGCACATACATAAGTCCCATTTCCTCATTGTGCTTCACTACCTTGAGACTATGAAGGTCTAGCTCTGAAATTCTGTCCTTTCTGATTCTTGAACTCACCTATGTTCTTTGGTGCACGTGCACTAGCATACGATGGAGCAGGTCCACTTTGCTTTTGTTAGAAATATGACCGGTTCACATTACTCTTATGCTGCCCGAACTCATTCCCAATTGTCTTAGCTTTCTTGTTTCAGAACTCTTCTCTACCTCTCGGCTTATCTTCCTTAACTTGTTGCACATAGATCATCAACCTTGCTATGTCTATATCCCCTATTAGAATAGCTGTCTTTCCCTCCTTACTTGACAGACGAGGCAACCCAATAACAAACAAACTCATCCTGCTTCTAATGTCAGCAACTATCTCTATAGCATAACAGGAAAGTTGGGTGAACTTAAGGCTATACTCATGCACACTCATAGATTCCTGCTTAAGAATGATGAATTCTCTTACCTTTTCCTCTCTTAGCTCGCGGGGAATTAAACGCCCGATGAAGGCAATCCCAAACATAGCCAGTTCATGATTGATGCACCCTCAGCTCTACCATTCTTGCATTGGTCAAACCAGATTCTTGTAATATCTTTCAGTTGGTATGCAACTAGTTCCACTCGCTCAGCATCTGTAACATGCATAACCTCAAACACTTTCTGTAACTCTTCCACTAAGTTTTTGGATCCTCAATGACACTTGAACTAGTGAAGCTTGGAGGATTCATCCTTAAGAACTCACAGGTCCTTGATGTATCAGCCACATCCTCTCAATTCCCTCTTTGTTGCCCAGCTTGATTGGTCACAACTTGGCTCAGCATCCAGATAACTTCATGGAACTCAATATTAGTGACCTCTCCTTAGGATTGCACTTCTGGTGCATTAGGTACCCCTTGATCCTCAACATTTCTTCTAGCAAAATGACCTCGGACAACTCTTCGTGGAGATATGATCCGAAAGATACGTGCAAGTACGAGTTAGAATGAGACTTTATAGAGATGAACTCTATCGTACGAAATGAGTATGAAAGAAGTGAGATAGTTCCTAAATATTGCAACGTCCTAATTATAGATGTGGTTCACTTCACATCGATAACTAGGACTCTACAGACATGACTTTATAGACACTCTAGGACTTTTGAATTGTGTGCTCTGATACCAAGTTTGTCACGCCCTGAGCCTACACTATAGACGTGGCCAGCACTCGAGAACCATTATTGGCCCCAAGCGAACCCTTGGCCTGGCTCAATTCTCAGCGGAAGATTTACTCAACATAAGATAAACTCAAATGAAAGCTTTAGCTCAACTAACTAACTTAGAATATTTAAATAAGTATTCACTAGCAAAAGTGGCAACTCAAGTCTCAGACATCAATAACTGAAATGAACAAGACTCATGAACTAATACTATCTAACTATCTATGACGCCTCTTTTAACTGAGATGGACGTCGGGATAAGACCCACGAAATCCTGATAAAACTAGAATGAATAAAGTACATAAGGTATCCTCCAAAAAGCAAGGAGGCTCACCAACAATTCTGAAGCTCAACTAGATCAACGAAGCATTGGATGCTGATCCGGGCATACTGAGTGGCGTAGGGCGCTAGACCCACTACAGGAGTGAGGTTGGGGCGCACTGAGAAGCGCGGTTCCCCAAAGCCAAAACTACAGAATCCAACTTCTAGCGCACTGCTGGGGCGACGCTCTAGCCCCTGCCCACAACTTTCTGACGAATTTTCTTACTCGTTTTCTAACCCCAATTCACCTAGAATCCAATGGTTTATTTCCCAATTATTGAGATTCAAATTCCCAACCAAAGAACATAAGAATCTACTCAAAACAACTCTTAAATTCCAAATGATTATCTAGAGAAATCATCAAACCCATCCTAATTCAAAAACATAAACAATACTTCAAGAAACTAATCAAGAACTCAAACTCTTTAACTTTAAGAACGAAATTACGCTGACAATAACATGATTGGTGCATGGGTGAACGAATCCAACGCTATGTGAACTCACATATACCTCTTAGGGATCAATCCTTTAACAAAATCCGCAACCAAAAACCTCAAGAACTTGACGAACGCTTGACTTTTCTCCTCTTCTTGAACTTCTCTCAAATCCCTAGCATAAATTAGGATTTGTGTAAACTGAAACAAATCATATTAGACCCCTAAGTATTACCAAAATTCACTTAAATTTGAAAGGGTAAGGAAAAGAACAAAATACCCCTCTTAAATCTGGGCAATTTTCCTTAATTGGACAACCTGCATTCAAATGGGCATATCTCCCTCAAACACACTCAAAACTTATCAAACTCGGTGGTGTTGGAAAGAGGATTCCAAGTCCTTTCAATTGATATCTTATGGGCCACCTAACTCATCTTGTACTGAAAGTTATGGTCGTTTGAAGTTGACCCTAAACTCATAACTTATGCATAACTTGCAAAATTTTAGATTTTGCTATTTCCAATTTAGTTTTTTCTATTTTTAGTTCTTTCAAATACCGAGGTGTTACTATAATAGTCTTGAAAGTTGACAATTTATGTCAAATTTAAAATAAATTTTACAATGATGCAATATCTATTATGTAATTGTATTTATCAATGATTTCACTTTTATTTGAATTTTTCAGTAAGATGTATTATATATAATATGTTTTGAAATTAATGTTATTCAGAAATTTAGAATAAAATATAATTTTATAGTAAATGTAAAAATTGAAAAGAATAAATTTTATATTACATGAAGATTATATAGATCATAGGATGATTATTTTTAAAAAGAAGAAATGATTTATATTATGAAATAAGAAAATAAAAATGAAATAGACATAATAATATAATATTGAGGAAAGAGAAAAAAAATATTAAAATAGAGAATTGGGTAAAAGTTGGTTGTCTGAAAAAATAGAGAAATCTATATTTGGAGAGTAAAATAAAAAATATGGTTGGAAGATGCCCTAAAGTTTTATTATCTTTATGTTGGATTTCATCTTTATATATAGGCATTGTCAAGTATTTACATCACATGTGATTGATTGATAGTCAGAATTGCTTTTTAAGTTGGTACGTTCTTCTTTTATTTCAATCAAGAACTCAAAAGTGTAGTACTTTTAGAACTCCATGATAGATTTATTATGTGTGTTAACTAGTGTAAAGAGTTACCAAGTTATAAGGTTGAGTTAGTGAAGTCATAACTGTAATTAGTTAACAGAATGCTGAGGTAGCATGAGTTAGTTACAAAGTTGATTTTAGATATTCTGTATCTTTGGATTATTAAACTAGTATAAAAGGCAAAGATGTACATATTCAATATAACAATGATCATAATCAATACAACTCTTCTTCGTTTTCTAATTTCTCTGTAAATTGAGTTATGACTCAACCTCCATACATAGAGTTTCAATGGTATCAAAGCCCACGATTGTAGATTGATGATTTCGTAGAAACGAATATTAGATGCTCAGATTCACCATCTATCAAAGGTGAATTAAAGGAAGCATCAAAAGTTAGGCTAGCTAAACTGGTGAATGGAAGTGCAACTGAGGGTACTAGCACTAAGAATTAAGTCACTAGCCCAGTCACATTTCATATGATTGATCAAAATCATCCATTATTTCTTCAGCACTAACACTCGAGGTAGTTCTCAAATCTTTCTTCAGTTAACAGGTTTAGAAAATTATGTTTTATAGAGTGGGTCTTTTAGGATTGGTTTGGTAGGGGAAAATAAGTTAGATTATATAGATGGACGATTTCTTAAATCTATATATTGTTTGAACCAGTGTTGTATGATAAGTGGGGGAAATTAATGCAGTAGAATTAAGTTGGATTATGAATGTTGTAAGGTCTGGTCTCCTAAGTTCTATAGTGTATGCATCTGATGCACGCAAAGTATGGTTGGATCTGTGGACAAGGTTTGATACTGTAAATGGATCTAGTAATTTTCAAATGCATAGAGAGATTCATGCATTGATTCAGGGCATTGTGCCTTTTCATTATAGGTTAAGATATCTATGGGATGAAAATGATGCTTTTATGCCTTGTCCTAGTTGGCCTTGTCTTGAGTCAAAGAAATTTTGTGAGCAATGTGATTATAAGAGGTTATTACAATTTTTAATGGGACTAAATTAGTCCTACTCAACTCCTAGGAATCAAATCTTCATGATAAGTCCCATTCCTACTCTTAACAAGGCCTATGCATTTCTGATTGATACAGTGAGAAGAATCTGACTAGCTCTATCTCCACCAGCTCAGGACTTATGCAAGGCACAACATTGTACTCTTATAAAGGTAACACTTACAACAGTGGTGTAGGCACCTCTAAAGGCTCATTTTTTGGTGGTTCTGGTGGGGGATATAGTAGTTGTGTCAGCACTTCAGGAGGATATATATGCCAGTATTTCAGGAGGAGGATATAAGACTAGAAAATGTTTTCTCATATGTGAACATTGGCTATCCTGCAGACTTCAAGTCTAAGAGGAAACCTAGCCTATATGTAAATCAGGTAACAATACAAAATGAGGTTGAACATGAGATCAGGGCTAACAATAACACCATCTATAGCCAAACAATAACTAGTGTAGGTTCACCCAATAGAGCATTCTTCACTAAATATCAATACCATAAAATTCTTCAACTACTCTCCAAACTTGGTGGTGAAAATGTCATAGATCTATATACCATCATAGAAACCGTTGTTGATGTAGGTAGCTCTTTTACAGCTCTATCTTGTAATTATGAAAGTAGGAAATAAATAGTAGACACTAGAACCTCTCATCATATCACTTCTAACTTTGATGTCCTTGACAAAGCTAAGGAAGCTCCTGCGCATACTGACAGTAAAGTCCATTTACCAAATGGTGAAGTTGTGTTAGTGTCTCATATTGTCATCCCATGTGTGTTCACATATTAGTCTATTTCAAATGTTCTCTTTCTTCCCGAGTTAAAGTTTAATTTATTATTAGTCTCAAAGATCACAAAGGAATTGCACTGTATGGTAAGTTTCTTCCTTGACTTCTGTATTTTCCAGGACCTCTGCACTGGTAAGTGGATTGTTAAAAGAGGAGCATGGACTTTACATACTACATGAAGGACCAAGGTACACTCCAAAGCAGCTAGTCAATAGTAGTATAGCTCATGCTAATTCTTTAAAGACTGAATCTAGTGATATATGACATAAGAGACTAAGACATGCCCCTATTGATGTAATAAAGATACATGAGTCTCTTAGATCATTAAGTAGTAAATATCACTTTTATTGCACTGTGTATCCTATAGCTAAGAAGACAAAACTTTCATTTCTTTTATGCACTCACAGATTTAAAGTTGTATTTGAAATGTTGTATTGTGATCTTTGGGGTCCTTACAAAGTGTGCACTCATAATGGAAAGAGGCATTTTGTCACTATTATGGATGACTTTAGCAGGTACACTTGGATTTTCTTGGTTGCTTTTAATGTTGACACCATAATTGTAATTAAAAATTTTCAAACCCAAGTACAAAATGTTTTCTCTACTAGTGTTAAAACATATAATAGTTGTGAGTTCTTTAGTAATGATTTTCAAACTCTTGTGTGTGAAATGGGCATTATACATTAGAGTACTTATGTGTATACAACACATCAAAATGATTTTGTTGAAAACTAACACAGCACCATCGTTCCTATGGCTAGATCTCGAAGGTTTTGAGCGTCTATACCTTTGAGATACTGGAGTGAGTGTTTAACAACTTTTGTGTGTATTTTAAATAGATTTCCCTCTAGGTTACTGGGATATCAGTCTTCATTTGAAAAGTTGTATCCGCATCCTCCATTCTTATCCCATCTTGAGGTGTTTGGTTGTTTGTGTTATGTTGTTTATCCTAAGAAACCTGATAAATTTCATCAAGAGTTGTTCCTACAGTGTTTATGGGCTACTCCTCCACACAAAAGGGGTCATATTCTCTATTATATTCATGCTCATTCTTTCTTTGTTAGTAGGCATGTGGTATTTGAGGAAGACTTATTTCCTTTTAAGCATCTACAAGCCTCATCTAATCCCATGTTTGTAGTGATTGAATATGTTCCAAGCACCTCTGATTTTGTGTCAACCCGCACTAAGCCTCCTGAAGTGTCCCTTATCACCCCTACTTCTTCTCCACTTGATATCATACATGTTGTCTTTGAACCTGTAGTTCCTGCTACCGTTTAGAAGATCAGTCATATCAAGTAAACCACCTTTATGGTTGCAGAATATTGACACTAAACCTAATTCCGTTGCTTGTACTTATTCATCGGCTAACCAAATATCATATAATCACTTGTCTCTTGTATACATACAAGTATTGAAAGACTACTCAGCTCTTACTGATCCAATTTCCTTTAAAGTTGTTGTTGTTGATCCTGCATAGGTAAAGGCTATTGAGTTGGAAACTTTTGCCCTCGAGAGTAATAAAACATGGAGCATAGTAGAAATTACCACTTGGCAAGCCCATTGGGTGTAAATGGATCTATAAGATCAAGTTTCTAGCCTTATGAGAGGTTGAAAGGTTCAACGCCATGCTGGTAGCTAAAGGTTTTAGTCAACAAGAAGGACATGATTATGGGGAAACCTTTAGTCCATTAGCAAAGATGGTGACTATTAGGTGAATGGTGGCCCTTGCTGCTTCTAGGAGTTGGTATATCTATTAGATGGATGTCCACAATGCCTTTCTTAATGGTGAGTTACAAGATAAAGTGTAAATGGAGATTACTAGTGGGTTTTCTAGATAGGGGGGAGTGTCAAAAGGTCTGCAAACTACATAAGTCTTTATATGGTTTAAAGCAAGAACCTAAACAATGGAATATGAAACTAAGTGAGGCATTATTTCAGATGAGGTTCAAACAAAGTCATTATGATTATTCACTCTTCACAAAGCAAGATGGTAATGATGTTGTAGTGGTATTAGTGTATGTAGATGATCTGGAAGCAATCATCAATTCTTGTGCAATACTAGAAAATGTATTCAGAAGTGGCACAAGATGAAGGATTTAAGGGGATCTATAATTCATTTTATGAATTGAGTTATCTAGGTTTATCAAGGGGATACTAATGACACAAAGGAAATATTCTTTAGATCTTGTATGTGAGGCTAGCATAGGGGGAGACAAACCAGTTCACACACTCTTGGAGCTAAAGAAAAAACTCATATCTGTCCAGTATGATGAACTTGTACCAGGTTCAACTATTGAAAGTGATGTGTTACTCATTGATCCCACAAAGTATCAAAGTCTGGTAGGAAGGCTTCTCTACCTAACCATGAACAAGCCAGACCTTGCCTTCACTGCTCAAGTGCTCAGCCAATTCATGCATTGTCCTAAGCAATCACATATGGAGGCAACACTGAGAACAGTGAGGTACATCAAGGAAGCTCCTAGCCTAGGATTGTTAATGCCAACAGATCGGACTACACAACCCACAACTTATTGTGACTCGTATTGGGGTGCATGTCAAGAAATCACAGGTTATCTAGTGAAGTTTGGAGGAGGAATAATTTTTTGGAAGCCTAAGAAGCAACGAACAGTATCAAGAAGATCAGCAGAGGCAGAATTCAAAAGTATGATTGCATATGCAACTGAAGTAACTTGGATAATAGGTCTATACAAAGAGTTGTGGTAGTGTAACTCTTTTTGTCAAAATGATATTTGATAGCAAGGCAGCTATTCAGATAGTTTTCAACCCTATCTTCCATGAAAGAACAAAGCGCATAGACATTGACAGTCATTTTGTTAGAGAAAGGTTTTGTCAAGAGATACTGCAAACTTAGCATATCAACACCAAACATCAACTTATTGATCTACTTACTGAGTGTGTAGGACAAGTACAATATAGTCTGCTACTAAGCAGACTTGGGATGAAAAATGCTTTCCAACCATAAGCTTGTGGGGGAGTGTTAACTTGTGTAAAGAGTTAACAAGTTGTATGGTCAAATTAGTTAAGTCAAGTGTAGTTAGTTAACAGAATACTGAGGTGACATGAGTTAGTTACAAAGTTGGTTTTAGATATTTTATATCTTTGGATTATTGGACTAGTATAAAATGCAGAGATGTACATATTCAATGTAACAGTGATCATAATCGATACAACTTTTCTTCCTCTTCTAATTCTCTGTAAATTGAGCTAAGACTCAACCTCCATACATGGAGTTTTCAATATCCTAATTGCATCACACTCTTATTAATTTCTATTATATTGTTTTCATATGCCTCTATGGATCACTACTTTACGTCTTAGCTATAAACCGAACCCTTTTGCAAGTTTGGATGACTCAATTGGGAAATCTCCAACTTTGCCACATTGAGAACAACGGACAACCACGCACTACTCAACACAATGAAAAAAATCAACCGATAAGGCCGGTTCAAAAAATTTAGGGAAACTAAATTTTGTTTGTTGGTTTTCTTATTCACGCAATACAATTTAATTTTTTCATTTTTTTTAAAAGCAAATGTAGGCCCTCAATTTTTCAATGTTTTTTAATAAATATCCACAAATAGGATCAATTTTTGAAATACAAAATTTTAGTTGAAGAATATAAATAAAAACAATGAAAACATTTCATTTAAGAACATATTTTGTCGAGTGGTAGAATTGTCCAAAATCATCCTTTTTAAAAACTACCGCGTTCGATTCCAAGTAGCTACATTTTTATGTATATTTCTAAAAAAAGGGATCTTGTCCATCAGCTTTTTCTAACCGACAAAAACTGATGGACGTGATCGATTGTCTCTAGCCGATGATCTTGTCTATTTTTTTCACGAGGCAAAACCAACGATGCATAGTCGACCGGTAGAAGATTAAACAAAGTTCACAAACAACCAAAGTCAATGCGTTAGATAGTGATTTTAGCAACATCAATGTCCTACTTTCGAAGACTTATCAAGTAAACATATACTTGATGTTACCATTCTCGTGTAGGTTTGAATTAGTGCTAGAAATTTCGATATCATTTACATATATATATTTTTATAATTATATATATGTAATATATCATTTTTTTATGAGCAATTTTGAATATCTCATATATGTTTTCTTCAAAATTTGTTTACGAAAACAAAAAATTCCAAAGTAAAAAAGTCTATCAAAAGGTCAATTCGGATCCACTCTCAAAACTAATGAAAATAAATTAAAAGCAACAACAATGATTTTTTTTGGTTAGATAAAAATTAAACCTCTTCAAGGTTTGCATGGCATAACGGGTGTGTTAAAAATTAGTGCATCTTAAGAATTTTCTTTTAGTGTTTTACTTTTGTAGTTTACTGAGTCAAATAATAGTTCCGATATTTTAGGAATGATGATTAGGTTAGTTGTTTATTAGGCTAGGAGTCTTATTTGTTAGAGTTATTGTAGGGGTTAAAAGTTAATGCTTATTTCGTATATAACTCTAAGTAACTGTTATAAAAGACAGAGCTTCAGTTCAAGCAAAATAAATTTCTTCTCTGTTCCATTTCATGTTCAATTGCTGCACTTGTTCTTTCTTTTCTCTGCGTGTGCTTTTGTTTTATGGTATCAAGAGCCACATTATTGGCTAGAATATTCTTTCCTTCTTCTTGTCTATCAAGTTTGTTAAGTCTCGTTGGAGGAGATTAAAAGTTGCAGAGAAAAAGTTTGTTCAGTATGGAGTTAGCAAATAGGGGAAATAGTTCAAACGCACAGTTTGGTGTCGAGAAGCTTGTAGAGACAAACTACAAGTATTGGAGAATGTGTATGGAGGCCTACCTATGGGATCTTATTGTTGGTACCGAAGTAGAAATTCCAAAAAATACTCCAGAAAATTCAGAACCATGGAGAAAATGGAGGATCAAATGTGGTAAAGGACTCTTTGCTTTGAGAACATCAATTTGAAAAGAGCTCATCGATCATGTACGTGATGTTAGTTCACCAAAATAAGTCCGGGAAATACTTGAGAGATTTTCTACTAAAAAGAATACCGCTAGGCTAGCTACAACTGTTGGAAAATGAATTGACAATCCTAACACAGGGAGGCATGTCTATTTTTGAATATTTCTTGCGAGTTAAAGCTATTTGTGCTGAAATAGATCCTGATGAGAAGAATGGTGAAGCAAGGTTACGATAATTTCTTATTTGAGGATTGAAGAAGGAGTATAATCCGTTCGTCACCTCCACTCGGGGCTGGACAAAGCAACCTTCAGTTGAAGAATTTGAAAATTTGTTGTCCAACCAAGAGGCATTCGAAAAGCAAATGGCAAGAAGCCTTGAACTAGATGGAGCTCTCTCTTCAAGGGATAAGAATAAAAAGAAAAACACATCATTTGAAAGCAGGAACAGTGACAAAGAATCAAATGGCGAAAAAGCTATTGGTGGCAACTTTGATAATAGGAAGTGCTATAGATGCGGTAAAATTGGACACATCAAAAAATATTGTAGAGTGAAGCTCTCAAAAGCAAATATTACAAGTGAAAATGATGGAAATGAGAAACTCAAATGGGAGCAGTGCTTCACTATTGAGGTTACTGAACGGAGGAACAATGATGTTGTACCTGTTCAAGCTCTCTACAAAAATGACAGCTGCGAACAAGAATGGATCCTTGATTTTGGTTGCTCACATCATGTAACCTGAAATGATTCTCTTCTTTCAGAGTTGCAGCAACAGAAAAGAGAACGAGTAGTTGTTACAGTGGATAACTCGACATATCCACTAGCTAATGAAGAAGTCTTGAAGATTGTCATTGGAGATACAGGGGCTGTCAAGTTGAATGATGTATTTCTTCCTCTAGGCTTAAAGAGAAACTTAGTTTCAGTTTCTCAAATTACTGATTCTGGAAAATATATTATGTTTGGTCCAAATGATGTGAAGACTCTGGACAATGTGAAGAATATATCTGTTGATGTTGTTCTTACGGGTGAAAAAAAAGGTTTGTTGTTTGTCATGGCAGCAGGGGAAGCTTATGTGAAGAAGACAAGTCAAATAGATAGCACAACAATTTGGATGCTCGACTGGGGCACTTGGGATACCAATTGTTGTGGCAAATATATTCGAAGAAACTTGTGGATGGTCTACCAACTCTACAGAATATTCATGAAGATGTAGTTTGTCAGGGTTATCAATTTGGAAAATCACATCGTCTTCCATTTCAAAGATCAGCAAATCGTAATTCCACTATGTTTGAGTTGGTTCATACAAATTTGATGGGACCAACAAAAAAAACAAGTTGTAGTGCTTTTCGGTATGTCATGGTACTTGTAGATGAGTTCTCAAGCTATACATGGGTGAAGTTCTTGAAAGAGAAGGGTGAAGCCTTGTCAAAATTTGCTGAATTTAAAAGTGTCGTGGAGAAGGATTTAGGGGTAAAAATTAAATGCTTGCGTAGTGACAATGGAGGCGACTATGTCTGATGTATTCTTTAAATACTGCGATAAGAATGGAATTTCGAGGCAAATGACATGTCCAAATACCCCCTAACAGAATGGTGTTTCCAAAAGGAAAATAGCTCATCATGTTTCTACAATCCTTTCCTGTTTGCACGATAAGAATCTCCCTCGAGAGCTTTGGGCTACAGTTATTCAATGCACGTGTCATGTGATAAATCGTTTGCCTCCATGGCCAGGTAAAGAAAGACCCCTTTTTGAAATTCTATATCATGAAAAGCCAAACGTTAATTATTTTTGGGTATTTTGGTTCAACTTTTTGTGTTCATATTCCAAAAACTAACAGAACCAAACTTGATTCGAAAGCAAAAAAGTGTGTCTTTGTTAGCTATGATTGATATAGGAAAGGGTGGAGGTGTATGTATCTAGAAACCAAGAAACTAGTCATTTCCAGAGATGTCATATTTGACGAAATATGTCATACCATTCTGCCTAGAAATCCAGCAATCAAGAAACCATTCCTGATGGTGATCAAGAGAATTTTGAGAAGCTTCCAGAGAGAAACTTGCAGGAACCAAATAATGAAGAAGATCAAATTCAGATGATGTTGAACAACAAATTGAAAGGAGGTCAACAAGGGATAAAAGACAACCAAGTTACTTCAAAGATTATGAGGTACAATTGAATTGCTGCTCAATTACGTCTTGCTTCTTTACAGGAGTATTAGATGAACAAGTAAGCTATGAAGAAGCCAAAGGTCATCCCGAGTGGAATGCATTTATGCAAGAAGAAATTGATGCTTTGAACAAAAATCATACGTGAGAGTTGGTGTTGAAGCTTGAGAATTGAAGTTGATCACTTGCAAATGGGTTTATCATTTGAAGAAAAACTCGAATGGGGTTGTCGACAAATACAAAGCTCGGCTTCTTGCACGTGGTCTTTCTCAAAGTTATGGACTGGATAATGAAGAAACATTTACTCAAGTTGCAAAAATGGTAACTGTAAGAACCATTTTTTTCTTTTGCGGCATCTATGAAGTGGAAGTTGTGGTAGCTTGACGTAAAGAACACTTTTCTTTATGGAGAATTGTATAGTGAAGTGTGTATGGAGAAGCCAAAAGGATATGTCTCTCTGCAGTATCCTCAACATGTTTGTCGATTAAACAAAGCGTTGTATGGTCTTAAACAAGCACCACATGCATGGTATGGTAAACTTGCCAAATACTTTATCTTTTGTGGCTTTAAAGTTTCTGATGCAAATTCTAGTTTATTTATTAAATCAGAATCAAATGTGCACATGATGGTCTTGTTATATGTGGATGACATGATCATTACTGGAAATAATGAAGATGCGATTTCTATGTTGAAAAATGATCTTTTAGTTTGATTTGAAATGAAGAATTTAGAGGAAGTGAGCTACTTTCTTGGTCTGGAAATTGAAAAAACAGATCAAGGATATTTTGTTTCTCAAAAGACATATGCGAGGAAACTGCTGCAGTGTTTTGGTATGGGGGAGTCGAAAGAAAAGGCAACTCCAATAGAACCACATCTCAAGCTGATGAAAGCTGAAGGAAAGCCATTAAAAGATGCCAAAGAATTTCAGCAACCTGTTGGTAGTTTAATTTATTTAACTATCACAAGACCGGAGATTTCTTATTCTGTTGGAATTGTTTCTCAGTTCATGCAGTGTCCAAGAAGCTCACATCTAGATGCAGCAATTCGAATTCTTCGTTATGTGAAGGGCTCACTAGATTATGGTCTTATGTATAGAAGACATGAGAAATTCATGTTAAATAGATTTACTGACACAGATTGGGTTGAAGATAAAATGATAGACATTTAACTTCAGGATATTGTTTCAGTACTAGTTCAGCTATGGTTTCTTGGTGCAACAACAAACAACTTATGGTAACATTATCCAGCACTGAAGTTGAGTACGTAGCCGTGACTAGGGCTCACAAGAATATATCTGGTTAAGGAGATTAATAAGAGAGATGCTCTGCAAAGTTGATTATGCTGTTCAAATTAGATGTGATAATGAAAGTGCTATCAAGCTTGCATCCAATCCAATTTTTCATGGTCAGATGAAGCACATAGAAGTTCGTCATCACTACATTTGAGAGAAAGTGCTGGAGCAAGAAGTTGTTCTAAAAGGAATTTCTACAAATGAGCAAGTCGCAGACATATTTACTAAGGCCTTGATAAAGCCTAAGATTCAATATTTCAGGGATGCTCTTGGAGTTGTTGATCATAAGCATGCCCTAAGGGGGAGTGTTAAAAATTAGTGCATCTTAAGAGTTTTCTTTTACTATTTTACTTTTGTAGTTTACTAAGTCAAATAACAATTCTTATATTTTAGGAATGATGATCAGGTTAGTTGTTTATTAGGCTAGGCGTCTTATTTGTTAGAGTTATTGTAGGGGTTAGAAGTTAACGCTTATTTTATATATAACTCTAAGTATTTCTGTAAAAGACAGAGCTTCAATTCAAGCAAAATAAAGTTCTTCTCTGTTCCATTTCATGTTCAATTGCCGCACTTGTTCTTTCTTTTCTCTGTGTGTACTTTTGTTTTAGAGTGGTTGTGAGTTGTTTGGTTTTTATTTGTTTTTGTATTTCCCACCTTGTTTTTTGATCTTATTTTCATGTATGATTAATAATAGAAAGGTCGAATTAAAATTGATAACAACCAAATTGATGAATTTATATTATATCTATATGATTTGATTTTAATGATTTAAAAACTTATTATTTGTGTAACAATAGGGATATATGTGAGCCATTTTTATAACGAGGGTATATTAGTTCTAAATCGCAAACTTGAAGAGTTTTCTATTAGCCTTTATTTTACTATAGTAATTTATAAAATATTAAAAATATAAGATTCACATGTCTTATGATTAGCACCTCAAGGCTTACGCCTCGCTTCGCTTCGCCTCACCTCAAGACTTTTATAACACTGATTAAAAAAATCTACAGCTGTCACATCTTGCAAGATCATGTTACTCCTCTGTCAAAATTAAGCTCTTGAATTTTTGTTTTTCCAATTACAGTTGAAAAGTTGTCCCTTTAGTTTGATTAGGTTTATAAATTTAAAAATCCAACACAAATGATTTTGTTTGATATTTGAAAAATCTGAACCAACCCGGCCATGTACACCCCTAGATAAGTCTTCCATAAAAGGACAAAGACTAAGACTTGTGCAAATGTTAATGGTGCTAAAATCACTATCTACAAGGCCATGATGCATTAATTCTAAAATTTTCTACCATGTCTCTTTGGCAAAAGTTCATTTTGCTATCTAAGTTGCCTCACTTGTGAAAAGTCTTTTGAGTTTTAGTTAAGGCAAAGACTTGAGTTGATTCATACCTACTCAAATATCTTTCTAAAGTTAGTGTCTGGACCTGCATTTTCCAAATTAACTTAATGTGAATCACACCATATCATAGTTATATTAGGAATTATTTTAAAGATATGAACCCACAAAATAAATGTTTATCTATTAAAATAATCCCTCATACAACTATGACATAGTGTGCCTCAACCATCATAAAAATTTTCTGTTTACTGAATTATTAGGTTGGATAAGTCTCCCATAAAAGGACAAAGACTTACACTATCTAATAGGCCATCATGCATTGATTCACTGGGCCTCACATTAGTTAAGGCAAAGACTTGAGTTGATTCATACCTACTCAAATCTCTTTCTAAAGTTCATGTTTGGACCTGAATTTTTCAAATTAACTTAATGTGAGGATGTCTAGTTTTTCGCAATAATTATGTCTTATCTATGGGAATATGTTTATTTTGATCCTTCAAATATAATATAAGCATTTTTAATCCCTTAACTATGCTAAAGTGGAGCACTTTTGCTCCCCCGACCCCCGAACATAACAATAATAGAAACTAATGGAAGGGACAATTTTTATAACGGTTCACATTTCAACGGACAATACTATATTTTTCTTAATTGATGCACATTTTATTTCTTCTTGCTTTTTTCATTTCCTAGGATTAATATAGTAACAATTATTTATAAGAAAAATGCTCAAATATGTCATTGAACTTTGAGAAAAAGGCATATTTATGTCATTCGTTAAAAGTTTGATTCATCTATGTCATTTTTTGTTTAAGAAAAAGGCTCAATTATGCCATTATTTGTTAACTAAAAACAGTTCCGATTTTACAAAATCGTTTTTAACACGTGGTCAATTATGATTTGACTACGTCAATAATTAAATCATTTTTTCACAAGAGAAAAAACTCAAATATGTTATTGAACTTTGAGAAAAGGTACATTTATATGTATGTTTTTGAAAATTCGGTCTTATCCATACTTTTTAGAATTGACAAAAATCGACAAACGTGACCGGTTAATGGTTATCCCTCAATATTAACCAATCATGTCCATCGATTTTATGAAGGCAAAACAAATGATGCACATTCCGTCGATTTTCCTTGAGGAAATCGACTCTGTTTGCCGGTTATGGCCCTCAAATTTGACACCTTTTTTAGTAGGGACAACAGAAAAATAAATTAAGTTCACAAATAAATATGTACCCTCATTAATTTTAGTTATTTCAACAGTATCAATATTTGGATATTTTTTAATATATATATATATATATATATATATATATATATATATATATATATATATATATATATGTTAACAGAACTACTTTAATTGAAGAACAAGAGGCAAGAGTTATATTACAATATAATATAATTCATCTCTAATACAAAAAGAATAGGAAGGCTATATATAAGCATCCATTAACTAAACCTAACCTAATAGGAATCCATTAACTAAACCTAACCTAATAGGAATCCATTAACTAAATCTAAAGATAGTAAATATGGACTAACATCCCCTCTCAAACTCACAATGCAATGGCAATAAGCATTGAGAGTTTGTCACACAAAAACCGAAATCGAGACGCCAACTGCGCCTTCGTACAAAGATCAGCAATCTGCAACACACTTCATCTGAGCATCATGTGCAACCTTCACAGTTTGGTTTGAGTTCCCGAACACAATACATCTCTCTGGTATGAATTGTAGAAGCTGTGATGCATAGACAAACATCTCCGAATCAGGCTTTAGCAGCAGTAGATTTCTTTTTCCGAAATATCCATCTTTTTGTCATAATCAGTAGCCTTCAGCAAAATTGCATAAGATGCTTGGAAACGCTGGTGATCTTTTGCACCAACCATCTTCGAAGCCAAAACTCAAAACAGCAGCAAAACCCAAAAACCAAAACTCGAACACAGCGATGAAGAGGGAACAAATAAAGCAACCCTTTTAACAATAAAGATCCAAACTTTACTCAATACCCATCATTAAACAACACAATACAACCCAAATTTCGTCAAGCAAACAGAGCAGGACACAAACAATTTCAAAACAAAAATTAAACTACCTTAAATCGAACCCCTAGTTCGAACAAATCAAAAATCGAATCCTAGTTCGAACAAATCAAAAACCGAACCCTAGGTCAAACAAATCAAAAGCCCAACCCTAGGTCGAACAAATCAAAAACCGAACCAAACAAATCAAAAAACCAAACCGAACAAATCAAAAACCGAATCGAACAAAATCGAACCGAACCGAACAAATCAAAAACCAAATCGAAAAAATCAAAAATCGAACCGAACAAATAAAAAACTGAACCAAACAAATCAAAAACCGAACCGAACAAATCAAAAATCGAATCCTAGCAGATGACCACTACCAGATCTTCAACTAACGAATCAAGGAGCATGGATCGATTTAGTTGACCCAACTTTTGCAAACATAATCATTGGCCAGACGGGCAGCATTTATGGGTGCCACCCGCCGGCAGCGGAAGCTCTTTGATTGTTTACCAAGATCGTAGAGGCTCTGATACCATGTTAACAGAACTACTTTAATTGAAGAACAAAAGGCAAGAGTTATATTACAATATAATATAATTCATCTCTAATACAAAAAGAATAGGAAGGCTATATATAAGCATCCATTAACTAAACTTAACCTAATAGGAATCCATTAACTAAACTTAACCTAATAGGAATCCATTAACTAAATCTTAAGATAGTAAATATGGACTAACAATATATATCTTAAATTGAACTGACACATTTGTTTGTGAAATAATATGATTATTATATAAAGTCATATGTTCATGAAAGAACATTATCCTTATGAAAAGTCATGTGTTTGTGAAAGAACATGACTCTTATGAAACGTCATATGTTCATGAAAGAACATGACTCTTATGAAGAGTTGTCTCTTATGTTTTATAAATATAAAGACTCTTTAGAAGTAGCCGAAGAAAAATCTACATTTATACCTAAGAATTTTGTTGTATCCTTGAAGATAATTATTTGTATTTATCCCAATATGTATATGTGCAATATCTTTTTAAAGAAAGTAATTATACGCCTCAAAGCCATATTTTTCTTCAATTATATTTCCTACTTTTTTTTTCTAATATCAATCAATTTAAATATTTCCCCAACTAAAAATAAAAGACTTTTCACTAGTGAAATGACGGATGAAAATATTTCCTACTTAGGAAGACTTATCAATAAACGTATACTTATACATAGACGGAACAGGAAAGTGCTAACTTTTCAACTTTAAAGTTGTAATTTAAAAAATAAGGGAACAATATTATAATAAATTCATATATATTGAATTTAATTTGATTTTAATTTTTTTTTTGGGAAAAAGGACGAATTTACCCCCGAACTTTGATAAATGGTACGTCTATGCCTTTCCGTTATACTTTGCGTCCACATAAGCCCCTACCGTCCAATTATCGGTACACACATGCCTCTCTCACTAACGGAGCCCTCGTTCTGTACACGTGACTTAATCCTAAACAACTGTCCGTTTGACCATTCTTTTAACCCATAAACCCACAACCCGCCCCATAAACCCAATGACCCACCCGATTCCCTCTAAAATATCTAACTTAAAGATTCCAAAGGAAGAGTCAGTGAAGGGTCAGTGAAGGTTGAAAGTCACTCCAATGGCGGCGGTGCATAAGATTTCAATAAATATCCCATATGACTAGAAAATCGAAAAGAGTTTAATAATACAATAATAAATAATTTCTATGCATAACTTAAAATGGCATTGACTGGGGATGTAATTTGGGAGCAACACGATAAATATAAAATGATATAGGAGCAGAAAATCAGCAATTTCTCTTAAATTAGAACGAGTAATGGGCATTTTAGTCGAACTCCGAGCAGCCGCCGGCAAACTTTTGAATCAAAAAATTCAGAAGAAACTGTCAGACGTATACGCTGTAGAAGGTCGGTACGGTGCCGCCGGTATTACACCAGCCGTTTCCAAAATCGGTACGCCGGTCTAGTATGAAGGCTCTCAGAAAACCGATGAGTATGTTAGTGGGTTTATGGGGCGGGTTGTGGGTTTATGGGTTAAAAGAATAGTCAAACGGGTAGTTGATTAGGATTATGACACGTGTACAAAACGAGGGGTCCGTTAGTGAGAGGGGCATGTGTGTACTGATATTTGGACGATAGGGGCTTATGTGGACGCAAAGTATAACGGAGGGCATAGACTTACCATTTATCAAAGCTCGGGGGTAAATTTGTCTTTTTTCCCTTTTTTTATACGTTACAAGTAAAGGTGGAGCCAGATGGGCTGATCTATGTCTAACTGAGGAGGGCCACGGCCCCCGCTGCCTCGGTCGGATCTATGCATGGCCGCCTTTCAATTTGTATTGGAGGTTTTAGCGTAATAATTTACTCATAAGGCTCGTTTGGTTGGAAAATAAATTATTTTGGGATTAGTTAGTTTAGAATTGTCATCCCATTTACATTACAATTTCAAAATAACTTATCTCAGTAATTTTATTTTAAAACAAATATGAAATAAACTTGTTTTTGCTTTTCAATTCATTTTGGAATCTATAAAACAAAACAAAATTGTACCCCATTTTAGCACGTCATGGAAGTGATGCTAATTACTGGACTAGCTAGTTTCATTTCCACCATCAATTTTATTGTGTGGATGTGATGTAGTCAAGACGGAATTTGGATTTTACTACCTCAATTAGTTAATTATTTGAACTTTTACTTTGTTAGTAGGGTTTTGATTCACCGTTTTATGATTTGCTCCCTCGTTTTCTCTTTTCCTACCCAGAGTTTTATCTGATTTTTTTAAACAATAAATTAGAATTTGAGATTATGGATTTTGCATATTAGCTTAAATAACTTTTTAAGCATAAAACCAAATGTTAAGTCAAAGCTAGCTATTAAGATTATGGGCAGGATATAATGCAAATGGTTTTATAGATTGATGTTTTTGGAAAAGGGTAAAATGCAGCTTAGCAATAGGTCAAGTGATCAAACTCGATCTCAAAACAAGTTTTGATACAGGGGATGGTTGGAGATTTAAAGCCTCTCTAGTTCTTTCATTCAAGTCACTTCAACTTCTTTTATTGCTTCCAGAAATATTATAGGGTGGACAAAAAATGAAGGTCTGATTTATCTTGTATGGAGAATATATATATATACCTGCCTTCTAAACACTAAATGTATATATATATACAACTTGTTGGAAAAGGCAAGTACAAATAAATGTGCACGATGGAGCAATAACGGAAGAAAATCCATGTCCAAACTTTTTATTTCTATTTGAACCAAGAAAAGACAAACTAATGCAAGAACAATATTGTTTGGAGCAACAAACCAATCATCCAAAGAAATATAGCAAGGCAAAATAAAATCAACACACGAGACATCAAGATTAACATGGAAAAACTCTTTGGGGTGAAGAGTAAAAACCACAAAGTCAAAGTTCCACTAAAATCACAAGAGTTACAAATGTGTTCTTCAAAATTGTCACCAACAAAGTGAGAAACAATGATCAACACAACTACAAGATAACACCAAAAACTAGAGAAATAAAAGGAGTAAAATCACCAAATGCAGCTACTATTCACGAGTTAAAATCTGGAGCTACCAAATCCACCTCTCTCAGTTCCCAATCAAATATTAGGTTAAGAGGAACAAGATGCCCAAAAATCAGTTCAATTGGACAAAGAACGAAGAGGAAATCGCAATTTGAAATTGGCTGCTAGGGCTTGTGCGAAAATCTACACTCCCTCACTTTTCTCTCTATATGGTTGCTGATCAATCTCTTGTGGTGAAATGGTCTGATGGACTCTTATACTTGTATGAGTTTGTATTCTGGACCTTTTAACTTAACACTTTGTCAATGTGAACCCTTTAACTCTATGAAACTCAACATTTTAAATCCCTTTGGCTTTGTGTGAACTTCAAATGCCTAATGAAAATCATGTCATCACATCAGATTTTATTGACACATCATTTATTATTTAAATTTTTTCTTCTTTTTCACTCCATTACTCCATTCATTGTTACTTGAGCAATTTCTAAAGCCTTTCCTTCGTTTATACCAATGAATCACCATTAAAATACCTTAATATTTGCACACAATTTTACATAATACACTTCATCTAATTTCATAAAGATATTCAACAGTTACTTTTCACCATTCAAAACTACCGGAGCTTGTCACTTTACCCTAGAAAAAAAAAAAGACAAATCAAGAACAATTTTGACAAAAAAAGAGGTCATGATACTCATTAGACATATTTCTTGACAACTATGTGTATCGCACCAATTTTCTGAATTTTCCTTTTCTCATTATGTTCTATTTTTCTTTTTTGGTTTAAATGTGGACCAAGTCCACAACTTTATTAAGAACATAAATCAACACCATTTGGGTCCAAAAGTGGCCCGACTGGAAACAACAAAACAAAGCAACCTAACGTAGAAGAAAAAAAGAAAAAAAGAAAACAAACTACCAATTGAGGAAATAAACAGTAATGTCTGAAAAACTTCAGCTTTTCTGGTAAGACAGTCGCCGGCGAATCTTCCCAAAGTGATGACTGGTTCTCCTTCCAAATACTCACCTCCTCTTGACCTGAGCTTTGTTCGATATCGATCCAGGTATGGGTTGCAATCACTTCCACATCAATAAATCTCATTGATGTAATGATTCAAGTACTTTTGAAGACTTCTTCTACCTGAATTTTGTCAATCAGAGCTAGATCACAGGTTATGCGCAAGTATTTTAGGGACACACGTGAGTCGCCATCGAGATTTGAAGACAAGATCTATTGAGATAAGCTTTTACCTTTATAATTCAACTACTCATCTTTAAGATATGTTTTGATACTCATTCCTTGATTATTCTCCTCAATAGGTTGAACCCCAACTGGATCAATACCACTGTTGAAGTCCACTTCTCCGACCTTGCATCACTCAACATTTTCTAGAAGACTAAGGTAATCTTTCACCTTCTTAGTTTAGTCCTCTCCTGGTTTGCTTAAACTGATGTCGTGCTCAAGCACCATTATAATTATTTTGAACTTTTTGGATCCTCAAATTAGGAGTCTTTTATTTGTTGTGTTGCAAAATAGCTTTGGCCTATTTTGGTAGTTCCTGCATATTTTGATACTGTTGTCTCTCTATACCTGCAACATGAGTAAACAATTTAGTTAAAGGATTAGCGAGGTTGTTCCCTTCTTTGAGGACATAAACCACCTACACCTTATGACTCCTTATCATTGTCTAAATGTGTCTGATATTCCAAGCTATTTTCCATGGGACCACTCATACTCCATGTATAACTTTCTGAGCCATCAATGAATCTGTCTCAATTATCAAGGGAAGGAAATTTCCTTGACTGCAGTACCATAACCCTTCCTTAATTGCCATGACCTCTGCCTCCAAAATAGATGTAGTACTAATTCTTCTAGATTCTGCATATTTTAAATATCCTTGCATATCTCTAATACAAAAGGCCATTATGTTCTATTGTTTTGGCACAAAATTGTTTTTAATTTTGGGGGAGAGAAAATGAAATTGGAAAGAAGCAGGGAAGGGGAGAAAGAGAGAAATGGGGGCCTGGGTGGGGAAGAACATGGAAAATGATGGTAGAAGAGGAAAAGAATCGAGGATGGATGGAGGAAAGGAGAAAGAAGTGAAATATTTATTTTTAATTTTTTTCCATCTTTTTAGTGTATTTTTCTTCTTCTTTTAATTATTTTTAGTCTAAATTCTTATGTCTACACTCCTTTTGCGTGTGGGATCACGTATTTGTTCCAAATCATTAATCAAGTTTCCACATTAGTCTTGTCAATGATTAGAGGGATTTAAAACGTTAAGTTTCATTGAGTTAGAGGGCTCAGACTATTTCATCATCTCTTGTTAATTCTTGGAAAATAAGACCTAAAATAAGTTTTACATATGTACCATAATATTGGGCTTATGAGCAAAAGTGTGTTAGTCATAATTGGGCTATTATTTATCCACATAAGAAGGGAAAAAGACCTAAAACCCAACAATTCTCCCCTTCACAACTCTGTGGAGGAAACCGTCATTCTGACGATCATGCAACAATCTTCAAACTTTCCTCTTGGCAAATCTTTAGTCATCATATTTGAACCATTGACATTTGTATGAATCTTTTCAAGTACAAGCAACTTAGAATCCAACACATCCCGAATCCAATGGTATCTCACATCAATATGTTTAGACCGACCATGAAAGGTGGAATTCTTACCAAGAATCTCAATAAAGGACATACCTCTCTTAAGCACCATTAAGTTTCTCCAAGAATCTCTTCAGCCAAAGCAACTCTTTACAAGCTTCAACGGCAACAATAAGCTCAGCTTCTGTAGTAGATAAAGCAGCACATTTTTGCAATCTAGATTGTCAAGACACAGCTCCTTTTGCAAAAGCAACCAAGTACCCTAAAGTAGACTTGCGAGTATCAACATCACCAGCCATGTATGAATCAATAAAGAATAGGATTTCTTGTACCAAAACAGAACCTCAAACTAGAAGTTCCACAGAGATATCTCATAAGCTACTTCAGAACATTCCAATGTTCTCTTCCCGAATTTGAAAGAAAACAACTAACAACACCAAAAACGTGAGCAATATTCAGTCTTGTACAAACCATCGCATACATCAAACTACCAACAGATGAAGCATAAAAAACTTTCTTCATATATTCCTTCTCATTATCACTAAAAGGACACTGTTTCGTGCTAAACTTAAAGTGTATAGTAAAGATGTACTGGCAACCTTAGTTTTGTCCGTGCTAAACCTGCAAAGTATTTTCTGAATATACTTTTCTTGTGATAACCACAACTTCTTGGCCTTTTATCATGGACAATCTGTATGCCAAGAATCTGCCTTGTCAGTCCTAAGTCTTTCATAGCAAAAGACTTACTCAACTCTTTCTTCAACTTCTGAATCCTGCAATTATTATGACCAACAAAACATGTCATCAACATAAAGCAACACAATAATAAAGTCATCATCAGAGAATTTTTACACCAAACCACAATGGTCTGAAGAAGTCTTCTTGAAGCCCTGCTGACTCATAAAAAATTGAACTTCCGATACCATTTCCTGAGAGCTTGTTTTATACCATACAAGATCTTTTTCAATTAACAAATATAATTCTTTTTTCCCTTGACTTCAAAGCCTTCTGGCTGTTCCATATAAATTTCTTCATCTAAGATAGCATGGAGAAAAATAGTTTTAACATCCATTTTCTCAACCTCTAAATCTAGACTTGCAGCCAAGCCTACAGAGAATATCTCATCAAAATCAACTCTCTTTTTTTGGTTAAATCCCTTCACAACTAATCTAGCTTTGTACCGTAGAACTAGATTACCATTTTCTTGTTTTACTTGGAAATCCCATATGTTTTTTCAAAGCCTTTCGATCTTTAAGTAACATAACCAAATAAAAGGTATAATTATCATGTAATGATTTAATCTCATCTTCCATTGCATTAAAGCACCTTTCTTTACTTTCCATGGCCTCATCAAGACTCTCAGGTTCTCCCCCATTAGTCAAGAGTATATACTCATTGGGAGAATAACGAGACAATGGAATACTCTCTCTAGAAGATCGTTCTAGAGAACTCTTTGGAGCATCAATAATTGGTTGTGGGTCAACCACATCATCTTGCACTGGAGTATCAACATCATAATATTCATTCTGAATATGATCACCATCTTCAATATCAACTTTATTTTCATCATTTTGAAGATTCTATTTTGGTGCAATTGTCAAAGGAATTGGATCAATATCAACTAGGCTCTTACTACTCCGAGAATCAACTTTCTCAGCTTTGTCAAGATCTTTAATTTTTTCGTCTTCATAGAACACAACATCATGGCTTCTAACAAGTTTCTTATTAACTGGATCAAAGAAACGATAGCCAAATTCATCTTGACCATAACCAACAAAGATACAATTCCTACTTTTAAAATCCAACTTTCACCTCTCATCCTTAGGAACATTCACAAAGACTTTACACCCAAAAACTTTAAGATGATTATAAGAGAAATTCTTGCCTGACCAAACTCTGGCAGGTGCATCATCATTCAAAGTAACAATAGGAGATAAATTGATAACATATGTAGCATTATTAAGTGTTTCTGTCCAAAAGGAATCTGGTAGATTAACATATGAAAGCATACATATAACCTCTTAATTAAAGTTTTGTTCATGTTTCTTACTAAACCATTTAGTTGTGGAGTATTTGGAGGAGTTTTCTGATGCTGAATATCCTGCTCTCTGCAATATTTATGAACATGACCAATATATTCACCACCATTATCATAATTGGTGCATCTCAATTTTTTCCATGTCTGTCTCTCAACCAAAGCCTGAAAATTCTTAAACACATCAATTGCTTGATCTTTATACTTCAACGAGAATACCCAAAGTTTGTGAGAATGATTATCAATGAAAGTCATAAAGTAAAATGTACCACCATGAGACTTTACCTTAAAAGGACCACATAAATTTGAATGTACCAACTCCAGCAAATCAAGCTTTTGTGAAGTAGATGACTTTGAAAAGGAACTATTTTCAGTTTACGAACTAAATAACAAACACACTTCTTCAGCATTACTTTCTGTAGGTTTCAAGTGCTTAAACCTTATTTGGTGGACTTGATATACCGTAAGTTTACTGTATTTTTTATGTGTTTCACTTAGAGTTTGTGTGTGTCTTGGGCTATTGTGGATTAGAAATAATTTTTATGTGTAATTATTGCAGGAAATAGGTTTGGATGCATTTGATGAAGATGCGAGCTAAAAAGTACAGAAGTAGCCACTGACGGATCAATCCACAAACCTTAACGGGCCATAGGTGGGCAGCCATAGCTCTTGGTCAGGAAGTTGAGTTTCAGTACTCAAACCACGGAGCGACAAGATGGACCATAGTACAATCCACGGACCGTAGGTGGGCAAGCGTAGGTGGAGGATCAGGGAAGTCTGAACATCCGTCATTGGGGATCAGAGAATTGAAATTCTAGTACCTGATTTATTTTCCAAGTGTTTGTCCACGGAGGGTGACCTACGGACCATAGGTCGACCCACGGTCCGTAGGTCGAGCGTCAACAAAAATCACATCTGAGAAGTTTATTTCCTTATTTTGTTTCCTACTCAGTTTGGGATTTGTTTTCTATAAATAGGAGTTGTAATTCTCATTTTTGGGGGTTAGACATTATTGTATACTTTTAGTTCTTCGTTGTTTTGGAATTATTTTGCAAACTCTTAGCAATTTAAGTTCCAAACGTCGTTTTATATAATTTTCACATTGAAATTGAATTCAATATTTTGGGTTTCATCTATTCTATCTATAAGTTCATTAATTCTTTTAACCTAATTATGAATTGTGAACTCTCAATCATGAGTAGCTAAATCCACAACTAAGGTTGTGGGAACCATGAGCAATTAACAAAGTATGAATAATAGTTAACTAATTCTTGAATAGTGGTTATGCATGTATTGTTAATCCTTTAATTTAAAAGTCTTTTTAACTGTTGAAAACGTTAGAACTCGCCTCGTTCCTACTTGTTGGACCAAATAGGTAATGAATGAGAAGTAAAGCACACATCCGTAGACAGACCAAGTTGCGTGGTGAAATTCCCTACTTGGAGGACCAATCACTTAGGGATACCTAACTTAACAATTTTGCATGTCAAACACTAGGAAAAGACTCCTATTATTAAGATTACTGCGTTAAGAGCTTGAGGGGAACACATATACCCTAGTTTCATTCTCATATTGATAACTCAAAGTTTGAATCTTGTTTACTTGTTAATTAATCAACAAATCTATTTCTTTAGAGACCATCCCCTCTGTTTACTTTTCTCAGAAATAGTTTGGCTAAACGGATATAATTGTTAGTTAAGTTTAAGTCTGAACCATATTCCTCTTGGGATCGATTTCAACCTACAAGTTGGGTTCTTTATTTGGCAATGGCCGGTTATACTTCTTTAGGGAGGTGTATTTGGGTGTATCAAATTTTGCTGCAGCTGCCGGGGAATAAGGCTTTAGATTAAGTTTAACTATATTATTGAACTTTAGTCAAGTATTTTTTGATTTTACGTTTCGTTTTGTTTTTGTTTTTGTAACATCTCGCAATTTGAAATAACTAGGCAGAAGCTAATAATTGGAAAAAGTCATTTTTGGAAAGAATGAAAATCTGAAAATTTGTTTAAGTTAGGAAAAATTGAGTTTTGGTCAACTTCAAATGGCCATAACTCCTATCTCATGATGAGTTAGGTGTACTTACAGATATGGCTGGAAATCCCTTGGAATGATCTTTCCAACGCCGGTGAGATTGCGCGATTCCGAGTTCGTATGAATAAGTTATGCCCTTTGGAAGTTGGGCTATTGGATTAAGGAAAGTCTAATCCGAATTTTAAAAGGGTAATTTAGTCTTTTCCTTACCTAATTATTCTAATTCGGTTTTAGGAGATTAATTGGGGTAAAACCAGATTTTGGTCAATTTAGAAAAGTTAGAGTTCACGCTAGGGCTTGGAGAAAAGAGAAAAGAGGAGAAAGGAGAAGAGGAAGCAAGATTCGTCAAGATCGTCAAGTTTAACGTGTGGAATTCGTCGGTGGTGATCCCTACAGGTATGTAGAGCACATAGCATTGGGTTAGTTCACCCACGCGCCAACCATGATTCAATTCAGTGAATTTAAGTCTTTGAAAGTTTAGAAATTGAGTTCTTGATGAACATTGTTAAAAGTTTCATTGATTTCTTGTGGGTTGTGTTGTTGAAGTTTCTTGATGATTTGATTCATATTTTTGGGTGTAATTTCGAATTGAATCTGTTTTATATTGAGGGTATTAATGATTCTAAGTGTTTGGGGAAAGAACCATTGAAGTTTAGAGGGTTTAGAGATGAAAAACGAGCAAGAAAAGTCGTCAAACACCTGGGGAAAAGGGTGGGGCGTCGCGCCAGCCAGCGTGCCCCAAAAGGGTCTCTAAAGTTTACCCCTTGGGGCGATGTGCCAGTCAGAGCACCCCAACATGTTCTCTAAAGTTTGAGGGCTGGCGCCCCGTGCCTCTCAAAGCGCCAGGGACGCCAGTTCTCCCCATTCGTTCCCCACCTTTTACTACTTATTCCTTAGCAATGTACCTGTGTTTTCTAGTTGATTCCAATACTCTAAGGTACATTTAAACATCATGAAATCATCCATAAACATGATATCATGAACCTTGAATCCATAATCCAATTCAAGGAAAGTTAAGATCAAAGTCAAGAGAAGTTAAGAGTCAAGTCTAGAAGTTAAGAAGCAAGTCAAAGCAAGTTTTTAAAGTTTTTAAAAGTCTTTAACAAACATTTTAACCTTGTTTTTACGACTTAAGTTTCAAGATAAGCAAAGAGTAAAAAGTTGAGTTCATTTCTCAAAAAGCTATAAGGGAACTAAGTATTCCCAAAAAGTTTATAAATGTTTTCACATTTGAACAAGAAAGGGAAACTAAGATTTCCAAAAGAGCTTTTAAGCTATGTTTTTGAGTAATTATCTCAAACCAAAGAAAGAGTTTTGTTTTTACAAACATATGAGCTAAAGTAGTTTTTGGGAGTAGCATTGAGCACCGACATGGGGACGAGCTGGAGTTCAGATAACTCATGTCTCCATAAACCATGTAGCTGATGTTTTGTGTAATCAATGACACAACTTCCAGTATGAGTGTCTACGATTGTGCAATAGTATAGTAACCCAACCAAGGGTCGTGTCCCAAGGGAGCAGTTTTGAGAATTAATAGAAAAATAAAATTTAGTTCTAACAAGTTGTAGCTAAAGACATTAATGATAAAAAACATTGTAAATTAAAGGGAGACACAAAAGTTTCAAATATCAATTTGGGGGTTTTGTCACAAGTATAGCAGAAACAACAAAAATAACAAGAAAATCAAGTATGGGGAAGAGTTCTTGGGGTGTGACTACAATACAAGTTGAGATAAATAGTTGGGTACATGCTTTCGATAGGAAATTTGCAAGATAATAGTGACTAGGCTAAGCTTTAGATGGAAAGAAGTTCCCTCTCAGGCAACTTACCCCGTTTCAAATGCGTTCCTCTCGGACATCGATTTGTCACATGAAGACCAGCCTACGCCTTACCCCACTCACTCTCTCAAGCTGAGTGTTAGGATATGGGACTAGGGTTCACCCTTTCGAGCTGAACCTCATGTCAACCTACTCCCATCAGTCTAGTGGTCTTGGTTTCGCGACCTCCCTCTCAGGCAAGCCGAAAACACATGGGTGGCTTTGTATTTGCAACTACAAACCCATTAAATTAAACCACAACCACTAGGTGAAATCACCATTAAACTACATCTAACCTGCAGCAAGCAAGACCCAACAATAATATCAACACATATTTGCTAAATCACACCCCAATAATGGGGGTTTCTAGCCACACATCAAAAGATAGAAATTTATATTTTTAATGATGTTGAAATAAAATGGGTATAGAGAAATAAGTCTTGATTTGAGCAAAGAAAGAAGAATCCAAGAGACTCACTTCCAAATTGGAAGAGATGAAACCATTTTCTTCTTCAAGTTTTCTAAAACCCTCTCCAAACTTAAGAGTACAAATAAAAAGTACTAAAAATTATGATATTGTCTAATAATACTAAGAATTATGATATTAAGCTATAACTCTCAACGAGTAATTATAGTTTTCAAAAATCTGTGCTGCGGCGAATCATTCGACGACATTAGTCAGAATCACCGATCAACTCAGCGATTCGCCCTTTGGTGTAGTTCCTCACCATCTTACACCATCCTTTGGCATCGTCGTGCTCTAAGTCATTGGGCGACATAGTACTGTTTTGCGAAACTCCTTGGCGATGCGCTGACTACTCCCTTTTTCCGCCAACTTGATCCTTTCCTTCAAGACTTAGCACACTGGACCAAAAGGCAAAGTGAGACCCTTCGGCAATTTGCCAAGTGAACTCGGCGATCATCAGGCCTTCATTTTCTTGTTATTTTCAGCCTTTTCATTCCTTTTTGCAAAGTAGTGTCCATGCTTTCCTTCAAACTTCAAATTCATGAAACTTAAAGGTTTTCATTAGATATTGAGATAAAATAAGCATTTGAGGACACAATTTCTATTAAAATATAGCCTTAAATGAGTCCAATTTGTGGACTCATCAACACCCCCAACTTAAACTTTTGCTTGTCCTCAAGCAAACTCAAGTTTAGTTGTTCAGAAAGGGTGTCTCAAGCAGTGCTACACAAGACTCAATCATGAATGTACACAACAAGGCTTCAAAATACTTACGTGAAGATTCAATTGTGTACTCAAAGATTCAAGTTGTAACACACCATTACCAAAGATTCTCATGCTCGCAATACTTGCTACTTTGTCCAAGTTTAAGCTCAACAAAAAGTATCTAAATGCCCTCACACACAGAGAATGATTCCATATTCACACAAAGGTTAATCAATTCAAGATCAGGAATCAGATGCAACGCTCACACTCAAAAAGAGGAACACAATGCATATTTTCACCCATAGGTTTTTATTTTCCACGACTTTCGATTTAGCTCACTCAAGATCAAAAAGGTCTTTTCAAGGCTTGTAATAGGGCTGAGTGCAAAGGTATGGTCATTTAGGCTCAGTGACTTCTTAATCCTTGCGAGATATGGTTTTCTCAAAACATCCTTTTTCTTTTTCTTATCACTTTTTATTCTAGTGCTTCTAAGTCATCCTTTTATTTACTCTCCATGTATTGCTTGGAAACCCAATTCCTTTTTGCACTTCTTTTTTATGAAGGGTTTCCATTTTGGTTTGCAGTACCATGGGTTAAGGGAAACTTTTCTTGCACTTCTTGACTTCTCCTCTTTCTTTTCACCACACCCCCAACTTAGGCTTTTGGCCTAAGTTGTCTATTCACTAAACCACAGATCAAGAGGATTATAGGTAGTGGGTTAAGTAAGGTCTAGGGTTTATCAAGGTTCTTCCAAAGAAAGGTAAGGCTCAAGGGGTGTTCAAAAGAGTTTCACACAGTCATGGGTAGGCCACAAAAAAGGTATATGTCAAATTTGGCTCACACTTTTTAAAGTTGCATAAGATCTTATCAAGAGGACACCTTTCTAAATCAATCCTAACAAGGCAAATTCTGGGCTTATTCATGCATGTTTCCAAGTAAGCTAATCACACAAGGTATCGACACTTAAGTCAAACAAGACTACACACTTTCGCTAGTGTGCAATGGTCATTACAAGAAAATCAATTCGATAAATGGCTAATCACAACAAGATGCAAAGAGTTCACATATTGTCTATGCAACTTCATTTGGCCTCGTCGTAACCGCGCATTCATGTTTGTTCGATTGATAGCACAATTCAAGTCATCGGTATTTATTGGGACTGAGGCTTAAATGTTTGCAAAAGAACAACCACTTTCAACACACGAGAGGTGGAAAAAATGTGTGAAAAATTCAAAATTTTTTGGAAGGGTCAAAATCATTTTTGTAATATAAAACAAAAGGGAGCCATGAGCTTAAACATCCACAAAATGCAGTGTAAAAACAATTTTAAGTAGAACAACCCAAATATATACAAAACACGAATCACAAATAGCACATAAAAGATGAGCTCACCCCACCACAAATAAAAGAAATTTTTCCTCAAATGCAATTAACTCAAAATTTGAAAGGCAAAATAAAGAAAGACAGATAGGCAGGTAAAGAGGGGATCCTGGCTAAGTAGTCGCTCCATCTGGGCAACAGTTCCCGGAGTGGCTTCCAGAAGGACCAGCTCCATTGGATCCAACAGCAAGAGTCTTTGCCAAGGAGGCTTGCATAGCAGCATCTATCATGATTTCTTCGATCTCGGCTATGTCGTCTGTTGCTGCTCCCTCAATCATCTCTTCATCCGTCTCTTCCTCTGAGTCAAGGTCGACTATATGTTTTGCTCTATCCCCATGTCCAGTGGAGGTTTGGGGCATTATAGACAGGTCTAGAGTCTCCTTTGTTCCAAGGATCATAGACGCATTGGTGAACTTCAGGTGGTTTACATCTTTTCGCAGCTCAATAATGGCATAGTTTAAAGTTGTCACCTCATTTGTTGCCCCTTGTTTGTGCCCTCACACTGCTATCCTGGTTGCTAGGGCATTAAGGACCGTGTTCAGATGTTTCACAGCATCAGCTAAGGCAATTTGGATCATGCTTGGAATAGAGGCCTCAAGATTGGCATCCCGACAATTAGCAGAAAGGGCGAGCTGTCCCATCCGGAGTAGGAAAGCCTGGGTAGTGGAGGCCGAGAAATGGCAGCAACGGCATTAGGTCTGGGAGACCTTGTAGTAACAGAAGAATCTGGAGGTGCCTCTGCAAGTGATGATTTTGCGCTTTTTGACTCCACCAATGTTGTATTTTTCCTTTTTTCTTAATCCTTAAGGTACTCGGCTTCAATCCTTCGAATATCAGTAGAGGTTGTGGGCACAATTTCCACATCTCTCTTGGCATCTCGAGGTACCCGAGCTTGTTTGCATAATGTTGTGATTAATACTGGGAACGGAAGTGAGGTTTTGCTCTGCCATCACTTCTGGAGCGAGATCCCTAACAGTATAAGCCAGGCGATGCTTAATGAATTTAAGGTATACTTTACGTTTTTAGTTATGTTTTATAATTTTAGTATACTTTACTTTTTTTTACTATCTAACGATGTTCAATTTTTTTCAAACTATGTGTACTTTGGAACCGAAATAAAATATCGTCATTGTGACCACATTTGAGAGGAGGGCATCCGCGAGACTGTCTAGCTAGCTAAAGAAAGTCTGGGATACTGATCAACGTCTAGGTTGGATCTTGCCTCATTTTTTTGATAAATTGCACCAATATTGGAACATAGATAAGTTCAAATTAATGTTCGAACAAGCCAAAAAGGCTAGAGGCAATCTTAAGGATGGCTCATTGCACACCTGGGTGCAAAGAGTGCTGGAACAATTACAAGAGAGATAGTAAGTTGTAATTCAAACTTTTAAATAAATAATTAGTTGATTCATGTCGTTATAAATTTCATTTTTTATTTATAGGAAAATAAATGGGGCACATCCCCTTGAACCAGAGGTTTTCAAGAGGACTCATGTAAAGAAAAAACAAAATGAGTCAGATCCGGATGTCTGGGGAAGGAAAGGGCCGAACGAACTTTAATAAGTTATTTAATATAAATAACCAATATAAATAGTGTGTGTGTATATATAGTATGTATATATTTTGATGCTAATTTTTAGTTTCAATATGAAAGGAGAGTATTATCAATACGTGAATGAAAATCTAGATAGTTTGGTCCAAATGACACATGAACTGTCCACTCAAATTTGGATAGAAAAAGTGGTAGGGGGATACACAATGGTAGAGTTTATGGTCGAGGCTCTCAAAACGAAACGATGTACCATGACTCCAGACAGGCTTAGAAGGTATTGGATCATCACATCAAGTCGAGGCATTTGACGTTGTTCATATTGCTACTATGTTGACTCAAATAGCAAAACTCACAACAACACTGGCATAGTCTGAGAGACAAAGAGTAGCTGAACAAGAAAGCATGAGTGCGACCATTCAGCAAATCAAAGAATAAGTGTTAAACCCTGCTCATCGACCTGCTACATCGTCCCCTAGTGAGGGCACCGACAATGAGAGTGAGGATGGGTATGATTACATAAATTGCACTCCTAGCTTATGAACTTTTTAAATTTTTGAAAACAATTTTGAAAGACTTTATAAGTCTTTAATTTGTGATTTAACTATTTTTGAATGTTAATTTAAGTTTGTTGTTTTATATTTTGTGTAGCATGTTTATATTTTGATTGGGGCTGAATTGAATTGAATTTTTTGTAGGTGGGTAGCAGAAATTGTCAGTTTCTACTGTCAAAAAAATGCTAAAAAGCGACGAACATGGTGGTTTTGTCCGTCACTTTTTTAGGTTTTATTTTTAAAAAAATCCCAAAAAAGCGACAGATAAGGTCCTTTAGTCCGTCACTTTTCGGGGTTTTCAATATTTAATTTCCAAAAAAGTGACAGACTTTATCACTTTCCTGAGTTTTAAAAAAAGTAAAATAAAAAAAGCGACAGATGATATGTGTTTGTCTGTCTCTTTCCTAAATTTAAAAATACAAAATAAAGAAATCGATAGACTGCGTCGCTTTTTGTAAATTAAAAAATTTTTAAAAATGATGGATGGCATCGCATTATTCAAAAAATAACAAAAGGTGATGCAGTCCGTTGCTTTTTGGCGACACTATCTGTCACTTGTTAAAAAGTGGCAAACTTGACTGCGTCACTTTTCTATCCATTTTGACCAAAAAAGCGACGCAATTCGTCACTTTTGGCCATTGTATTTTACAGTATTTTAGTAGTTACCTAAGACAACTCATATGGAGGAAACAACAAGAGAGGTAAGGTATATCAAATAAGCACAAGGTTTGGAAATTTTAATGTCAGCAGAGAAAGGAGCACAGTTAAAAGTGTTATCTGATGCAAACTGGGGTCATGTGTGAATAGTAGAAGATCAATTATAGGATATCTAGTGTAGTATGGAACATCTCCTATATCCTGGAAATAAAAAAAACAAGTTACTGTTTCTAGGAGTTCCGCAAAAGTTGATGTCACGCCCCGAGCCTACACCTTGTACATAACTGGCACTCGAGAATTATTTTTGGTCCCCAAGCGAACCCTTGGCCTGGCTCAATACTCATAGGAAGACTTACTCAACAATATAGGAATTCAATACACAACTTCAACTCATGAGAGTAACATAAATGAAATATTTTAGTTCAATATACTCATTTACTCAAGTCTTTAAACAAGTTTTAAAAGATTGTAAAAGACTTCTCAAAATGACTCGAATGACTTCCTCGAACTTTACTCTTAACTTTATCTTGAATTTAAAATGTGAATTCAAGAGTTATGATTCGTGATATATAGGATCTCTTGATGATTAATAAAGGTTGAAATAGTTAGGATTAAAAAGAGAATGAAAGCTCGACTCAAAGGAACAAGTGCGGAATGAGAACGAAAAAGAAAAGTGGTCTGATGCTCTGGGCGCACGGGTAGCGCGTCGCACCAGTCCTCCAATTATTGGGGGTCATTTCTAGCGCATTGTTGGAACCCCACACCAGCCCTTCTGGCACATCGGAAGCGCAGTGCCCCAACCCTTTTCCAGAACATTCTCATGAATTTTTACAAAAGTTTACTCAAAATCCCTCAAGAACAACCCTCAATCGTCAGATCCTCACCTCAAGAACTCATCAAAACTCCATTTACAAAGAATGAAGAATGAAACCTCAAGAAACTTATCAAGAACCTCAATACATGGATTTTCATGGACTAATTTAATAAAGAAACTCATGATTGGCATGAGGGTGAACAAACCCATCACTATGAAATCTTACATACCTTGGAAGATTCAAATTCTTGGTGAAAATCTTCAAAGCTCTCAAGAATCTTAAACGCTTGAAGCTTTTTCTCCTCTTGAACTTTGCCCTAACCTTCCAAACGCTTTTAGACTTATCATAAATTGACCCTTAATAGGCTGAATAAAACGTTTAAGACCAATGAGTTAAGGAAAAGATAAAAATACCTCTCCTTAAAACGGATGAAACGCCTCAAATGGGCATATCTCCTTCATCCAAACTTGGAATTTAGCAAATTTGGTGGCGTTGGAAAGAGGACTCAAAGACCTTTCATTTGATACATTATAGGCCACTTAAATCATTCCTTACTAAAAGTTATGGTCGTTTGAAGTTGATCCAAAACTTACGATTGAAGAGAGAGTAACTTGCACAATTCTCAATTTTAGCTATTTCTAGTATAGCTCTTTCTAAATTTTTGCTCTTTCTAAGACCAAGGTGTTACATTATCTCCCTCTTGGGATCATTCGTCCTCGAATGAGATTACTCTAAGTAGAATTGATGGTGGAAACATTTACACCTAACTCAAACACCCAACATGCAGTTTAATACAACTTAGCATATTAACTTAAAGGAAAGAATTAACACCTTAATTTGGAATTTCTCCAAAATCAAAGAGATGTGGGAATGTCTTCTTCATATCCTCCTCCGCCTCCAAATTTGCTTCCTCAACAAATTGATTCCTCGAAAAGACCTTGACTAATGCAACTTCCTTGGTTCTTAACTTGCCAACCTAACGATCTAGAATATGAACGCGAATCTCCTCATAAGATAGGTTGTCCTTAATACCAATATTCTTTGTCGGTATGATAAGTGAAGGATCGCACATACACTTCTTTAATATAGAAATGTGAAACACTGGATAGGTTACTGCTAACTCTGGTGGTAGCTCCAACTCATAAGCTACATTACCAACTCTCTTGGATATCCTGTAAGGACCAATATACCGGGGACTAAGCTTCCCCTTCTTACCAAATCTCATAACACCCTTCATGGGTGAAACCTTCAAGTATACCCAATCATCCACCTCAAACTCCAAGTCTCTTTTCCTAACATCAATATAGGATTTCTAATGACTTTGCATTGTTTTCAACCTTTCTTGAATGATTTTCACTTTCTCTATAGCTTGATGAACTATGTCTGGCCCTATCAACCCAGCTTCACCAACCTCAAATGATCTAATAAGAGATCTACATCTTCACCCATAAAGAGCCACTTGGATACTAGAGTGATAGTTATTGTTGTAAGCAAACTCTATGAGAGGTAAGTGACCATCCCAATTACCTTTGAAATCGATCACACAAGCCCTCAACATATCCTCTAAAGTCTGAATTGTATGCTCTATTTGACCATCAGTTTGAGGATGAAAACAGTACTCAAATTTACCTTCCAACCCAAACCTTTCTGGAAAGACTTCCAAATTTGAGTGGTGAATTGTGCACTTCTATCTGAAATGATGGACAAAGGAACTCCATGAAGTCTAACTATCTCTTGAATATATAACCTAGCATAATCTTCTGCTGAAAAGGTAGTTTTTACCGGCAAGAAATTGGTTGATTTAGTCATCCGATCTACAACTACCTAAATAAAATCATACTGCCTGTGAAACCACGACAACCCAGTAATGAAATCCATATTGATCATCTCTCACTTCCATTCTAGAAGGTCTATATTCTGAGCCATACCACTGGCATTTGGTGTTCTACCTTGACTTGTTGGCAATTCGGGCACTTAGCAACGGACTCTGTAATACACTTTTTCATGCTACTCCACCAATATACTTATCTCAAGTCGTGGTACATCTTTGTGTAACCAGGATGGATCAAATATTTGGAGCTATGAGCTTCCTATATGATCATCTCTTGGATTTCATCTACCTTTGGTACACATAATCTACCTTGATACCTCAACACACCATCTCCCTCTTGTTTAAAAGCCATCACTTTCCTCTTATGAACATTTGCCTTCAATTCGCCTTCATTGGAATTCAACAACCGGACTCCCAATCGTGCAAGTGTGTGAATATCTTTGGCTAATTCTTTCGTGCCTTCCTTCACATGAGCAGTACTTCCCATAAATAACCTGCTCAAAGCATCAACAACAACATTAGCCTTACTTGGGTGATAGAGAATACTTATGTCATAATCCTTGAGTAACTCTAACTACCTCCTCTGTTTGAGATTAAGCTCTTTCTAACTAAAAACATACTGAAGACACTTGTGATCGGTTAGCACATCTACATGGACACCATAGAGATAATGACGTCATATTTTTAAAGCAAACACTACAGTAGCCAATTCTAGATCATGAGTTTTGTAATTCTTGTTGTGAACCTTAAGTTGTCTGGAGGCATAGGCTATAACCTTATCATTCTATATTAATACACACCCAAATCCAACTTTGGACACATCACAATACACAACGAAGCCTTGTGTACCTTCCAGTAGGGCAAACACTGGGCCAGTAGTTACCCGAGTTTTCCATTCCTGAAAGTTTTTCTCATAAGCTTCAGACCATTGAAACTTAACTGTATTCTGAATTAACTTGGTCAACGGGGATAAAATTGAAGAAAACCCCTTGACGAACCTTGTATAATAACCAGCCAATCCTAAGAGACTTCTAAAATCAGTCGGAGATGTGGGTTTAGGCCAGTTCTGTACAACTTCAATCTTTTGAGTGTCAACTCGAATCCTTTCACCAGACACAATGTGGCCTAAGAACGCCACTGTCTCAAGTTAATACTCACACTTAAAAAATTTGGCATACAATTCCATATCCTTTAGAGTTTTGATACGCTCAAATTACACATCCCTAAAGAAGTATAAGCGATCGTTATCAAATAAAGAACACAACTTGGAGGTTGGGGTATATCCCACGAGGAATATGGTTTAGACTTAAACTTAACTTAAGATTATATTCGTTTAGTCAACGTATTTTCGAAACAAGTAATTAAGGTGGGCTGAGGGGGGGAGGGGGGGGGGGGGATTTATGAAACAAATTCTGGAAATTATGTGAATGATTAGTGAGCAAGATTCAAACTTTAGTTGTTATCAAGATAAGAAAGTAACTAGGGTGTACGTGTTCCCCATAAGCTCATAACGCGGTAATCCTAGTAATAGTAATCATTTCTTAGTGTATTACATGCAAAGTGATAAGTTAGGTATTTCTAATTCCTTAGTCCAGCAACTAGAGAATTTCATCTCGCACCTTGGTCTGGCTACGTGTGTATAATTTACTATCCCTTACCTTTACCTCATATTAGACATCACATCAATGTATGACTTAGTTTTCACTCTCGCACCAATTGACATTAGACTATTAGATAGTATCACACTAAATATATGTTGATAATTCTTTTCTTATTAACTACCTCCTTGGTCCGGCAAGTAGCAACAGTGCAAGTTCTAACGCATGCACTCGTTAAAAAGACTTCTAAACGAAAGAATTATCACTGCATGCAATAACACTATTCAAGAATTACTTAATTACTATTTATAATTTGTTAATCACTCATGGTTCCCACAACCCTAGTTGTGGATTTAATTACCCATAGTAGTAAGAACATAATTCATATTTTTAAATGAAGAAATCATAAAATTACGTAATGTGAAGAATAAACCCAAAATCTCAACTGAATTTCAAAGCCAAAATCTTTAAAATGAACTTAGGAAAATCAAGATTTGCTAAAGTTGCAAGTTAATCTCCAAAGCCAAAAACTAAAACTAAAAAAAAAAAAAAGTCTATCCCAAAATAAGAAGAAGAAAAGAACCCTAAAAAGTATTCATATGAATGGTCTCTCCTCAAAATAATTATTTTTATGGACTATTTATAGATATAAAATACCCTAAGGGGTCGTTTCGTGTGAAGGATTGGTACAAATAGTCCTGGGATAAATATTTAGTGGCCCTTTATTTAGTGTTTGGTTGGGAACTTTGGGATAACTTATCCTGGGATTAATAAATAGTACCAGGATAAGTTATCCCTTAAAAAGGGTGGTATAGTAATCCCATCACAATTTGTGATGGGATAAATTTATTAAATGACAAAACTACCCTTCAAACCCTTTAATTGATAAGCTTTCTCAAGCGCTGCTTTGGTCTTAGCTTCCAAGTTTCTTCTCTTCTTCATTGCAGTAAGAATCACTCTTTGATTTGGGTACACTCAACTTTTCATTTTCCATAGATGGGTGATTGAAGAACTTCTTTACCAATAACCTTCAACTTTCAAGTTTCTAACAAGGTAAATTTTTTTTATTTTTTAGAATTTGTTTCTCTTTTATTTCTTTGTCATCATTAATAATTCTCTGATCTATTGCATAATAATTTGGATACACTCATCTTTTCTACTTAATGGAAGAAATCAAAAAAAAAAAAAATTCTAGAATGTTATGTTTTAGGGCTTTTGTAAATTTTGAAAAAAGTTTGTTCTTTTTATGTGCTTGAAATATTTGTAAACAATTTCAAGTTGGCCTCATTTTAAAGTTGCCCTGTTGATTCTTTTTAATTTTTTTTATTTTTGTGTATCAACTCTTTTCATTTTTTAATGAACAAATAGGGTTTCTTATGGATCATCAACTACAGTCCGATATTGAATGTTTTATCATACTTGAGGAGATATTGTGCCAATAATTTCTTGTTATGTTTATTTTTCTTTTCATGGTTATTCATGGTATTTCTATAAAAAGAAATAGGCATGTGATTAGGTACCTTATGAGTAGTCGAGTTCCTAAAATTATATCTCATTTAAATGGTATTGTACAAGATAGTGACACATCATGTATTGATAAGTTAAGGATGGATAGAAATTCTTTTCACACTTTAGTTCTCTTAACTAAGGAAGTTGGAGGTTTAACTGATAGCAAGTATATGTCAAGTAGTGAAAAGTTAGCAATGTTTTTAAATATTTTGGCTCATCATGAGAAGAATAGATCCATTAAGGTTGATTATATTAGATCGGGCTGGAGCATAAGTCAAGCTTTCAATGAATGCTTGAAAGTTATTCTAAAACTAGCTCCACTGTTACTTGTTAATCCCAAACCGGTGCTTGAAGATGAGCTTGACAATCGATGGAGATGGTTTAAGGTATATGCACTTTCAATATGTATCTATTAATTTATGTAAAAGTAAAATAAATGTAATTTTACGAAGAAATTTTTGTTGTTTGAGATAATGTTATAATTTTTTTATAGGGATGTCTAGGTGCATTGGATGGTACTTACATTCAGATTAGAGTTCCATCTAAGGACAAACCAAGATACAGGACAAGAAAGGGAGAAATAACAACAAATGTACTAGGAGTTTGTGATAAAAATTTTAATTTTACTTATGTATTACCTGGTTGGGAAGGATCAGCGGCTGATAGTCGTGTATTACGAAATGCTATAACTCGAACGAATGGTTTGAAAATTCCCGAGGGTAATTTTATACATATGCTCACATTAAAATTATATCACAAAAATAGTGTTGTATAAAAGCAACTAATTTCTTATTTATATTATAGGTAATTATTATTTGTGCGACGGAGGATATACAAATGGAAATGGTTTTCTTTCACCTTACCGAGGATATAGATATTGGTTAAGGGATTTGCAAGGTGAAAATCCACCACCCCAATGTCGAGAAGAGCTTTTCAATATGAAGCATGCTAGAGCTCGTAATGCTATTGAAAGGACATTTGGTCTCTTGAAAGGACGTTGGGGAATTCTTAGAAGCCCTTCTTGGTACTCGGTTAAGATACATAACAGGATTATTAGTGCTTGTTGTTTGATACACAACTTTATTCGTAGAGAGATGAAAGTGGATCCCTTAGAGATCGATGTGGAAGAACAAGTAGAATATCAACAAGATAACATTAATGTTGTTGAATCATCTCAGGAGTGGACCACATGGAGGGATAAGTTGGCTCAATCAATGTGGAATGCTCACTTAAACAATTGATCTTTCCATTATTTTGTGCTTGTTATATGTTTTATGCTACATTTGAATTATTATTCCCTTTAGTTTTTGATATTCTTGTAAGATGCATCAACTTTTAGCTTTTTATGATATAAGAAACAATTACTTACATTAATTTATAATGTGTTTAATTTATTCTTTCTTGTGATGTGTTTGTATGTTTTTAATTTATTGTTTCTATACATTGAAGTGTATGAATTTTTTTATGATGCTAACTAATGATTTGGAGATACTTTCGCTTTTTATGATGGTAACTAATACTAACAATGATTGTTTCACAAAATTATTCAGACAAATGGAAATTCAGAAATCTTCAATGCAACCACCAAAAAGATCAAGACGAAGACGATCAACACCGTCAACTCGAAGGACATGGACTCCTACGGAAGAAAGTACTCTTATAAATGGTTTGAAAGAGTTATGTGTTAATGGTTGGAGAGCTGATAATGGAACTTTTAGGCCAGGATATCTGATGGAGTTGGAGCACTATTTGCGTGAACGTCATCCTAAAAGTGGCTTGAAAGGCGAACCACATGTCAATTCTAAATTAAAATTTTGGAAGAGAAGTTATGCAAGCTTAAGTTTACTAAAAGGTAGGAGTGGTTTGGGATTTCAATATAGTGATGGAACTATAATTATTGATGATCCAAAAGAATGGGATAAATTTTTAAAGGTAATTAATATTTTGCTATTAGAATATTACTACTTCATATAGATATTTCTTCAGTCTTCATAATTTATAATTAATACATATAAAATTGTCGTCTTTCTTTTATTGTTTTTCTAGGATGAACCTAGTGCAAGCAACATGAATACTAAAAAATGGCCACTATTTGCGGATTGGGAGGAGTTTTTTGGAAAAGATAGGGCAACTGGAGAACATGCAGAAGGGCCACTGGATGCTGTTGAGGATATCTTAAAGAGTCGAACATCAGGACTTTCTACTGATATGAGTTTTGGATTTCTTATCAATGTTGATGACAATGAATATGAAGATGAATCTAGTCATGGACCTAATGCACCTACTGAAGAAGCTGAAAATACTGATACAGGACATAATTTTACTCAAACAACTGAAAATGAATATGCTGGAGGATCTCCTCGTGAACATACTGGACCATCTGAAAAGCAAGGTAAATATGCTAAAACATCTTCTTCTAGTGTCAATGAAAAAGAAAAATGCAAGAAAAGAAAAAGGGTTGTGGAAGATGTTAATGAAACATTTCTCAAGAGTATGGCGGAAGTTATGAAAAGCTTTACTGAAAGCCAAGATAAAAGAATTGGTTCCTTGATCGACAAGATTGAAAATCGTGACCACTCTGATATGCGTGGTCAAATTTATTCCAGTATTGAATCTCCTACATTTGATTTGTACACCATAGAGCAACGTATCAAAGCTAAAAAGGTTATTTGTGAAGATGTCAAAAATATGGAAATCTTTTTACGTATGGGTGAGCTTGAGTGCCAAACAATGATGTTCATGGTCGTCAATGATAAACTTTGATGTATGATAAGCTTGTGTATATAAATGGTGGCACTAGTGTGATAGTTTTTGCTCAACTAACAGTTTCAAATCAAAACTTTGATTGGAGTGCCATTTTTTTATCCTCTAGTTATGTTCACACTCGTTTGTGTATGACTAATGTAGGTCATGGGGATGCTAGAATCGTTTGTATATGTAAAATCTATTAAATAGATTAACTCTCATGTAAAAGTCAAGTTTGTTGTTAGTTTGTTACTAGTTATCAATTTTTGTGCAGTTGCTTATGTTGCTTCCCTACAATTTTGGTCTCATTTTTTCTACTATGGTAGACCAGTTTTTGGTCTTGTTTTTCTGTTACTTTGATGCAGAGCTTTTGTTTCAGTTTTGACAGGTGTTTTAGTGAATATTTACTGAAATTTTACTCTTGTTTTAGCTGCTGTTTTAGTTGTAGTGTTGGTTGGTTTGCTGTATCCTGTTGGTGCCTCTGTTTAATACTGGAAAATGTCACAACTTTATGTTTTCAAACACTTCTATAGTCCAGTGGCTCAGCGCTTATATACAGAATTGACATTATTGATGCACTTTGGCTAAATAAGTGTTGTCATGATTCTCCCTCAGTCGCCTCCAGCCACTTGCGGAGGCTTTCTGTATTGGTATGCTAGGGGAGGAGATCCAGCTCCCAGTCCATAATCTGGTTTACAGCTCGAGAATGCAGTTTCACCATATCATTGTTATTTAATGAGGAACGCACCAAAAAGCATGCCGGACAGAGAAAGGTCCCGGTCTCGGAAGAGACACAGCGCTGCCAACCTTCTGAGCTACGCAAAGCCTTCTAATATTAGGGTGGCTATACACGCAATTGAGAGTACTTCTTGATACTTCATCGTCCGTCAAAACCATCAGCTAATGGCCGGAGAAGCTCTTGTTTTTCTTTCAGGAGTTGGTTGGTCATAGTATTTGTTTATTTGCTGGCACAGGTAGTAGAGGCATTATCAGTAATAGATGTAGAATCTGAAATGTCTCATAACTTAGCTAAGGTAGTCATTTCCTTGTTGTGCAAATCTTCTTAGGTTAGAAGATTTACTTATTTTCTTTATTGATTTAATCGTTAATCCGTTAAGAGTTATCATTTATTTATGTTATTCTATTTTAGGTCCGATTCGACGAGCTTTTGGATCATTATAAGGCAGATTTTGCTTATCTGATTTTGGATGACAGAAAAAAATTGCAAACAATAGAAGTTTTAACTTCACTGCTGCACATTTGGAGGATATGGAGTATCATATTGATGGAAATCTTGATTCTCATTGATATCGTACTTACACAGCAGCGACATACAACAGTAGATTTTTCTCATCGGAAGAATGGAATCTGTAACCAAGCATGCAATTGTGAATCATGGGTCGTACCGGATCCAGGGGACAGGTGACTTAGGTGAGAGTCAAGTTTCTTGTTGACCAAAACAGGTTTATCATGAGAAATGTCAAGGGACCAGTCAGAGAGGGTGATATTCTCACACTGTTGGAGTCTAAGAGGGAAGCCAGGAGATTGCGTTGAGCCCATGATTATGATTGCCAAATCAATATTCCCTTGAAAACTCGATATTTGCTGGGATTTTGTTCCCTATTTAATAGTCTTTGGTTTTGTTTGCTTAGACTCTTTTAAGTATTGACTTGTCAATTTTGGTCATTTTTGTGCATTTCATGTTTCTGGAATAGTTTTCATATAATATTTTGCTACATTTGTGTCAAAAAAAAAAAACCCATCAATACTGCGAATATGAATGTGAAGACTGGTATTGCAGGTTGCACGTTTGCAGCATATGTTGGATTTGTGTAGCCAAGACCAATAAGAAACAAAAGTTGGTTCCCAAAATTATTGTTGCGGTTGACAAGAAAAATGAAAAAACATAGTTCTAGTGTTTGCTTTCTTCCAATGCTTCCTGGTTTAAGAATTTGGATATGGAAACTCTGTTTTTGTGTTCATTTGTTTTTCAAAGCTGAAAGTGAGTATGGAATTAGTTTTAAAATAGGTAGCTGGTGGATTTTCTATGTTGGATGGATTGAGTTGTTAAATTTGGTTTTAACTAAAACTCTACCAAAAAAATATACAATAAGTTAAATAAGAGGGTATTTTTGTAATCAAACCACTTAGTTTAGGAAGTATGTAATGGTTATTATTTTTAGTACAACAAACCAAACAATCAATAAGAAATAATGCCAGGATAACTAATCTCAGTATAACTAATCTCAGCATAACTTATCCCAGCATAACTTATATTCAAATCAAACGACCCGTAAACAAAATAATTGAGTCCAAATCCAATTAGGATTCCAAAACCAAAAGAAATCGGATTTCCTTTTTTTCCGTGTGAAGCCATGCGCATCAAATAATAAGAGGGTCTCCAGCTTGTGACACGTGGCAGCAAACATCAAAATTGATTTTCCTCAAATTTAGCCGCCACTTGCATTATATGCATGAATATATTATTTTATTCTATTTAATTCATTAAGCTGGTTGTTTGATTTCCTTCTTTAATCTTCCATCTTTAATTTGTTTTAGTTCTAAAGTTTTTCATTTTTTCATCAATTTAATCCTGCAAATACAATATACTATTTAGCACAATTCATAAAACTCAAGCTCAAAAAGGACAAATATAAATAATAAATGTGAGGCAAATAATAATTAAAAATATGTATTTTGGCCTCACATCAATACCCCACACTTAAACTTTTGTTCGTCCTCGAGCAAACATTAAAGCTCATCTCCAAATATTAAAATAGGAATGTCATCACTTTGGTTAATACAAACAATTAGGCCATATACCAATTTCCAAACATCAAGTAGACTTCTCAATCATTATGCAAGACATCCAAATAAACAACAAACCTCTAACCTTGTAACCTCAAGAAAGGACTTTGAACTCATCAAATTTAAGCTTGCTCACCTACTCTCATCAAAGAAAGCAAATAAAATCACTTATCTATCATGAAACAAGTGCCCTCACAAAAAGAAATAGTCCACACACTCAATTCAAAAGATTGAATATAAATTACGGACTTCATATCAAGAACAACTCTCACACTCAGAAATAAAATTCACATGTATGCACAAAGAACCATAGGCTTACCCATTATGTACATCTCTACTAATTAAGCATGTTTGAATAGAATCAAGTAGGACTTTAACGGGTTGTAATGTAGGCTAGGGGACGGGTACAAAAACTATATAATAGTGACTTACACTTCTTTAAGCACTTTGCATTTTAAGACTTTATCAACCATTATTTTCTTCTCTTTATTTTTCAGCCCTCTCTTCAACAATTAGTTCACAAGTAATTCTCATCATCTCAAGAATGCTTCAATTTATTATTATTTTTTACGCCATTTTTTTTAAAAAAGTTTTCCTTCATAATAGTCACCCTCAACTTACGTATTTTACATGCATTAAGGTGCATGATGTCCTTGGAAGGACCAGGGTCATCATCAAGGTAACTTTTTTTTTTTCATGTCACATTTTTTTATTCTTTTTTTTTTTCATGTCACATTATTTCAAAGAGGGCTTTTAAGCACTTTGTAGCTATCATTAATTACCTTTTCACTCAACTATCCTTTTGTTTTAGAATTGATAATTAGAATAAGTCTATGCTATAATTCTCAAGGAAGCAAGGTACAAAAACTAGGGATTCAACAAAACAGTCAAGGGCAAAATATGGCTACCAACAAAAGGCTACAGGCTCAAAAGGGCTAACTAGTGATAAAATATACGAAAAGACTAAAATTTACCAGACAAATCAAAGAAAGTCTATTATCATCTCCTAAACAAAACATCACTTTTTTTTATTTCGCTTCAATAACATCCAAGGCAAGTTCTAGACTAAGATGCACAACATGGAATAAACAAATTCCCACCACACATGGCACAAGTATCAATCAAGATGAATCAATTCCACTTCTAAGAGAGACAAGATCATAACAAACAAAAAAATAAAATAAGTTATATACAAAGTCACAACCATGAGCTTAGATGTCTAAGAGTGTGCAATTTTTTTTTAATCAAGCATTCACAAGAAAATACTACTAAAAAATTAGGCCTAAATAGCAAGTATCACACCACTCAAAAGGGTCTTTTCTCTTCTAAAAAAAATTAAAAATTAAAAGAAAACTTATTTCTAAAAAAAATAAAAGACACTTGTTTCAAAGGGACTATCCTCAGGAAAAGCACCGAAAACAAAAGCTAAGGAACCTATCCTAAAAAAAAGACTCAATAAAACAATAAAAACTGGAATTCATTCCTCCACCCCACACTTAAAAATATGTTATGTTCCTAAAGCATCAAGTAAAATTTAAAACAAAGGTTAGAAAAACTCCCTGAGGCCTTTAGGCCTAGCTAGTAGCATGTTCTCTTTATTTTCATCAAGGGGCGTCACCCCACACTTAAGCTCAAACATGCTCCTTTGCTTCAATATTTATTTTTTTATTTTTTTATTTTTACTTTTTATTTTTAGATACTCAGACTTTCCCTAATCTGAAAAAAAAAATGACACTAATAAAATAAAATAAGAAGTTGCACTACTAATTGGGTTGCCTCCCAATAAGCGTTTAATTTAACGTCGCAGCACGACGCAGAAACCTTAGTGACTCGGTTCCATCTCCTTGACCCTCTTTGATTGAATTATTGTGTATCCTTAGATTTGCCATTTTTCTCAAAGTCTTTCTTAGTTTAGGATCGTAGGGGGTCAAGGGTTCGCCTCGACTTCGTGTACTTGACATACACTAGAGATGAAACCTATAGAAAACAAAAACAAAAAAAAAATGTAAGATCGAAAAATAATTGACTAGAGTTCAATGATGTAGTTAAACTTAATCTAAATGCCAAAATCCCCGGCAGCGGCGACAAAATTTGATACACTCAAATTACACCTCCCTAAAGAAGTATAAGCGATAATTATCAAGTAAAGAACCTAACTTGGAGGTTGGGGTCTATCCCACGAGGAATATGGTTTAGACTTAAACTTAACTTATGATTATATTCGTTTAGTCAACATATTTCCGAAATAAGTAATTAAAGGGGGGGGGGGGGGGGGATTCAAACTTTAGTTGTTATCAAGATGAGAAAGTAACTAGGGTGTACGTGTTCCCCATAAGCTCATAACGCGGTAAACCTAGTAATAGTAATCATTTCTTAGTGTATTACATGCAAAGTGATAAGTTAGGTATCTCTAATTCCTTGGTGCGGCAACTAGAGAATTTCACCCCGCACCTTGGTTCGGCTACGTGTGTATAATTTACTAACCCTTACCTTTACCTCATATTAGACATCAGATCAATGTATGGCTTAGTTTTGACCCTCGCACCAATTGACATTAGACTATTAGATAGTATCACACTAAATCTATGTTGATAATTCTTTTCTTATTAACTACCTCCTTGGTCTGGCAAGTAGCAACAAGACGAGTTCTAACGTGTGCACTCGTTAAAAAGAATTCTAAACGAAAGAATTATCAATGCATGCAATAACACTATTCAAGAATTACTTAGTTACTATTCATACTTTGTTAATCGCTCATGGTTCTCACAACCCTAGTTGTGGATTTAGTTACCCATAGTAGCAAGAACACAATTCATATTTTTAAATGAAGAAATCATAAACTTACATAATGAGAAGAATAAACCCAGAATCTCATCTTGAATTTCAAAGCCAAAATCTTCAAAACGAACTTAGAAAATCAAGAATTGCTAAAGTTGCAAGTTAATCTCCAAAGCTAAAAACTAGAACTAAAAAAATAAATAAAGTCTAACCCAAAATAAGTAGAAGAAAAAAACCCTAAAAGTTATTACTATAAATGGTTTCTCTTTAAAATAATTATTTTTATGAACTATTTATAGATATAGAAAATTTTAAATAATATAACTGAGTCCAAATCCAGGATTCCAAAACCAAAAGAAATCGAATTTCCTTTTTTTCCGTGTGAAGTGCGCATCAAATAATAAGAGGGTCTCCAGCTTGTGACACGTGGCAGCAAACGTGAAAATTGATTTTCCTCAAATTTAACCGCCACTTGCATTATATGCATGAATATATTATTTTATTTTATTTAATCCATTAAGCTGTCTGTTTGATTTTCTTCTTTAACATTCCATCTTTAATTCGTTTTAGCTCTAAACTTTTTTATTTTTCCACCAATTTAGTCCTGCAAACACAATATACTATTTAGCACAACTCATAAAATCCAAGCTCAAAAAGGATAAAAATAAATAATAAATGTGAGACAAATAATAATTAAAAATATGTATTTTGGTCTCATATCAAGTTTGGAGAACTAACTGAGATGACTAGCATGATCTTCCTCAATCCTCGAATAAATTATATTGTCATCAATGAATATGATAACAAACATATCAAGTTAAGGCTTAAACACTTTATTCATAAGATTCATGAATGTTGCATGAGCATTAGTCAAGCCAAAAGACATAACTAGAAACTCATAATGACCATAGCTGGTCTTGAATGATGTCTTTGGGATGTCACTTTCCCTTACTCCCAACTGATGATAGCTAGATCTGAGGTCTATCTTAGAGAAACAAGTGGCACGCTGAAGTTAATCGAAGAGATCGTCAATTCTTGGAAGGGGTACTTATTCTTGATAGTAACCTTGTTCAACTGCTGTTAATCAATACACATTCTAAGAGAACCATTTTTCTTCTTCAAAAATAAGACTGGAGCGCCCCAAGGTGAGACACTTAGTTGAATGAAACCTTCATCAAGAAGGTCTATCAACTGCTCTTTTAATTATTTCAACTCTATAGAGATAGGTCGAGTATCAGGAAGAATATCTATATCGAAGTCTATTTCTCTCACAAGAGGGACTCCAGGAAAATCATCTGGAAAGATCTCTAGAAACTCACTTACAACTGGAACTGACAGAATAGGCGGTGTCTCAACACTAGAGTCATTAACTCGGACTAAGTGATAGATGTGCCCCTTAGATCCTAACTTTCTGGACTTAAGATATGAAATAAATCGACCCCTAGGCACTATTAAACTACTCCTCCACTCTAAAAATGGATCATTAGGAAACTGGAGCTTTACTACTCGTGTTCTACAATCAACTGAGGCATAACAAGCATGAAGTCAGTACATACCTAGAATAACATCAAAGTCCACCATGTTAAATTCGACTAAGTCAGCCATGGTGTCCTTCAGATTGACAAAGATGACACAATTACGATAAACTCTCTCAGCTAGAATAGACTCACCAATATGTGTGAAAACACTTAAGAGTTCAAGAAGTCGCTTGGGAAGGATATCGAATCTCATAGCAATATATGGAGTCACAAAAGATAGACTCGCACCTAGATCAAGCAATGCATATACATCAAAAGTAAAGACTTTGATCATACCAGTGACAACATCAGGTGAATTCTCTTGCTCTTGGCGATTGGAGATAGCATACCGGTGGTTTGCTCCTCCGTCTATCCCTAAAGTAGATCCTCTAGGTGCAACCCTGTCTACTGGAGTCACTAAAGAACATTGGGCTCTATTGCTTCCATTACCATTACCTTGTCTGTTCTTAGGTAACTATCTCATAAATTGACCTGTCTGACCACACTTAAAGCAACCAGTGGAGCCATCACGACACATCCCTGGGTGGTTCTTACCACACTTAGCACAAGTAGGGGTCCAATTGGGCCCTTGTGCCACACTACCCTGAGATTGAGTAAGTCTAGCTATGAAGTTCTGAAAATTATGATTCCTGAACTCACATCTGTTCTTTGGTGCAGATGCACTAGCAGATGATGGTGCAGGTCCAGTTGGCCTTTGCTAAAAAGATGACCGATTTGCATTTTCGATTTTCTGTTGTCCGGACTCATTACCTGTGGTATTAGCCTTCTTCTTGCGGAACTCCTCCCTATCTCTCAACTTATCTTCTTCAACGTGTTGGACATAGATCATAAGTTTCGCTATGTCCATTTCCCCCATCAACATAGCAACTTTACCCTCTTTGATTGACAGAAAAGTCAACCAAGGCACAAAACAGACTCATCATGCCTTTCATATTAGCAACCATCTCCGAAGCATAACAACATAGTTGAGTGAATGTGAGGCTGTACTCATGGACACTCATGGACTCCTGCTTAATATTGAGAAATTCTCTTACCTTGGCATCTCTCAGATCACGGGAAAAGAAACGCCCCATAAAGGCACTTTTAAATACATCCCAACTCATAATTGGTGCCCTTTCAGCCCTGCTCTTTTTCCATTAGTCGTACTAGATCCTCACAACACCCTTGAGTTGGCATGCAGCCAACTCCACTCGATCAACATCATCAACATGCATTGTAGCGACCCCTTTCCATATACCATATGCACATAAATTGCAAGATGTAAAAATATATTTATTTTTTTCGTTTCTCCTTTTTCCTCATGCAAGTAATTAATGATAATAAAAATTATCCACTTCCGAGTACCCAAACTAGTTGGGATCATGCTTTACAATCATTATCAACGAGTAGGACATGTAACATATTAAAAAACTTGGGCTTAAACACCCCAAATGAACCAAACACATAACCATACTTAGATTACAACCCATGAACATGATACGGCAAGGCTTCAAAACCGAATGCAAATATATACATCATATAGATCGATATAAGTACCAAAATTTATACAAAATATATATGTCTATATGCAAATGTGATCTTCTTTTAAGTTCTCAAAATTTCCATCTCCCATGGCCATCTTCATCACTCCTCTCGATCAGCCCCTACGATAGAAACAACTATCGCTAAGCATAAAGCTTAGTGGTGTAAAAACTATAGGGTCAAAAACCTCAAAATTCATCAAGCCACCTTTTCCAAGTCAATGAGCATCATACTTGAAATATAATAAATAAATCAAGTAACAATAGATAACAAGTATCAAATTCGATATTCAAAGATACAATGTCAAGAAGCTCATAGCACCCTTTTCCAAGAATTTCAATAGCAAGGCTCGCCCAATATATACTTCATGTCGTCACACTCGGCACAAGCAAGTATCAAGAAGGGTCGCTGCCCTGTATCAAGAAGGACCGAAGCCCTGTATCAAGAAGACCAAGAACCATATTAAAAATGGCTTTCTAGTTCGTACTTAAAATGGATAACTTCCATTCCTAAGACGAACTACAAATCCAGAGTCAAGATGGCAAATGATCTGAATCAAGAGGCCTGCCAAGAGTGACAAAGTCGCAGCCACAAGAAGGACATAGTCCCAACAAGAGTGCCAAGTGATCAAACAATCCGTACAAGTGGGCGAGTTACACAAGCATCATACCAACATGACAATGCAAAGTAACAAGAGGTAGCTGAGGAATCAAGATCAAATTTCATACATACCAGCCATCACAAGAGTTCAAGTACAAGTTTATACACAAACCTCAATACTTTAGTGTAGCAATAGTCCAACAAACTTTGCAAGCAAACCGGAGGCCAACCAACGTATCAAGGTCCTCAACTTGTTCACAAGTCTATACAACCTTAAAAATGGAATTAAATAACTTCTTTAATTCCTAATATCTCAATAATATCGAAATAAAACAGGATTACCACACAGACACAATTCTGTTCTCAAAACAGTGATTCTGGCCAGTTTAGTACCCCATGTTGCAGCTTAAATTTGAACAGGAAACCAGCAAAAATAGATTTTGTAACCTTCATTAAAGTTGTATATACATCTCTTAAGATTCCAACTCAACAAGAATCACTAAAAAATACATTTTATACAAAAAGATATCATCAATACACTAACAGTGGTTCCTACCGGAATTCTAAACCCGAAATCTGGACAATAGTTGTCCTGTGTTGCGTCCCATTTTTCACATCTATAACAGCTAAATTAGACTGTCACATAAACATAAGAGTTATAGATATATGAACCAGCTTTCTAAATCATATTTATTCACCCAAAACGGAGTTCTAGATACTGAGATATTCTAAACGTAACACAACCTGCTCAGCTACAACAACAGAGAAATCTGGACAGAACTTGTCCTGTGTTGCGTCCCATTTTTCACATCCATAACAGCTAAATTAGACTGTCACATAAACATAAGAGTTGTAGATATATGAACCAGATTTCCAAATCATATTTATGCACCCAAAACGGAGTTCTAGATACTGAGATATTCTAAACGTAACACAACCTGCTCAGCTACAACAACAGAGAAATCTGGACAGAACTTGTCCTGTGTTTCGTCCCAGTTTTCACATCCATAACAGCTAAATCAGACTTTCAAATAAACATAAGAGTTGTAGATATATGAATCAGCTTTCCAAAACATATTGATTCACCCAAAACGGATTTCCAGATCACAAGATATACACAATTTACCAAACACTGCCTAGTTCAGAAACAGATTTTCAGCACTTACCAACAAGGTAGTTTGTCTCTTGAATTTCCACCAAAAGACCAAGGTTTTTCTTGTGATTTTGATGAAGAAAGGGTTAATTAAAGTTCTAAAGTTTTGTGGCTTTGAATGGACCGAAATTCACAAGAGAAATGTTAATATATAGCCACACAAGTTATGCTTATCACTTGGGACACTTGGCTGGCCAAGGTGCTGCCAACCATGCTTTATATATATCCCATTTGTGCTGCCCAAAAAAATGCATATTTACATTTTTTTATATGTATGTGCCTCAACACCATTTAATTAACTATAATTAGGATAGAATAGTTTCTAGATACCCCAATACAAACCCTTAACTTACGATAACAATTTATGCTAAGCAAGTTAGCAATTTTCACAACTTTAAAGTTTCCCAAAATGAGAGTAAACCAAATTGAAATAGTTTAACAACGATAAATCAATATACACGTTCTTATTAACATTTAGGGGTGTTACATGCATAAACTCAAACATCTTCTGCAACTCCTCCACAAAGTTCTCTTGATCTTCTGTGACATTTGACCCTGTGCATTCTGGAGGATTCATCCTCAAGAACTCACAGATCTTGGATGTATCAGCCACATCCTATTGAACCGCTCTTTGTTGACCAGCTTGATTGGACACAACTTGACTCAACATTCGAATAGTATCCCGAAACTCAGTATTAGTGACCTCTTATTGGGGTTGCACTTCTGGTGCATTGGGGACCCCTTAATCCTTGGGATCAACATTTCTCCTAGCAAAACGACCTCAAACAGCTCTTCGTGAAGGCATGATTTGAAAGATACGCGCAAGCACGAATTAGAAAGAAACTTTTATAGAGTTGAACTCTATAGCACGGAAAGAGTATGAAAGAAGTGAATGTTTTTCCTAAATGTCGCAGCCTCCTATTTAGAGATATTGCACGCTTCACACCGAGAACTAGTACTCTACAGACACAGCTTCATAGACACCCTAGGACTTTTGAACTCTAGGCTTTTATACCAAGTTTGTCACGCTCTGAGCCTACACCCTAGACGTAACTTACACATGAGAACCGTTGCTAGTCCCAAGTGAACCTTTGGCCTGGCTCAATACTCAGCGGAAGACTTACTCAACAATAAAGGAACTCAATACACAACTTCAAATCGTAAGAATATCATAAATGAAATAGTTTAGTTCAATATACTCAAATGAACATAAATGTTCAACTCACAGTCTTTAAAACATCAACAAGGGAAATGAGAAAAAGACTCATCAACTACTACCATCTACGAAACCTCTAAAATATTGAGATGGAAGTCAGGACAAGACCCACGATATCCTAACAAAACTAGATGTAAATGTGGAACCCTCTGGAAGAAAAAAGGCTTACCAAAGCAAATCTGGAATTGCAAGGGGTATCAACGGAGTGCATGTTCATGACCCTGAATACATGTATCTGCATCATGAAAAGATGTAGGCAAAATGGCGTCAGTACATTGAATGTACTAGCATGTAAGGGGAATTCTAAAGCATAGACTTAAGATTGAACTGATAAAAAGGAAGAACATACTCACTTCATATCAACCTAACTCAACTCTACTCAACTCAATTCAATATAAAAGCAACAATAAAGATGCAATATAAAGAAAGCTTCCAAAACAGTAGATAAAAACTCAATGTATATAAAAAAAAAATACAATAATAAACTCTTTATTCTTATTTGGGAGATTCTCTAACTGATAACCATCAATATGAGCTAAGTAATGGTACAACTTCTCACCCACACTGCCAGAATTGTCCTATACCTTGCCGAAGTATAAGACATCTTTAACTAAGTGGATCCACTAAGATATGCTTAAAAGCAATAAGAAAATCATCTAAAAAGTATGACCATTTACCCATGTTGGTGTTGAGATCCAATTTTGGCCCAACATTTTCAAAATTCGTAACTTTTAAGTTTTATTTATTCAATAGTTCAAAATATTTTTTTTTATAATCTTAAATAAGTTTATCAATATTTATCCTTATTTGTCAAAATTTCATAATTTTTTATTAGTTAATTTTAATTACATTATTTTTTGTCACAGTTGGTTGAATACGTTCAAATATTTGTTCATTGTGATTAAATCACTATTTCTGTTAAATTGCATTTTTTAAGTCATTGGTTACGTTCATTATATTTTTTTAGTATTCATTTTATTCGTTACATTTATTGATATTCATTTTGATATTTTACACAGTTTAAAAATTTACTCAAATATGAATAAGATTTCAGACACAAATATTACATTAACCAGTGATTTTGATCCACAATTTTAAGATAATGATATTATACTAAGAAGGTTTTTATTTTTTTCTATTTAAAGAATTTCTTAGTGATGAAGTTAGAGGGTGGTGAGCTTTGAGAAAGGGAAAAACACTAAAATATTTTCCATCATATTATCAAAAGGGTCAGCCGCCTCAAAGATTGATTTCACCACCATCCCAGAATCCGGGAAGCTCCTAAGAACAAACCCAAAGACCCTTTTTACTATCATCTTCAACTCTCAGCTCTTCACTGCCAGTGAACCAAACCACAGAAACCTCCATTTCGTCACTGTTCCGGCGAGTTCCAGTAGCCAACTAGCTCGCCACCACCAATAACATACCAACAACCAGACTCGCCACCGAACAGCCAACAACAACAACCAGCAGCTCTCTCCAAGCAACAGCAAACCAGACCCAAAAACGACAACTAGACCCCCCTGTTCTCTCTCCCGTCTGGCGAAACCACACACCTCTCCCTCCCTCTTCCCCTTCAAGCTCCACCAGCAGCTCATGATTAATGGAGCAGCCAGCTCCAAGGCGAACTCGACCAACATTCCGACCTCCGGCGAAATCCTTACTAAACCAGATCTCACCATAAATCCGAGCAACAATGAAGACAACACTGAGCTCCGTCAATCAGGTTCCGCTTAGTCTAATTTTTTTTATAATCATTTATTGATACTTGGGTTGTTTTGTTATTTACTATTAATCACTGTTGTCGCTCTTTATTACTTATCACGGTTGATTTGTTTGTTAATTTATTCTTTTGTTAAGTTCGTTTAGTTTTTTGTTTATTGTATTAAGTAGTGTTTTTATGTTGATTTTATTCTCCGTGGTGTCTTTAATTTATTTAGCTATTTCTGTTGTTTTATTTCTTTCTGTTCATATATGGCCTTAGTTATCTTGCTATTTGTTATTATTTTATTAGTTTTAATTATTTGGTATGGTGAATAGATAAAATTTGTTAGCTTAGATATTTTATTGTTGCTGCTTTGATTTTGTTATTGTTACTTAATTTTGTTTTATAATTTTATTATGGTTGTTGCTTGGTTTCTGTCTATTTGTTACTTTGGTTATTGTTATTATGTTAAAATTAACTACTTGGCTATCATATTTAGTTATTAATTTCACGTTGCTTTGTCTTTTTCCATCAATCTTCTTAATGAGCTTATATATATATATATATATATATATATATATATATATTTCATATAGGTTGTCTTTTGATGGTTTGAGTGGTTTACTTACTCTTTGGAATATAATTTTAATACCCTTGTTTATTATTATTAGTCCTGTTATTATTGTTATGGTTGGTGTTGTTAGACATTTTGTGCTTTATTAAATTGCTCTGTTTGATAAAATTGGCCAATGAAAAAATCTCTCCGTCGGTTTTCGAGGCCTCCCCAATATTAAAGACGGAAATTTAATTTAAGTTTATATATTTTATTCATTAAAATTGGTCGATGAAGAAATTACTATCGATTTCCAAGGCCTCCCATGCTAATAAGCTGGATTTTTATTTTGAAGTTATTATTTGATTTATTCCTATTTTTTTATTATTAACACTTTTACTAAGTGTCATTACAGTTATACGGAGTTGCTTCTCATTGAAGCTATTCCAATGGAATTCGAATCATAATTTTTTATTTTTTATTGTGTATATTGTTCACGACAGGCAAACATTAGGTCATTTCTCATATTATTTGTTTACTTTATTATTTATGTATATTGTATATTTATTATATTTATATATCGTTTTATTTCCTCCTTGATTTAAAAAAAATGAATTCAGTCGGGACCCACAATTGTGGATTTCGAAGGATGCCTAACACCTTTCCTTTGGAATAACTTGAATCTTGTACCTAGAATCTAATGGTTTCGTGGATCATTTAATTGGTTTTCTAATTTTTTGTAAAATTAGGTGGCGACTCCTTTTAAAACTCTTTTTTCTTATAATTTTTTTAAAATTGAATTAATTGATTATTTTTTTAGTCACCACGATGTTCACCTTATTTGAATAAGGTAGGAATGTAAACAGTTGACATACATGGTTTATGAGGACTTTGAGTTGTCTGAACTAGGCCTCATATCAGTGCTCAATACTACTCTTAATAAATATATAACTCATGCTCACATGTTCAAAAACATAAATCCTCCTCAATTTGAGATAATTACTCAAAAGATTTTTCTAAAAAGAAATGATACTCAAAAACTCCTCAGAACTCATTTAGAAACCAAGGTTTCTTCTCGTTTTAAATGTAAAAGTGTTACATACTTGGGAATACTTAGTCCCCTCCTATTTATTTTGAAATATGAATTCAACTCTCCTCATTCTCATATTCATTTACTCAAGTCTTTAAACAAGTTTAAAAAATTGTAAAAGACTTCTCAAAATGACTCGAAAGGACTTCCTCGAATTTTACTTTTAATTCTATCTTGAATTTGAAATGTGAATTCAAGACTTATGATTCATGATATATAGTCTCTCGATGATTAATGAAGGTTTAAATAGTTAGGATTAAAAAGAGAATGAAAGCTCGACAAAAAGGAACAAGTGCGGAACGAGAACGAAGAAGAAAAGTGGTCTGACGCTCCGGATGTAGGGGTGGTGCGTTGCGCCAGGCCTCTAATTACTAGGGTCATTTCTGGCGCACTGCTAGGCGTTGGCGCCCCACACCAACCCTTCTGGAGCATTGGGGGCGCGGCACCCCAACCTTTTACAGAACATTCTGACGAATTTTTCTTCACGATTTTTGGTCCTAATTCACCGAGAATTGATTGATTTCTTCAAAACTCACTTAAATTCACTAACCCAGCACAAGAAAACAAAAATCTAATCAAAATCCATCAAGAACAACCCTCAATCACCAGTCCTCACCTCAAGAACTCAATAAAACCCCATTTACAAAGAATGAAGAACGAAGCCTTACCTCAATACACGAATTTTCATGTCGAATTTAATAAATAAACTCATGATTGGCGTGAGGGTGAACAAACTTGTCACTATGAAAACTTACATATTTCGAAATAATCAGTTTCTTGGTGAAAATCCTCAAAGCTCGCAAGAATCTTGAAAGCTTGAAACTTTTTCTCCTCTTGAACTTTGCCTTAACCTTCCAAACGTTTTTAAACTTAGCGTAAATTGACCCCTAATAGGTTGCAAAAAACGTTCAAGACCAATGGGGTAAGAAAAAGACCAATATACCCTTCTTAAAACAGATGAAATGCCTTAACTAGACAAGTTGTACTCAAACGGGCATATCTCCCGAACTCGAAATTTAGCAAACTTGTCAGCATTGGAAATAGAACTCAATGATCTTTCATTTGGTAACCTTATGAGCCACCTAACTCATCCTGTACTGAAAATTATGGTCATGATCGTTTGAAGTTCATCCAAAACTCACAATTGAAGACTAACTTGCACAATTCTCAATTTAGTTATTTCTTGTTTAGCTCTTTCTAAATTTTTCTTCTTTCTAAGACCGAGGTGTTACAACTAAATATAGAGCAATTGCATCTTCAATTGCAGAGGTGGTTTGGTTAACTGGATTGCTCCAAGAACTTGGAGTAGACCTAGGAACTCCAGTTTCCTTGTTTTCTGATAGCAAATCAGCTTTGCAGATTGCTGTCAATCCAATATTTCATGAAATACCTACCTAGATATTGACTATCATTTTACTAGAAAAAAAGATACAAGATGGACTGATTACTACTACATACTTGTCCTCAATAGAATAGCCTGCAAATATGTTTACTAAGGCACTTTGAAGAAGTTCACATAGTCATCTTATGTCCAAGCTAGGCATGAAGAATATCTTCATAACTCCAAGCTTGAGGGAGAATGTGAAGATGAGTCAAACTTTTAACGAATGGCATAGATATGTTTTTTTTTCAAAGTTCGATGACATATTTGAGTTTTTTCTCTATAAATAGCTATTACTATATTAATCCTAAGAAACGAAAAAGAAGAAATAAAATGTGCATCAATCAAGAAAATGATAGTACAGTTGAAATTTACACCGTTATAAAAATTGTCCTTTCCGTTAGTTTCTAACATTGTTATGTTAGGGAGACAAAAAATGCTGCACTTTAGCAAAGTTAAGGGATTAAAACTGTTCATATTATATTTGAAGGACCAAAATGAACCTACTCCCATATATAAGAGATAATTATAGCGAAAAACTCGACTTCCTCACATTAACTTTAGAAAGTTATTTCAGTAGTATCAAACAACTAATTAAATCAATTTCCAACTAAAACTCAAAGATTTCTCATAAGTGAAGTGATTAGATAGGAAAATCTCCAACTTTGCCTTAGATACGGTAGAAATTTTAACAAGTTTACAAATTTTGATGCCTTGAACAATACGTTAATAGTGATTTTAGCAGCATCGATGTCCTAGTTTGCAAGACTTATCCAAGTAATCAAGTAAACATATTCTAATCTGTCCATATTTAAATAGGTGATTTTTAATAACGGATAAAATATGGATTTCTTTTTACTGGTTTTAAGTCTCTAATTTTAAAAATGTTCTTTAAACTTTATTGGTTTTTACGAAGTTCTTCAAAGTTGTTATTCTAAGTATTTAGTACTGCAGATTAACAACACTTAGATTAAGAACCGAGTATTAGAGTAGATGGACTCTACTCGACCAAATTATATTGGCTAAGGAAGATTTTCTTCTCTAACTCAATGGTAGATTTGTTTTTTTTGGTCCTTTGACTATCCGTCCTAGCTAATTGCACCACACATTCTTTATAATTTCTATCGTATAGTTTTTGTATGCATCTATAGATTGCTACCTTACAACTTAGCTAATTAAACAAAATAGGGAAATCTCCAAAATTGCCGTATATATAGACTGAGGACTACCACAACATAAAAATAAAATAAGTATCAAAACTATATTATAAATGTAACTTTAGAAAGTAATTGGAGTAGGTATGAATCAACTCAAGTCTTTGCCTTAACTAAGGGTGTGTTTGTTACGAAGGAAAATGTTTTTCTAAAAAACAAATAGATTTTTGACTTATTTTTTCATGTTTGGTTGGTGAGTAGAAAATATTTTTCAGGAAAGATTTTTTAGTGTTTGATTTATGAATGAAAAATATCTTTTATTTTTACTAGAGAGTAGAAAATAAATTTTTAATTGAAATTGAAAATATATATTTTTTTAAAATAAACTTAATTTTTTTGGGGAAGGGTGGGGTGGTGGGGGGTGTGGCCAGAGCTGGGGGTGAAAAAAATAAAAATTTGAAAATATTTTTTAAAAACAAACTTTAAATTTTTTTGGAGGGGAGTGGGGGTCGGCCGGGGGAGGGGTTGTCGAGGGTGGGGGTGGTGGGTAAAAAAAATAAAAATTTGAAATTAAAAATATTTTTTAAAAACAATTTTTTTTTTTTTTTGAGGGGGGTGGGTAGGGGGCTGGCGGGAGGAGTGGTGGTGGTAGGGGGCAGGCGGGAGGGGGGTGAGGGTGGGGTAAAAAAATAAAAAAATTGAAGTTGAAAAATATTTTTTAAAACAAGCTTTAAATTATTTTTCAACAATAAAAATGTAATTTGAAGTTGGAGGAATGCTTTTGAAAATGTTTTCCTTAATTTTTGAAGGGAAGTCATTTTCCTTAAATTTGAGGAAAATGAATTGATTGGAAAATATTTTCCAAAACATTTAATCCAACCAAACATAAGAAAATTGAAAAACATTTTCCGAAAAATATTTTTTTTCATACCAAACACACCCTAAAACTCAAAAGATTTTCCACAAGTGATCTAGCCAGTGAATCAATGCATGATGCCCATTAGATGGTGCAAGTCTTTGTAAGTGGGAGACTTATCCAACCTAATAATTCAATAAACGGAAAATTTTATGGTGGTTGAGACACGCCATGCCATAGTTGTATGAATGATTATTTTAATAGATAAATATTTATTTTGTGGGTTCATATCTTTAAATTAATCCCTCATACAATTATGACATGGTGCGTCTCAACCACCATAAAATTTTCCGTTTACTGAATTATTAGGGAAAGGGGAAATGAGTGAGGAAACTACAAGATAGGAAATCAAACTCTCACCAACAAAGTGAAAGTTCATGTAGTAAACCAACTAAGTTGCTAAGATTCCATAGTTTCATTGTGAGTTTATGACATTTTCTTTTTTAAGAAAATAAAATAAAAATGAAGGTAGGATAAGGAGAAAACAGGGAGGATATTACAAGGTATAAAATCAAACTCTAACCAATAAAGTGAAAGTTCATACAATCAATCAATGAAGTTACTAAGATTTCCCGCCAGCTTCATTGTGACATTAGTCATAAACAAGACACTAATCATGAAATAACGAATGAGGTTATAGAGGTGTAACTTGTAAGGTTACAATAATGATGGTCATAAAAATGGAGTTTATCGTCATAATGAAGGAAAGTAACTGAGATAATTAGTGAGAATAACTTTTTGGTGTAGTCGACATCCACACCATAATATTTTATGACAAAGACTCTATTTTGCAATGCATTTTTTCAAAAACATTAATGAAGAAGAAACTTGGGTAACAATTTTTTACGTGAGGGGTTAGCTCATTCAATTTGTATATTCTCCTGTTATTTAAAAGAGGGACCATTGTGACCAATCAATCAATCTATCTATTCCACACTTGAGGAAATTCAATTTCAATTTTAACATGTCTTCTAAAGTAGAAGACAAAAAAGTTGATATAAAGTTGATCCATATTTCTTCACTTTTATTATTACCAACTAGTATTATTTTCCGTATCTTCTTTCTTCACTAAAAACTAAACCAAAGAATGGGATCTAAAGGCCTTGTTCATGTCTTTCTTGTCTCATTTCCAGGCCAAGGGCATGTCAATCCTCTCCTTAGACTCGCCAAACGCCTCGCTTCAAAAGGCCTTCTCGTTACTTTCTCAGCACCCAAAATTTGTGGTGTAGAAATGAAGAAAGCTAATCCAAAAATCAGCAATGAACCAACTCCATATGGTAATGACATGATAGGATTTGATTTCTTCGAAGATGAATGGGATCCTTCGAAGCCCGATGGCAATGATTTGGAGATGTATATACAACATCTTGAGATACTAGGCAAGAAAATACTCCCAATAATGATCAAGAAATATGCGGAACAGGGCAGCCCTGTTTCGTGTTTGATTAATAATCCTTTTGTCCCTTGGGTTTGTGATGTTGCTGAAAGCCTTGGCATCCCTAGTGCCATGCTTTGGATACAATCTGCTGCTAGCTTTTCAGCTTATTATCATTATAGTCATAATTTAGTTCTATTTCCTAGTGAAACACAACCTCAAATTGATGTTCAATTACCTTGTATGCCTTTGTTAAAGTATGATGAAATTCCTAGTTTCTTGCACCCTTCAAGTTCATATACTTTCTTGAAAACAGTCATTTTGGGACAATTCAAGAATATATCCAAACTTACCTTTGTACTTATGGAAACATTCCAAGAACTTGAACATGACGTTGTTAATCACCTCTCCGAAATATTTCCTATCAAAACTGTTGGTCCTCTATTCAAATACCCTAAAGAAGTAGCTCCTAATGATGTCCAAGGTGATTTTATGAAGGTGGAAAATTGCATAGATTGGCTTGATACAAAATCAACATCCTCTGTAGTGTACATATCCTTTGGTAGTGTGGTCATATTAAAAAAAGAACAAGTGGAGGAAATAGCTTATGGGTTGTTGAATTCATTGGTAAATTTTTTGTGGGTCATTAGGCCACCTACTAAAGTCCAAAATGTTGATCCAATATTGTTACCTAATGGATTTCTAGAGAAAGTAGGAGATAAGGGGAAGATTGTGCAATGGTGTCCACAAGAACAAGTCTTGTCCCATCCCTCGGTGGCTTGTTTCATGACACACTGTGGATGGAATTCGACTATGGAGGCACTCTCAAGTGGCACGCCTGTTTTGGCTTTTCCTCAATGGGGTGACCAAGTCACCGATGCTAAGTACTTGGTCGATGTCTTCAAAATTGGACTTAGATTATGTAGAGGTGTGGCTGAAAACAGAATTATTCCAAGGGAAGAAGTGGAGATATGTGTAAGGGAGGCTACGAACGGGCCAAAGGCGTTGGAGTTAAAAGAGAACGCGTTGAAATGGAAGAAGAAGGCGGAGGAAGCGGTGGCGGAGGGTGGCTCCTCCGAGAGGAACATGCAAGATTTTGTGGACTATGTTAGAAGTGTGTGATAGCAACGAAAGCATAGTTTAAAGAATCCATGAACAAGGTGTACAATTAATTTGTTTTTAATTTATTGTAACAGCGTATTCTTGTCTATTATTCCATTACATAATTAGAGACCAATGAATCATTATCAATTAATTATTCTAGTGATTGAATCTCTACGCTTAGTCTGATAAGAAATAAGATATTCAAATAAAATATCTTTGTCACAACGTATTCATGTCTCATATGTCATAAGTTAATAATTTTAAATTATCAAAAAAATTCTCGTGTCCCATATTGTGTGCGCATTAATGGATGAAATAATTGAAGTTATATATATTTAACAAAAATAAAGTAATCTCATAAAGTAAAGTTTGAAGAAGACAGAGTATATGCAAATCTTAGCACTATCTTAAATGTAGAGAATTGTTTTCAATAGACCTTTGACTCAAACAAAAAAAAAAAGGCCAAAATAATATAGAGAAAGAATTAACAAAAATGAAGACAATCATAACAAAATACTACAGACTACCTGATAAATCATCATAAACAATAGTCATAACAAAATGCAAAAAGATAACCAAACTCAAAGGACAAAAAACTACAAGAGTAATTATACAACTAATAGTACGACTAATAGTAAAGAGGAATAAGAGACAACAATCAACAAACTAACTAACCTCCTACTCAAATATGTGTCCTCCATAACCTCATATCTAAGGTCATGTCATCGATAAGCTGAAGTTGCGTCATCTCATGTCTAATTACCTCTCTCCAATACTTCTTCAGCCTACCTCTACCTGAAACTATAGGTAACCTCTCAGACCTCCACATTGAGGCTTTCGTGCATCTCCTTTGCACATGTCTGAATCATCTCAATCACGATTCTTGCATCTTATCCTCTATGGAGCCACCCCTACTTTGGCATGGATATCTTCATTTTTAATATTGTCTCTCCTCATTTGCCCGCACATCCATCTCAGAATCCTCACTCCACAACTATCATCTTCTTCTGAACGTAGGAGTTCTTGACTAGACAACACTCTTCTCTATATAATACAATTGATCTAACCATCACTTTATAAAACTAAATAATTGCCTCTTTAAGTTTTGGTGACACCTTAATATATTTTAAATATATGTATTGATAATTTAATTTTTTTACACTATCACTGTAATTTAACTACTATGCCAAGGTTATTAGTTAACATATTTATGGAGATCTACATGTAATAGTGTAAAAGTTTTTTTAAAAGTACCGTAAGCTAAAGGTTTATTAATTGGTACTTACTTCTTGGCTGCTTCGAGAAAGAAACGGACTTTATGATGCAAATCATGTTGTAGTGAAAGCTACAGCAACGTGTACAAATTGAAGTTAACTAGCATTTTTCTTGTGTTTAGCCGGATTTCTACAACCAAAGTTTCAATTATAAGGAGTCCTTTGGTTATCGTATATATATCATAACTAGATAATTTAAGGCTGGTGATACGGGCTCAATATAATTTCACATATTTTGTTGGAAAAACTATATAAATTCACAAGTTAAGATATCATAATCCCCTCTCAGATATATCCTTATTCCCTCTCGGATACATCCATCCCCTTGCGGATACAACTCTTGGATATATCCCTCCCATGAAGTAATATATATCATTTGCAATGTATCGGACAACCAGGGAATGCATTTGCAATGAAAAATTTGATATTTTAGTAATTGAGGAAACTTTTGGGATAGGATGTAATTAGCTTCCAAATATATGAGATTTCTATACTTTATACTATTTTTTTCAGTAAACAACTTCAATATTTTACTTAATAATCCTTTTCAAATGTTCATACAACATAAATGCGTCGTTTACAACTCAAATTGAGAAAGTTGAATTCCAAAAAATTCTATGCAGCAAGGAAATAGAGAACTGCGTTAGATTATGAGTTAAAACATTTCGTGTTCAAGGAATATATAAAATGATATCTTTGAAAAAGTTCATCGATCTTCATATATTTTTTCAAGTGGTATCTATTTTCTACAATGCTATCATCTTCTTTTTGTAATTTTTGCACCATAAGCTTTGCATCTGATAAAATACTAATCGTTGATCAACCAATTCATAAAGATCGATTCAAAGCCTTTCAAATCTCTACTGCGTCAACTTAAGTAGAATGTGTTTGTAGGTTGTTTTGTCGATGAATTTTGTGATACATTTTATTATTGTCTTTGATAATAGAAATACTTCTATTTATTTTGATTTTAATATTGAAAGTATTTATTAAAAAATTGATTTCTAACTTCCACAACAATAAAAAACAATCATGAAAACAATTTTATTTCTATACATGACAACAATTATCGTAATATTATATTATAAATTACATTAATAATTTTTTTTGATACTACACTCTAAATATCATGTCATAAAAGAAAAAATTGAATCTTACCCCCACAAAATAACTAATATACTTGTTTTTCCTTTTTCAAGTTATTTTTCTTTAATTTAATTATTTTTTAGTCTTTTTCTTCCTCTATATTTCTCAAGTCCTTTTCTATTGACATTTCCATTTTTTTGTTTTTCTTTATTTTTTAACTACTCATTTTTCTTTAGTTTGTATTTTAATAATTCTTAAAATTTGAATATTAAATTTTTTCCTTGTCAAATTTTCCCTGTTTAATAGTTTATCATATTTGATATTAAGAAAATATCTTATATAGAAATGAAAATTTTATATTTTTTAATCTTTTGATGAATACATTATCAAATTATTAATTTCTTAATAGTCAAACATTGTTCATTCTTTTAGTCATAGAATTTGACATTTCTTCAAATTAATTAAAAAAATATTGATACATCATTTTAAAGACTATTTTAATAATCAATATACAAATTTAGTGGTCATATTATGTAACATAATATTAAAAATACGTTAACGCAATAATCCTTTAAAATATTTTTAGGAATATTAGTTATTCAAACACATTTTATTTTAAATTAGTTCAAAATTTTCTTTCAAAAACATGTCAAAACAAGCTTAGCATTTACTATTGTTTGTAAAAAGTTAACCAATAGAAACTCTTCATTTTAACACAATTACAAATATATCTTTATGGGCCAATTTCAAAAGTAAAGATATGTATGGATTCTTTTAGATTTTTATTTTGGCCATTAATTATACAATTATTATTTTACCCTTAAATAATGTTAAAATTACTAAAATGTCATTGATCGTCCTTCCCATGGCTCTTCTATATAATAATAAATAAATAATTATTATAATTATAATAAATTATAATTAAAAAATAAAATGGCAGGATGGATTAAAAAGAAAATTCAAAAAAATTCAAACTCGTTGTGGTACTTTCAAACTGACACGCTAGCCATAATAGCACTCAATCTATACCAATTTAATATATAACTCTTGACTTATTTCCTTCATGATATAATAGTCTAACACCATCATGATGATTTAAACAACTCTATAAATTAATTAAAAAATCATAGCTTCATCAAAAGAGTACATTCTTTCATTATAAAGTTAATACTCTTTTTATTATATAAAGTTATATTTTTTTTTTATTGTAATGAAAAAGCTAAAAACTTAAAATATTTTCTATTTCAACCCTCTTTTACTACATTATCCTCACAACAATAGTGTCCAACTCTTCTCTCTTTTTTCCATACCCTTCACAAAGGAAAATGTATCATAGAAGAATATCTTTCATAAATAGTCCAATTAAATATGTTATAAATTCACTGAATTAGTGAATTATCCATATTCTCAATACATGAACTACTTATATTCATGTGTGTGTATTTTCTAGGTGCGATGAACCATTTTAATAAGAATGTATTAATTTATTATGAAACTTAATATGATGACTTTTGGAGTGGTTTCTCTACCTATAAATAGGGTTGTTCATTCACCATTGTAAGAGACACTTGAAGACATTTGAATAAGATGATCTCTACATTATAATTCTCATACATCTTGTCTATATTATTTGTAGTATATTGCCTATATTTTCAACACGTTATCAGCACGAGACTCTAGCTAATTGGGATTGAGTTTTAGTTTCTTTAGCTCATATTTTACTCAGTTCATGTTCTGGTTGATCTCGTTATGAGAATCAAAAAGGAAAATGGTAACTATTGCAATCAAGAATATTATATGCATAAATTAGGTTTGTATTTCTAGAATCTTTTTATGATTTAAAAATAAATTTCATTTGATACTTGGCAATACAATAGTGTTCGTTCACTAACTTTGACCGGAAATCAAAGGTATATACTACTACTAGTTGAATATTCTTTGCTCCACAAAATTCTTTAAATAGAAGAAAATATTAAGTTTTGGTAGCATGAGTTTAAGTAATGTTTTGACTACGCTAATTTTGAGTGTAAATTTAACATTTTTTGTGTTACAATTTTTTATATTGTCGAAGGCATTAGTTGATAGAAGTAATTATATTTTATGAATTTTAAGTTGGGGGAAGTTGCATGAAGAGTTGGGTAGTGAACTCACTCTCAACACAACTTTTCATCCACAGAATGATGGACAGTCGAAGATCAACTGTTGGTAGACATTTTAAGGGCATGTGTAATTGAATTTAGAGGGCATTGGGATAAATTCCTACCTTTGTGTGAGTTCTCCTACAACAATAGCTATCACTTCAGCATTGACATGACACCCGTTCAATGCACTTTATGAGAGAGTTGTAGATATCCCATATGATGGTTTGAGGCTGGATATGTGAAACCTTTGGGGGTGGATTTTGTAAATGATGCTCATTATAAGGTGAGGAGTATCCAAGCTAAGCTTCTAGCCATTCAGTGTCGACAGAAAGAGTATGCAGATTGTAGGGTATGGGACATGACGTTTCAGGTTGGTGAACAAGTTTTTCTGATGGTGTCACCTATAAAGGGGGTGATGAGATTCGGCAAGAAGGGGAAGAACAGTCCTCGCTACATTGGGCCATTTGAGATCCTTGACTGTGTATGGCTAGTGACTTTTGGCTTTACCGCCTAGCCTATATATAGTCCATCCAGTGTTCCACGTGTTCATGTTGAAAAAGTATCATAAGGATGGAGAATATATCATCAAGTGGGACTCAGTTTTGTTAAACAAAGATCTTTAGTATGAAGAGGAACATGTTGCAATCCTTGATCGTGATGTCTGGAAGCTGAGAACCAAAGAGTTTAAGTCAGTGAAAGTTCAATGGAAGCATCGTTTGGTGGAGGAAGCTACTGGGGAAATCGAGAAGGACATGTGCTACAAGTATCCCCAGTTATTTGATGATTCAAGTACTACTCTATTCTTACCTTAGCCCAGTTTTCCTAGTTTGTCACTCGGGGATGAGTGATGGGTAAATTGGTATTTATTGTAACGACTTGTTTCCATCATTATGGATAGGACAATGGGGAAGGAATTTGCCCAGAAAACTTCTAAATAGTAACTGGAAATTTCCAACCTAGGCCAAACTTGGACAAAATCTGAGTTAGGTGAGGTATAGGGTAATCCGGTAATGTATGGGGGATGTGTTTATGAATTTGATCATTTGAGTGGATAACCAAGATGATAAGGAGCCTGTACGACTTTACGAAATCAAATTTGGGCAGGCAGAACTCCCATTATTGATCTTAGCGTGAAATGGTGGTTTTAGAACATCAAGGTTTGAGGGTGTGTTCTGAAATAGGGGCTTGGAACACAAATTCTGAGTCTTTGTCTCCATGCAACTTCCCACAACAAGATTGTTCCTTCCACGGTGAGCCAGTCATGAGTAAAAACGAAAAAAGTCCCAAAAACATTATTTTTCTGTAAACTTCGTTCTTGGAGAGCAAAAGAGCGACCTAGGGCTATTTTTTTTTCACTAATTCTCGCGCTAAAGGTAAGTCAATTACTCCCCTAATTCATAAATTGATTCTTAGAACTTAGAATATTTTCTATTTATCCTTGGGGGGGGGGGGGGGGGGGTTTGGCTTGAATTTAATGGTGGAAAAAAAAAGCCCTAGTTGGGTGTTCGAATCATGGAATTGGCCAAGGGTTAGTATTTGGACATAATCTTGGCAAGCTAGGCCACTATTATTGATCCTTTGCATTAATTACTTGTTTTAGACTAAGAACAAGCTGAAAGACTCCGGGAAGGGAAAGCTAAAGTTCCTTAAGTGTGTTCAAGCTTGGTTCCAAGGTAGGTGATGGTTTGATTTCCCGTCTGTTTTATATATATTTGCTAACTGCTCCATTGTATTTGTAACACCCCATAAATATTTTGAACTAAGACCCAAACAATCTTTCGTTGTAAGTAGGATTTTACCGAGGAGTTTAAAATTTCTTGAGTGTTAAGGTCACTAGATGTAGCACCTTGAGTTCAAGAAGAGTAAAAGAAAGTTTATTCAAGTCATTCCTAAGTTTCTTTAAGTTTTGACTTAACTTCAAACGACTATAACATTCAGTACACGATGAGTTAGGTGACCCATAAGATATCAAATGAAAGGTCTTTGAATTATATTTCCAACGCCACCAAGTTTGCCAAATTTCGAGCTCGTATGAGGGAGATATGCCCGTTTGAAGTCGGTCTATCCATAAGGAAAGTTACCCGAAAATAATAAGGGGTATTTTGGTCTTTTCCTTACCCAAACATATTTAATTCATTTTTAGTAAGATTTTAGGGGTCTAATCCAATTAGGTTCAATTTTATCTATACTACCTCAAAAGCATGAATTCCTAAACTGAATGTTGAATTACTATAACACTCCCAATTAAAAATACTCTATTTATTTTATTTATTAATTTAATTATTTGTATTTATATTAAATGTAGATATTCTTTCATATTAAAGAGTTGTGATTTTCTTAAAGAGATGTGACTTTTTCAAAGGGTTGCGACTATTTTGACAAGTTTTGACATTTTCAATGAGTTGTGACTTTTTCGAAGGATTGTGATTTTTTCAAAGGGTTGTGACTTTTCCTGAAGGGTTGTGCATTTTCCGATGAGTTGTGACTTTTGCAAAAGGTTGTGATTTTTCCAATGAGCAGTGACTTTTTCGAAAGGTTGTAATTTTTCTGATAAGGAACAATTAGCACCTATTAATGCGACTATTTGTTAGCTATAAATAGAGGGTTTCCTCTCACTTTTAAACTACGATTTTTTAACGTTTTCTACTCTTCTTCTTAAAAAATCTCAGTGTTATTTGTAACAGTTGATTAGGTTCAAAATTCAAAGAAATTCGAGGTACCACGCAAGAAAGAGTTGGTGAACAAATTGCAGCAAATCATTCATAAATTCACACACGTATATTTTCTAACGATTTCCATGAGTTAACAGTGTTGAAAAGTTATGGGAAAGACAATAATAATAAACAAACATGAAAAAAGTCATATGATTTGGGTAATATATTTCTTCTTTGGTTTTTTATTTTTATTTTTTTACCCTCAAATGAAGCAGTGTCTTTATGAGTTTGCTAAAACAACGGGCATCAACGTTGTCCATTGAATCAGTAGTTTTGATGTTAAATCCACTATTTCAAAAATAGATTTTCACTTTTACTTATAATATGATAATATATACATGTTGCTAATTGTTTTTAATAGATATGTACGTAAAAATGAACGAAGAAAGTAAAGTGTTTGTGACAAGAGATTTTAATCAAATGAAAAACTATAGTGAATATAGCATGAAAGTATATTTTCGTCTTCCTTCTTCATTGGCTATGTATCGTTCCATATATTTTTTTTCCTATTATTTTTTTTTTCATTTAAATTTGAGAAAATTTTATGTCACAAGATACACTCCTTGTTAGCTATATAAAAATAGATAAGAAAATAGTGATTGGTCATAAAATGATCTTAAATCAAATTAAAGATTCTATAAACAATACTTTAAATTTTATTCGTCTATTAATTTGTTATTATTGAAAAAGTTAAATATATTATATCACGATACAACTTCGATAAGATTATAGATACTTTCATTAGACAACAACTATATGATATGTATGCGGCAGGAAAAAGTGTTAGGGTTTTGTCCTAATTTTCTTACCTTATTTCAAGTTTATTTTTTTCTTAAAGAAAAGACAAAACATTACCACAAATTTTTTTACGTTTCCTAAAGAAAAATATAATATTTTTTCATATTTGGTTTATTCTTTCATTTTAGGAAAAGGTTTTGGAGTAGCTAGTCCTTTTCTAGTAAGAAAAAGTTTTAGGACTCTATAAATATAGGTTTGTTTCTTCTAACACAAGAATAATAACATCCACAATGTAGTCGTTTAAGAGTCTTGTTTATGGGGAGATTTATTCTCTCTAAAGTTTCAATGTTTTTCTTTATATTAGTTTTGATATAATAATATTTTGATTTTTAGTATAAGTTTTTTTGTTATCTGATTTATCAACTATATGATTTGCAAATTGTAAACTTCCGCATGACGCCCTAATCACCTTCACAACCCAACCAGAAGGAGAAGAATACAATTCTACAAAGATAAGGTAGAAACTTAAAGAAATGAAATATTTTTCACCAAAGGTGATGTTGTTCCTATATTAAAATTAAATTATGTTATATATATATATATATATATATATATATATAACAAAGAATTGGTCAAGTTAAATATTTGACATAAACTCAAACCTCAATTTAACCATCATTCGTTATGACAATCAAGTACCTTTTTTTGTAGAATTACCTCTCTATTATGGTCTTACTAAAATATTAATTGGTAAAAGATAGATTACATATAAAGATAAATTATTGAAATATTTGTGGTAATCCTTATTAATGTCATGCACATACTAAATTTCAAGTATGAATATTTAAGAGTAAATTTATACTTAAATGGTGTCCATCATTTATGTTCATAACCTCACTTTCTCCCCATATTTAAACATTGAATGTATTTTGAAATATTTCAATAATATCTGGTTATTTTGATCTCAAAATACAAATAACTCTATCACAATCTGTATTAATCATTTAAAAACACTTGACCTAGGTTCTTTAAATTATAATTATTTACTAAAAAACTTAATTTAGTAATATTAATTCTATTTTACAACATCGTATAATATATATACGATACGTACGTGCAACACACGTGCCGTGAAACTAGTAATCCTAGTATACGCATAGGTTTTTAGTTGAGAGTTCGGGAAGAGAAGAGAAGAGAAAGGAGGAGAAAAGAGGAAAGGATCAAGGCATTCGTAGAGGTTCTTGAGTTATGTTGCGGATTTTCGCCATGGGTTTGATCCCTAAGAGGTATGTAAGTTTCCATAGTGTTGGGTTCGCTCACTAGCACGCCAAACATGATTTCATATTCAAATTCATCTATAATGATTGCAAGATTTATGTTCTTGATAAGTGTTCTTGAAGTTTCATTCTAAATCTTGTTTTGTTGGGGTTTTGATGAATTCTTGAGATGAAAGGTTGTGTTTTGAGGTCTATATTGAGTAGATTAGAGTGTAATCATGTTGAGTAATCGAATCCAAGTGAGTGGGAAAGAAACCATTCGATTCTAGTCAAAACTATGGTCAGAAAACGAGTAGAAATATTCGTCGGAATTGTTTGGGGGAATGGTGGCGAGACACGCCACGTATGGGCCAGTAGGGCTTGTGTGGTGCGCCAATAATCAGCCTCTGAAATTAAGGGGCTAGCGCCCCGCGCCAGGAATGCTCCAGGGTCGCCTGCCCCAACTCCTTTTCTGTTGGTTGTCCCGTTGGAGTCCCTTTAAAGTATACCTTCACTCCCTTTTGATTCTAACTACTCTAAACTAATTCTAAACACTATAAATCATTCATAACATGAATCATAACCTTGAATTCATAATTCAAAATTCAAGGTAGATTTAAGAGTTAAGTCTTGAGAGTTCTATCGAACATTTTAAGAAAGTCCCTTCTGAGTCCTTTTGAGGAGTCTTCTACAATTTCTAATAACTTGTTTCAAGACTCAAGAAAGGAGAGTGAGGAGAATGTATTCACGAGTCTACTTTATCATCAAGAGATCCTTCATATCACGAACCATAACTCTTGAATTCATAGTTCAAATTCATGAAAGAGTTAAGAGTAGAGTCCAAGAAGGTATTTGAGTTCAATTGTGAATCATTTGAGATCAACTATTGATTTGAACTAAGTTTTGAGAAAGAAAGCATGATAAGGAGAAGAGTCGTTTACACGAGTTCCATATTATTATGTAGACCCCCGAGTTGAGTCTTTCATGCCCATAAATTCCGCATGAATTTCATAAACTGAGCATCTTTGACAGGAGTAGTATCTTCAAGTTCTAAGTCTTGAGTATTGAGTTTCTAATCCCTTTTGAGATTTTATTCCTAAGCACGTGTCACGACCCGAGCCTATACCCTGGATGTGGCCAGCACTTAAGAACCATTGCTGGTCCCCAAGCGAACCCTCATCCTGGCTGACTACAAGTGGAAGACTAACTTAAGCATACAAAGCTTAAAAACTGAATAACATTCATGAAACTCAAATACAAAGCTTTAACTCAAATGAACAACTTTAAATAAAATAAATTGTTCAACTCACCATAAAATAAGCAACTTAAGTCTTTAAAACATTTAACAAATTAAATGAACAGACTTCTGAAACTCTACTGTCTATCTATGAAGCCTCTAAATGACAAATATGGAAGTCGGGACAAGACCCACGACATCCTAACAACTGATATAACAAAAAAGTAAATGAAATCCTCTGGAAGCAAAGAGGCTCACCATAACTAACTTGAACTCCATATGGTATCAACGAAGCTCCTGGTGATGAACCCGAATACTTGAATCTGCTTCATGAAAGGATGCAGGCCAAATGGATCAGTACATGGAATGTACGATCATGCAAGGGGAATTCTAAAGCATAACATAAGCTTGAAACATGATAGAAAGGGAAACATACTTACCTCTTGTCAAACTTACTCAACTCAAGGAATACTCAAGGACACTCAAAACTACTCAAACTTACTCAATTCAGAAGTACTTAAGGATAAGATACTCAACTCAGTAATAAGGTTTTCAGCTTAGGATACTCAACTCAAGATACTCAACTTGAAAGCTCAACTCATGATGCTCAAGGATAAATCAATAGTAAAAGATGCAATATGTATGGAAAGCGGTAAAACTGTGGATAGCAACTCAATGTATTGAAAAATACAATAATACTCAATGTGCATATAAAAATAAAATATAACTCTGTGGGAGTTTCTCTAACCAACAACCACCACTATGAGCCTAAGTGATGATACAATGTCTTGCCCACTCTTTCAGAACTGTCCTATACTTTTCCGTCATATAGAACGTCTTAACTAAGTGGATCCACTAGTCTATGCTAAAAAGCACTAGGGAGTCATCTAAAAGGTATGATCCTTTCTACCCATGATGGCAACATGGTTTATGGAGAGTTGAGTTATTATGAACTCGCTTCCCCATATCAGTGATCAATACTACTCCCAAAATATACTCATCTCATCTATTTTAAAAACAAAACTCTTTCTGTGATTTGAGATAGTTACTCAAAACCTAGCTTAAAGGCTTTATTTAAAATTGATATTTCCATTCTTGTTCAAATGTGAAAACATTTTAAATCTTGGAAATACTTAGTTCCCGTATAATATTTGAAGAAATGAACTTTACCCTCGCTCTTTACTCAACTTAAATCTTAAGTCTTAAAACAAAGTTAAAACGTTAGTAAAATACTTCTTAAAATATGGTTCATGCTAAATTATGGACGTGAACGACTCAATGCAAGGTCTTTAATAACCATAGATAGTACTCAATTCTTGGAACTCAACAACTTCAATGATACTACTCATTTCAAGAATTCTCAACTTAGAGGGTTCACACGGAATTATGAGCATGAACTACTCAACTCAAGGACTCAAAGATACTTTTCATCTCAAGATTGTTCGACTTATAGGGTTCATGAAGAATTATGGGAATGAACAATTCAACTCAAGGACTTCATGGGTAACATGTAATAGTCCTATGATTAGAAATATAATCTCGAAGGGGATTAGGAACTCAATACTCAATACTTAGAACTTGAAGATACTACTCCTCTCAAAGGTACTCAACCGATGGAGTTCATGCAGAAGTTATGGGCATGAACGACTCGAATCAAGGGTCAAAATATCAATAAGGAACTTATGTATACGACTATTCTCATTCTAATACTTACTTGCTCAAAACTTAACTCAAATCGATGGTGGGTCTCAAAGGATTCACAATTGAACTCAAAGGCTTCGTCGAACTCTACTCTTAACTCTCTCTTGAATGTGAATTATGAATTCAAGAGTTATGGTTCATGATATGAAAGATCTCATGATGACAAAGTAGAATCATGAATACATTCTCCTCATTCTCATACTCACTTGCTCCATCCTAAAACAAGTTACTAGAAGTTGTAGAAGACTCCACAAAAAGACTCAAAGGGACTTTCTTAGAATGTTAGAAAGAAACTTAACTCTTAACTCTACCTTGAATTTGATTTATGAATTCAAGGTTGTGATTTGTGATAGGAAATATCTCGGTATGTTTAGGAGTGGTTTTAGATAGTTAAACATAAGAAACAATCAAGAAATCATTGTATGGAAGTACGTTCGTGACGAGGAGATGTATTTAAATATTTGGTCACGAAATAAATTTTGAGGCAGAATGGCCCGTGACGGTTCCCTTCCATGAAGAAAAAATTTATGAAATGGGAATTCAGGTCCGCGACGTGGATTGGGTTGCCAGATTCGCCCGACTTTCTCTTTCTTCTTTTTCTAACCCCAAATTGCCTAAATTCGATTCTGTTGCCCAACTTCTCTTTAGATTTAGATACCCAACACATGTACACTAGAATATAACTCAAAAAAAATCTATAAATCGACGTAATAATCTCAAGAACTCCTCAATCTCAGCCTAATTCAAGAACGAAAGCAAATTCAAGAACACATATCAAGAAACATCAAACCTTCAACTTTCTAGAACGAATTTAACACTGAAATTAACATGATTGGCATGTGAGTGAACAAATCCAACACTATGGAAGCTTATACACCTCTTAGGGATCAAACCCATGGCGAAAATTTGCGACAAAACTCAAGAACTTTGACGAACGCCTGATCCTTTCCTCTTTTTCTTCTTGAACTCTCAACTAAAACCTTAGGCGTATATTAGGATTATAAAAATGAACCTAATCAATTTAGACCCCTAAAACCTTACTAAAAATGAATGAAATCTTATTGAGTAAGGAAAAGACCAAAATATCCCTCACTATTTTCGGTTAACTTTCCTTAACTGGACAACTTAACTTCGAAAGGGCATATCTCACTCATCCAAACTCGAAACTTAGAAAAATCGGTGGCGTTGGAAAGATAATTCAATGAACTTTAATTTTCCATGGCACACCTTATCATGTACTGAGAGTCATGGTAGTTTGAATTTGACCCAAAACTCATAACTTAAGCATAATTTGTAAAATTTTAGATTTTGCTATTTCCGTTATTTTTGGAACTCAAGGTGATACATTTAGTGACTTGAACTTAATACCTAAGAAATTTTAAATTTCTTGGTAAAATCTTACTCACAACGAAGGATGGTCGAAGTCTTAGCTCAAAAATTTTCTGGGGTGTTACAATATCTCCCCCTTGGGATCATTCGTCCTCGAATGACGACTGGACTGATATAGAATGGGGTTACTCTTACGAAGGTCTAAGTCTAATGGTATTCTCTTACTATATTCACGCTTAACCCAAATCCTGAAGTTCGAATTCTATGCCTCTCTATAGGGAATCTCATCCCAAAACTATTACTTTTTACCACCACAGTAGACTCGTATCAAGAACCACCTGATGTTTAACAACACCAAATTCAATATTAGTACTCTCACAACTCCATGGACTCCTACTAACCAGCTCCTTAAGAAATTCTCAACACTTGACTTGATTTCTGATCTTATCATCTCCCCCTTAGGTCTAAAGCTGACACTTGAAGGCTATGGACCTATTCCACATTGACAACTCAATTATGCTATCTAGGAATACATGGAAAATTATAACTTAATTAGAACCTCATCTGGTAACGTACCATCTTGCCACACCTCTTAATGCTCTTGTTACTCTTGTGTGTTAGCCACACTTTACTTCCCTTATCTAAACATTAGGGTATCTCACTTGTACCACTCATATTTATTGCAGCTTATCACCTCAATTCCTCACCTACTCTATGCCAAGTCTTCTAGATAAAATCTCAAGCCTAACATCATCACCCTCATCTTTCCATTCGTTTGATCATGCCACTCATCTCAAATTCAAGCTTAATGTTTTTAAATAAACCCGAATATCAATATGATTGCTCGCCTACCACACTATACCTAATTACTTGATCAGTTCTATAACATTCTAAACATCATGACTCTCTCTAACAAATCATAAACCTAGCTTTGATCTATCACTTCATAAATACTCAGCTCTCTTATTCAACACATGAATTTAGTCTCCTCTAATACGATGGCACATCGACAACAACTCTATTCTAGTTAATACTCTATCTCATCTTGACTAGCAACTCTTACTCTACCCATAAGGGAAAACTCCTCATCAATAACTTACTGGGTGCATGACTATAGTAATATAACTCTTCAAAACACTATCTCCCTTTCTTAAATCACTAAACCTCGACATACTTTCCTCTAACTATGGGTTCTTTCACTACTATTGCTCATGATCTCGTAACTCATGCTACCTTTTGGGGTGGAAATATTACCCAAGCTCTAACCATACCTCCTCATAAGGATCTCAACTTAAACAAGGCTTAAGGATCTTAGCTCAAACACACGATTCATATGAACATGAGTGCATTCCTCTAAAACTCAACACTTAACTCACTCATTGACTCCTATCAAGCCCCTATGAGGTCTCTTAACTTTCTCAAGACTCTTGCTAAGAACAACTCATCCAAAAGGATCTTTACACTTTACTTTTCAATCACCTCTAGTATGATGGGTAGTCGAATGAATCTGAGAAATGCACGAGTATGAAAAAAACTCTATGACTTAGCTCTATTGCACGATTAAGAGTATGAAATAAGGGAAACTTTTATTAAATGTCTGCAGTCTCTCGTTTATAGAAGTGGGCCCCTCACAACCATAAATAAGACCATACTGACACAACTTCATAGACACCCTAGGACACTTGAAATTTGTGCTCTGATACTAAGTTTGTCACGAGCCGAGCCCACACCCTGGACATGGCCAGCACTCGAGAATCATTGTTGGTCCCCAAGCGAACCCTCATCCTAGCTTACTATAAATGGAAGACTAACTAAAGCATACAAAGCTTAAAAACTGAATAAAATTTATGAAACTCAAATACAAAACTTTAACTCAAATGAACAACTCTGAATAAAATAAATTGTTCAACTCACCATAAAATAGGCAACTTAAGTCTTTAAAAAATTTAACAAATTAAATGAACAGACTTCTGAAACTCTACTATCTATCTATGAAGCCTCTAAATGAAAAAGATGGAAGTCGGGACAAGACCAACGACTTTCTAACAATTGATATAACTGAAAAGTAAAAGAAATCCTCCAGAAGCAAGGAGGCACACCATAGCTAACTCGAACTCCATGCAGTATCAACGAAACTCCTGTTGATGATCCCGAATACCTGAATCTGCATCATGAAAGGATGCAGGCCAAATGGCTCAGTACATGGAATGTACGAGCATGTAAGGGGACTTCTAAAGCATAACATAAGCTTGAAACTTGATAAAAAGGGAAACATACTTGCCTCTTCTCAAACTTACTCAACTCAAGGAATACTCAAGGATACTTAAAACTACTCAAACTTACTCAACTAAGAAGTACGTAAGGATAAGATATTCAACTCAGTAATAAGGTTCTCAACTCAGGATACTCTACTCAAGATACTCAACTCGAAAGACTCAACTCATGATACTCAAGGATAAAACAATAGTAAAAGATGCAATATCTATGAAATGCTGAAAAACTATGGATAGCAACTCAATGTGTTGAAAAATACAATAATACTCAATTTGCATATAAAAAATACAATACAACACTGTGGGAGTTTCTCTAACTGACAACCACCATTATGAGCCCAAGTGATGATACAATGCCTTGCTCACGCTGCCAGAACTGTCATATGCTTTGTCGTCATATAGAACACCTTAACTAAGTGGATCCACTAGTCTATGCTAAAAAGCACTAAGCAGTCATCTAAAATGTATGATCCTTTCTATGCATGATGGCTACATGATTTATGGAGACTTGAGTTATTATGAAATCGCGTCCCCATATCAGTGCTCAATGCTAGTCCCAAAATATACTCAACTCACATGTTATAAAAACAAAACTCTTTATGTTATTTGAGATAATTGCTCAAAAGCTAGCCCAAAGGCTCTATTGGAAATCGATGTTTCCTTTCTTGTTCAAATGTGAAAACATTTTAACTCTTGCGAATACTTTGTTCTCGTATAATCTTTGAAGAAATTAACTTTACCCTTACTCTTTACTCAACTCAAATCTTAAGTCTTAAGACAAAGTTAAAACGTTTGTAAAAGACTTCTTAAAATATGGTTCACGCCGAATTATGGACGTGAACGACTCAATGCAAGGTTTTCAATAACCATAGATAAAGCTCAATACTTGGAACTCAAGAACTTCTATGATACAACTCATTTCAAGAATTCTCAACTCAGAGGGTTCACGCGGAATTATGAGCATGAACTACTCAACTTAAGAACTCGAAGATACTTTTCATCTCAAGACTGTTCGACTTATAGGGTTCATGTAGAATTACGGGAATGAATAATTCAACTCAAGGACTTCATGGGTAACATGTAATAGTCCAATTATTAGAAATATAACCTCTAAGGGGATTATGAACTTAGTACTAAAGACTTATAACTTGAAGATACTACTCTTATAAAAGATACTTAACTGATGGAGTTCATGCTGAAGTTATGGGCATGAACGACTCGACTCAAAGGTCAAAATATCAATAAGGAACTTATGTATATGACTCTTCTCATTCTCATACTTACTTACTCAAAAATTAACTCAAATCTATGGTGGATCTCAAAGGATTCACAATTGAACTCAAAGTCTTCCTTGAACTCTACTCTTTACTCTCTCTTGGATGTGAATTATGAATTTAAGAGTTATGGTTCATGATATGAAAGATCTCATGATGAAAAATTAGACTCATAATACATTCTCCTCATCCTCATACTCACTTGCTCGAGTCTTGAAACAAGTTACTATAAGTTGTAGAAGACTCCGCAAAAGGACTCAAAGGGACTTTCTTAGAATGTTCAAAAGAATTCGCAAAAACTTAAACTCTTAACTCTACCTTGCATTTTATTTATGAATTCAAGGTTGTTATTTGTGATAGGAAAGATCTCGGGATATTTAGGAGTGTTTTTAGATAGTTAAACATGAGAAACGATTAGGAAATCACTGTCTGGAAGCACGTCCGTGACGTGGAGATGCATTTAAATATTTGGTCACGTTAGAAAGATAATTCAAAGACCTTTCATTTTCTATCTCATGGCACACCTAAATCATCATGTACTGAGAGTTATGGTCGTTTGAAGTTGACCCAAACTTATAACTTAAGCATAACTTGCAAAATTTCAGATTTTTCTATTACCAATTTAGTTTTTTTTGGAACTCAATATGATACATCTATGATCTGAACTTAATACTTAAGAAATTTTAAATTTCTTGGTAAAATCCTACTCACAACGAAGGATGGTTCAAGTCGTAGCTCAAAATTTTCTAGGGTGTTACATCATGGGACTATTACATATTACCCACAGAGTCCTTAAGTTGAGTTTTTCATCCCCACAATTCCGCATAAGCCCTATAAGTCGAGCAATAATGAGATGAAAAGTACCTTTGACTCCTTGAGTTGAGTAGTTCATGCCCATAATTCCGCATGAACCCTCTGAGTCGAGCATTCTTGAAACGAATATTACCATTAAAGTTCTTGAGTTTTGAGTTGTTGAGTCTCGAGGTTTGAGTTCTATGTATGGTCATTGAAAACCTTGAATTGAGTTGTTCACGTTCATAATTCGGCATGAACTTTATTCTGAGAAGTCTTTTAAAAATTTTTCTAAACTTGTTTTAAGACTTGAGCACTTGAGTTGAGAAAGAGTATAGTTGAGCTCATTTTCTTTAAAATGATATATGGGAACAAAGTAGTCCCAAGAGTAAATGTTTTCACATTTAAAAGAGGAGGAAACTGAGATTTCCCAAAGAGTTTTTAGCCGTTTGAGTAACATCTCTTTTTAGATAAAGATTTTGAGTAATAATCTCAAACCACAGAAAGAGTTATGTTTTTAAACATATGAGTTGAGTACATTTTGGGAGTTGTATTGAGCACCGATAGGGGGGAGAGTTCATACAACTCACAACCCCCCATAAACCATGTAGACAACGTGGGTAGAAAGGGTCATACTCTTTAGATGATTCCTTAATTGTTTTTAGCATAGACTAGTGGATCTACTTAGTTGAGAGGTTCTATACCCCGACAAAGTATAGGACAGTTCTGGCAGCGTGGACGAGACGTTGTATCATTACATAGCTCATAGTGATGGTAGTCGTTTAGAGAATCTCCCACAGAGTTATATTATATTTTATTATATACAAATTGAGTTGTTATTGTATTCTTCAATACATTGAGTTTCTATCTACTTATTTAAAAGCTTTCCATATATTGCATGTTTTATTTTTGCTTTATTCTTGAGTATCTTGAGTTATACAGTGTTTCATTGAGTCGAGTACCTTATTGTTGAGTTGAGCTCCATTTCACTGAGTTGAGCACCTTATTACTAAGTTAGGTATGTTGTCCTTGAGTACTTCTGAGTTGAGTAAGTTTGAGTAGTTTTGAGTATCCTTGAGTATTCCTTGAGTTGAGTAAGTTTGAGAAGAGGTAAGTATGTATCTTTTCTACTACTTCAAGCTTATGTTTATGCTTTAGATTTCCCCTTACATGCTCGTACATTCCATGTACTAACGCCATTTGGCCTGTGATAAACGCTCAACCACATCTCATCCAATACTAGGTGTGGGCGATCGTAATCTGGTATAAAACCCAATGAAAGGTTGGGGTCGAACCCACATGGAGCGGTATAAGTTCGAATTCAGTTACAAAGTTATGAATGTAATCTAATTGGTGGTAGGAATAGAAATTATGGAAAACATTTAGTTAAATTGAAAAGGGTGACAACAAATGTCATATTGGGGGATTTGATTTGTCAATTAACAACTAAAACACATACGAAAATAGGGGTTCCAACAAGATATAAGCTAATTACTCTATATAATTTGTAGAATAATTGTGGGTAGTCTAGACTATAAGTTCAATAGTTTTATCTCAAACAAGTATTACAGTTTAAGAGATTTCTCTCGAACCTCGACGAGCTTTACACTACAAAACAGCCAAAAACCTTAATTTATCCAGTCTCTCAAGCTAGATAAGTCGAATAGAGTGTAGGATTCACTCTCTCGAGCTGCACCTATATCAACCCAATAACTATAATCATTAATCAAAAGCTTTGATTCCAAAACCTCTTTCTTAAGCAAGCCAAGAACTCTATGCTAGAATTGCATTTGCACTACAATTCATAGATTAAAACAAAGCTAATGATTAAATCCACATTAAAACAACAATTAAATCATTAAATAACAATACCCATAAGCTAATTAGACAAATAATCACATGATCACACTCCAAGAATTGGAGTTTTACCTACACATCATAAAAAGAGAGAAATAATTGCCAAATACATTAGCCATGATCTGTGTAAAGATTTTCAAGTCTTTACAATGGTCCAAATTGAATAAATTCTAAAACCCACTTGCAAATCCTTAAGTTTTAGGTTCAAAAGCTTCAAAGTCTACAATGGAAACTAAAAAATTCAAAGAAAAACTCAAAACTCTCGAATTCAGTGAATTAGAATAACCAAAACTCTATTTAAAATTTCAATTTATTGTTGCCCAATTTTTGGCCTGAAAGACCATTGGGCAAAGTAAGTTGGGCCTTGTTGAACCAGTCAGTGATCTGTCCTTTGCTCCAATCCATCACTGGTTTGCATTGGCTATTTATCTTCAAGGTTCTGTGACTTTAGGCGATCAAGGTTGCCATCGCAGAGTTGTTCGGTGATCTGCCGACTGCCCATTCCTGTGGCCAAATTGGTTCTTCCCTAGGGCTGACACACTGGAACTTTGGGCGAGCTAAAGAGACACTCGTCGGTTCACTGATTTGTCTTGGCGATCATTAGGATTGCTTTTCTTCACTTCTTCAACTTGTTTGCTCCTTTTTGCCCGGTAGTCTCTTGCCTTGCTCCTTAGCCTTCATAACTGCAAATCAACACTTTAACATCAATTTAGAGCATAAATTAGGCATTTTAGGACACTAAAACTATCAAAACAAGCATTAAATGAGTCAAAATCTCGGACTCATCAACACCCCCAACTTAAACTTTTGGTTGTCCTCAAGTAAAACTCAAGATCAATCGGTTCAACAAAGATGTCTACAAATAGTGCTGCTTAAGATTCAACATGAATGCACACAAAAGGTTCAAACTACACATACAAATCTTAATTGGGCACTCAAATATTCAAATTGTGACTCACCATTATCAAGTGTACTCAAGCTCACAATGCTTTCTTCAAATGCAAGTTCAAGCTCAATAAATGTATTCAAATACCCTCACAACAAAGATGATTATATAATCACACAAAATTTCTCAAAAATTTAAGGTCCCGGAATCACATACCAACTCTCACACTGAAAAAGATGAACACATGTATGCCTCCACCCATAGGTTTGTCCTTATTTTTCAATCAACATTCGTTTCAGCTCACTCAAGATCAGAAAGGTCTTTTTAAGGCTTGTAATGGGGCTGAGTGTAGAGATATGGTCATTTAGCCTTAGTAACTTCTACCTTCATGAAGTATGGCATGAAAATCACTTTTTCTTCTTCTATCACATTCAAATTTCTTCCAAAGAAAAGGATAGGCTCAAAAGGTGACAAGAAATGTTCATACTTCTCATAAGGTTGGCCATAAATTGGTATATTGTCAAATTGGTTCACTTTTCAAAACTTTTGCCTAAGATCATTTCAATTGCTTGCTTTACTCAATCATCCACAATGTTCAAGACAACCTCACCACACAAGGCATTGATACAATTATCAAACAAGACTCCTCACTTTCCAGCTAGCATGCAATGTTCATCACAATAGAGTTAATCAACAATCGGCTAGTCACAACAAGATGCTAAGAGTTCATATGTTGCCTATGTAACTTAGTTTGTCTTATTGAAGTTGAGCATTCATTTTGTTCAATTAAGAGCACTATTCAAGTCATCGGTATTGACCACAATCGACACTCAAATTTGCACAAGAATAGCCATAATCACACATAAATGAGGTGGCAAAAATTTTAAACTTGGTTCAAACCCATTTTCAAATTAAAACAATGGGCCACAGTTTATCAACAACCACAATCAAATCAACCAATATTTATATATACCAATAAGCTCTAATATTCATAAAAACACAATCAAAATAAAACCAGTATTCATAAAACAGCCTACAAGAGGTATGTATGGAAGTACCTCACCCTACCAGCAAAACATGCAGTTGTCCTCAAATGCAACTAAAAATAGACACACTCTAAAAGTAACAGAGAAGGAGGTAAGAAAATCATCCTGCCGGGTTAGGCCTAGGGTGAAGTCTACATATCAGTCACTCCCTTTATCTGGGCATCAGTGCCCAGTTTCTCAGCATTCTTGGCTCCACTGGAGCCCACCATAAAAGTGTCATAGAGTGATGCCTGCTTAATAGTATCGAACATGGCACCCTCCAAGTCAGCCAAATCCTTATAGACTGTCTCCTCACAAACACCAAGCTTCTCCTCATCTGTCTCAGCCTCGAACTCAGCAGCAATATCATCAGCGCTAATCTCATTTGCGGTAGTAGTCGGAGGCACCTCAGAACAAGCTGGACTATGTGCTTGGGGCATCGAGAATATCGATCGTATCGAATAGCATTGATAGGCCAGTGAACTTTATCTAGTCCATATCTCTACTCAACCTAGTAATATCGGCCTTCAAGGCCGTCGCCTCATTTGAAGGCCCTCGACTCTGCTCACAAGCTGCGACTCTAACAATAAGGGAATCTAGTGCCATTTTGTGATCCCTCATCCCAGCCCTAAGTGGGGCCAAGTCAGCAACAATAGCCTTCTCTATCATTCCAGGAATAACAACTTTTACCCAGAAGGCATGCACATCACTAGATTGGGCCAAATGGCCCATCTTGTAAAGCATAGCCTGGGTGATAGGGGTCGAGAGGCAAAAACAGCAGCAATAAAAGATCTAGTGGGAGGGTGGTACAACAGATGCACTAGGGGTCTCAGAAGCAGAAGGTCCAGAAGTACTTGAGGGCCTACTATTCTGAGGGGACATGATTGCCTCTGTCAGCAACATCTTAAAATCAACCTTCGGGGATGTATCCACCGGCGTTGCCCTCCTTCTGTCAGCCTCATCTCTTTAGTACTTGGCCTTAATAAGTGGGTGTCACCTCTACATCTGTCTTCTTATCTCTAGGAACACAAGGTCATCTACACAATTCAGTGATCAACATCGAAAATAAGAGTGAAGTTTGGCACTACTTGGACCTCACGGCCATCTCTTGCTCAATCAGCAACCCTAAATTCAGATCCTGGTGGTTAATGACAGACCCCAGACAGGATGCCTTCGGGTGTCTGAGGATGGACTCATTCTGGGATGACATAATGGTGCTGCTGATGAACCTAAACCAGTATCTGGTAGCAATATTCAGGTCCTTTCTCTCTATATGTGCACCTGCCTCTATCCACCTTAGGGTGGCATCGGATATAAGGGGTGCCAGCCAATCCTTGAGATCTTCCAAGGTCTTCTTTTGGACCAAGTCGATGTAATCATGCATAATGTCTAATGAGCACCACAAAACAACATTGATGTCTGAACAACGACATTTAACCTTCTTTCTGTGAACCATCATAAAATCAACCGGCTTGAACATGTTGACCTTCTTTTTCCCCTAAGGGACCAATTCACCATAGGCCGAATAAAACTCTTGGATCCAATTGGGAATGTAGGGGCCCCAGGGTTTTGTGAATATCTCAAACTTGTAGTACTTCAGAGTGCTCTACACCTCTGGGTATCTGTCTATCACACAGTTGGTAGACAATCTCTTCTCCTCTAAAATAGTCCTCAAACCCTCAGCCTTTAATCGATTAAGTGACCGGGGAGGAGGACGCTGTACTGGTGGTGCTGTGACCACTGGCTGTGTTGGAAGAGAACTGTGGCTAGAATAGGAGGTGGGGGAGTAGGATCCAGAAACCTACTTGAATCATGTAAGAACTTGGAGCGTAGCTCCACTCTCAAGGCCTGTAATAGCTGGTCATCCTCTGACTCAGAGATGGCAGCCGGAGAATCACTCTCAGTGTCGAAGTTGGTGATGTGTGTCTCATATACTCCCTTACTATCCGAGCTCTCCTTTGCTGGTGTCACAACTATGAGTGCCTTGCCCTTACCTTTACCTCCCTTTGGATGTAGTTTAGTCACCTTTGCACGGAACGTAGTTGTATCCTCATTAATCGTGATCCCACATGCCCGCTTTCGAGAGGGGGGGGGTATGTCTCTACCAACTACCTTAGGTCTAGCCATGCATGCAAAACCATGTGAAACCGTTAGAAAAATTTCAAAAAAAATATTGCAGGAAGACCCGCCGAACCAGTTTGGCGAGCCAAGTCTGGCTTAGCGAAAGTTCCAAAACAAAAAGTTCAAAAATCAAAGCTGATTGGTGATGTCTAGGGCCATTTGGCGTATATTCGACACCAATCGGTGAACTACAAGTAGCTCGCTAAAAGTTACAGTGCATTTTAGAAAAATAGAGGCACAGAAGGGTGATCAATAAGCACGTTCGGTGAGTCATCGAGTGAACTCGGCGAGCTCAGGCATATCGCCGAAAGTTACCAAAATAAACTCATAATTTAGAGAAATTAGGGGTGATATAGCGGACATTTAGTGAACCACCGAACCCTTTAGCGAGCTTGACCCACCTCACCAAATGGCCGAACGTGCTAATTTTTCACCCTGTACTTCAAAATCAAGCTCACAACCCATGAAATCAGAATTAAACACTACACTATGAAATTAAAGCAAGACCCATACTACCCATGCCCTCTGGGTACTCAGACTTCCCCCTATTTTTGCCAAAATTGGCCAATTAACGTCTTTTGCCCTTAAGAATAACATCAACAGCTCCATCGTAGGGATAAATATGACATTTAGCACAATTCAAAGTTATTCAGACTTCACCCCGCTAGTCCCAAGAAATATTCAACACAACTCAACCATTTAGACTCTATTATAACAACCAACGACACGGGAATCATGATTTAAGGCCGATTAATTACGATTTCATTTAAGATTAGGGAAACAAACTACAATACGATGATCAACACAACATTACCCACATATATCAATCAACAAAACATCAATTTGCATTTGATTTCAACCAACAATCAAGTTTGGGGTTCGGAAAACCAACTTTCATGTTGATTTTTTTTTTTGTAAAGCTTGGCGGCAAAGAAATTCCAAATCCTGAGTAAAGATCCCAAATAAAACGAGAGTAAAAATGCAAAAATATGGAAGACTAATATTGGTGTGAGACTATGGGTGTTGAAAAGGTGAGAAAATGAAGGATTTTTTAATTTAAAACCAGGTGGCCCTTTTAAAACATTTTAGTTCGCGCGCTAGTCGGTGGAGTAAGTTGTGCTCGCCGACCCACTTGGCGATGCGCTGAGTGGTATTTTGGTTCACCGAGTTTTACAGAACTCCCATCAATGTGGGGGTTTAAATGGCGGACAAATTTAGGCTCACCGACCTGTTCGACGAGTCACCAACTTGTTCGGCAAGTCGCCGACTGAGCTTTGGCTCGCCGAGTTTTACAGAATTCCCCATCAAGCTGGGTGGTTCAAACTAAGGTCTGAATCGAGCATGCTGACCTGTTTGACATGCCGATTGGATTCTTGGCTCGCCTACTACTCTTTTTTCCAACACTTTCAACTTTTCAATCTGCAAAATCAACACCCGTTATTCAAAATCAACATTTAAAAACATCAAAAACTTGGATTGCCTCCCAAGAAGCATGTTATTTAACATCGTGGCACGACGAAGATACCAATTCAAGCTTTATTTTTGGGGTTGGCCGTCGTGTCACTCGACAACCCTCTTTTTGCCCTTGGATTTAAATGAGTCAAGATTTGACCCATTTGTGTTTCAAGCTGTTTGATAGAGACTAAGTGAGAAGTCACTGTTTGATAGAGAGTTGAGATGTCCTCCTTCATCTCTTTTAATACTTTGTCCGACCGTTGTACCTTATTGAGAATGCATGCAAGCATGGCTTCCGTACGGAGGTTCTCCAGGTTAGCTCTTTGCTCTTTAGGATTTTGGCGTTCATGAGGTGGGACATATCTTTCCTATTCACCATTCGTTTCCTTCTAAGTAGCATTACAATCGCACTACTCTCTCTCACAATCTCTCCATCCATCATCTCTATTCCAACCCAGATTTCCACCCGGCCTTGGATAGTTTGAATGAAATCCTCCTCATTGATTTGCAAGGAAGTTTACTTCTTCATTGTACATCGCGTCAAATTGTGCTTCTTCGGGGTTTGCTCCACCAATACCTACATCATTTACACTCTTCAACCCATTACCCATCACATTTTTAGACAAGAAATCTAGCTGGGTCATCAGTTTTGGCCGTATTTTGGTCTCTCTCTGGATCCTTCTCGATCTATTTTTTTGTCATTCTAAAGGTGAGAGGAGACACTTGGTCCTCATGAGTGTACCATGATCTATTGATCTTGGTCATACCATCAAGGAGTTGAGACGCTACTTCATAAGACTGTTGTATTATACCTCTGGGAACAAGTTGATTAGCAACACCCTTGTTTACTGAGTCAAGACTCCTTTAGAAGTATTGTAACAATATGTGGTTTGGAATTACATGAGTCGGACATTGAAGTACCAACTTTTGAAATCTTAGCCACGTCTCGTGAATTGGTTCATCTTCCAAGCGTTTGAAACCTTGAATACTATCTCTAAGCGTCATCATATTTTACGGGGGGAAGAATCTCACATGGAATGCTGTGGTAAGTTCATCCTAAGAGGTGATGGAGTTCCTTAGTAAATCAGCTAACCATTTGCTAGCTTTACCCATCAAAGAGAATGGGAACAATCGGAGGCGGACTGATTTTTGAGATGTGTTCTTGAACGAGAATGGACCACATACGTCCATGAAATTTTGAATATTCTCATGGGGGTCTTCGTGGGCTAGACCTCTATATAATATTTTCATTTGGAGGAGTTGTAGCATTGTGCTAGTAACATGAAAGACATCATTCCCCTCAACATAAGGTAGACATATTGCAAAAACACCACCCAATTGAATTGGGTCATTCACATCGTTCAGATTTCCAATATCGTCTTGGTGGCCAACTTGGCTATTATTACTCCCATTCACGCTTATTTGTTCCTCTGTTCAGTACAAACCAACACAAACAAAAAGCAAAGTAAGTTGATTCAACTACAACTCAAACTTCTATAATATAATTCTATACACCATTCCCCGACAGCGGCGCCATTTTTGATAAACTCTCAACCACACCTCATCCAATACTACGTGTGGGCAATCGTAATCTAGTATAAAACCCAACAAAAGGTTGGGATCGAACGCACATGGAGCAGTACAAGTTTGAATTCAGTTATGAAGTTATGAATGTAATCTAATTAGTGGTAGCAATAAAAATTATCGCAAACATTTAGTTAAATTGAAAGGGGTGACAACAAATGTCTGATTGGGGGATTTGGTTTGTCAATTAATAGCTAAAACAAATACAAAAATAGGGGTTTCAATAATATTAAGAGGAATTCTCGGGATTCGATCGATTATAAGCTAATTACGCTATATGGGTGATTGTAATTTAATAATAATTTGTTGAATCATTATGGGTAGGCTAGACTATAAGTGCAACAGTCTTCTGTCGAATAACTATTACAGTTTAGGCGAGTTCTCTCGAACCTTGGCAAGCTTTACACTACAGAGCAACCCAAAATCTTAATTTATCCACTCTCTCGAGCTAGATAGGAAGAATAGAGTTTAGGATTAACTCTCTTGAGTTGAACCCATATCAACCCAATAAATACAATCATTAATCAAAAGCTTTGGTTCCAAAACCTCTTTTCAAGCAAGCCAAGAACTCTAAGCTAGAATTGAATTTGCAACTACAATTCATAGACTAAAACACAACTAATGACTAAATCCACATTAAAAAAATTAAATCATTAAACAACAATACCCATAAGTTATTAGATAAATAATAATATGATTACACCCCAAGAATTGGGGTTTTAGCTACATATCATAAAAAGAGAGAAACAATTACCAAATACATTAGCCATGATCTGGGTAAAGGTTTTCAAGTCTTTACAATGGTCCAAATTGAATAAATTCCAAAACCCACTTGCAAATCCTCAAGTTTTAGGTTTAAAAGCTTCATAGTCTATAATGGAAACTCAAAAACTCAGAGAAAAACTCAAAACTCTCGAACTCAGAGAATCAGAACTCCCATAACTCTATTTAAAATTTCAATTTATTGTTGCCCAATTTTTTGCCTGAAAGACCATTGAGTGAAGTAAGTCGGGCCTCGTCGAACCAATCAGCAGTTCGCCCCTTACTTCAATCCATCGCTGGTTTGCATTGGCCATTTGTCTTTAGGGTTTTGTGATATTAGGCGATCAAGGTTATCATCGCGGAGTCGTTCGGCGATCTGCCGATTGCCCATTCCTGTCACCAAATTGGTTCTTCCCTAGGGCTGACACACTGGAATTTTTGGCTAGCTAAAGAGCCACTCGGTGGTTCGCCGAGTGGTCTTGGCGATCACTAGGATCCCTTTCTTTACTTCTTCATCTTGTTTGCTCTATTTTGCCCAGTGGTGTCCTTGCCTTGCACCTTTGCCATTATAACTGCAAATCAACACTTTAACATCAATTTTGAGCATAAATTAGACATTTGAGGACGCTAAAACTATCAAAACAAATCCCTAAATAAGTCAAAATCTCAGACTCTCATCAGTCTGCATCATTTTATGATGCAGATACAAGTATTTCGGGTCATCAACAGAAGCTTTATTGAGGCCACATATAAATATAGTTAACTATGGTGAGCCTCCTTGCTTCTAGAGGGTTCCACTTGTACTTTCAGTTATATTAGTTGTGAGGATATCGTGGGTTTTTTCCCAACTTCCATCTTTATCAGTTACAGGCTTCATAGATAATAGTAGAGTTCGAGGAGTCTGTTCATTTATTTTGTTAAATGTTTTAAAGACTTGAGTTGTATATTTTTGGCTATTTGAATATTCTGTTACATTCAGAATTAATCATTTGAGTTAGAGCTTTGTATTTGAGTTTATTGATTTTATTCAGTATTAAGCTTTGTATGCTTAAATTAGTCGTTCACTTGTAGTCAGCCAGGATGAGGGTTCGCTTGGGGACCAATAATGGCTCTCGAGTGCTTGCCACATCCAGGGTGTAGACTCAGGTTGTGACAGTAGTCATGCATGTATGTGAATAGGGGAAGATGAAATGAATATAATGAAATGACTATTTGTGATTTCGTAGCATGCAATGAACCTATTACTTAACTGTACGATACAAGTGTGTAAATCATTCATTGTGGTGTTGATTGTGTTTGTGATTGTGGTTGGTTGGATCGAGTGTCACATCCGACACATGTTGGATCGGGTGTCACGTTCCGACATACTAACCATTTGAGTATGGGTTTCATTAGAGAAATATCATTGACTATTGCATTTAAGATTGATATAGTGAAACTGATATATTGAGCATGAACTAGTAGATTGTTATTCTTTCTGTATATGTGTGGTTTACTATGTTGTAGTTATTTGTGTATTTCTCACTTACAGGAATAGCCTTGTGATCCTACCAGTACACCGTTGGTTTATGTATATATATTGTACTTGCTCTTTCTTTGTTGAGTACAGGGCCTCTTCAAGTGGCTGTTAAGAGACCTCAGCTTAGAGATTAATGACTTGTCTAGTTCAAGGGTGAACCAGTTCCTTCAAACTACCATGGATTCATCTAGGATCTTCGTCCATTTACTTCGAACATAGACCTTTCAGAATATTTACTGTATCTTTAGTTTTCTTGGGGTGGCATCCCCTTATCTTAAACCATTTTAGTTAGAAGTTTTGGTACATTGACTTTCAAGTTCTAGGGGTTGAATTTCTACTTGTTTATGTGTAACACAATAAACTTCAATCATTTTTTAGTTTTGGGTCAATTTCAAACGACCATAACTTCTAGTATATAAGAATTTAGGTGGCCCATGAGGTATCAAATCGAAGGTCTTTGAGTCCTTTTTCCAACGCCACCAAGTTTGCTAAATTTCGAGCTCGGATGAAGGAGTTATGCCTTGTTGAGTGCAACCTCTCTAATTAAGGCATTTCATCCATTTTAAGAAGAGGTATTTTTGTACTTTCTTTACCCCCACTAAGCCTAAATGTTTTTGTCACCCAAATAGGGGTCCAAACTGATTCATTCATTCTTTAATGCTTAGAAAGTTAGGGCAAAGTTCAAGAGGATAAAAGAGAAAGTTTGAAGAGTTCATCAAGAAATTTAGGGAAATCACCAAGAACTTAGTTCTTTCAAGGCATGTAAGCGTCTCATAGTGTTGGGTTTGTTCACCCACATGCCACACATGTAATTCTTCCATGAATTCGTTCATGTAATCATTGTATTGAGATTCTTGATGAAGTTCTTGAGGTTTTAGCTTCATTCCTTAACAATGGAGTTTTGTTGAGTTTTTGAGGTAAGGGTTTTGCGAATGAGTTGAACATTTAAGTTTATTTGAGAATTTCAGATAGTTTTGAGTTATACTACTTTATTTATTATGCAGATAGGTATTTAGGGTCATCATAGGTGCTTCGTTGATCTCATTGCATTCCAGCTAGCTTTGGTGAGCCTCTTTCTATGCGGAGGGCTTCACATTATTATTATTTTTATTCCTGTTAGGTAGTTGGGGGTCTTGTCCCGAAATCCATCTTATTATTTAGAGGCTTTATAGACAATAATAGTTGCAGAATCTTTTTCCCATTTCCCTTATTAATGTTTAAAGACTTTGAGTTGCTTGTTATGTTCATTTAAATACTCTCAAACATCTAGTGAGTTAATCAGTTATTGAGACCTTATGAGTTAATCTTTGTAATTGAGTTCCTATTTTACTTGAGTAAGTCTTTCGCTAAGTAGTCAGCCAGGCCAAGGATTTGCTTGGGGACCAGTGATGGTTCTTTTGTGTTGGTCATGCCTAGGGTGTAGGCTTGGGGCTCGACAAACTTGGTATCAGAGCACAAAGTTCAAGAGTCTTATGATGTCTATGAATCTGTGTTAGTAGAATCATATTTATCGGTGTGAAGCATGTCGCATCTATAATCAGGATGCTGCGACATTTTTGAAATATTTCACTTCCTTCTTACTCTTTTTTCATGCGATATAGTTCAACTCTATAAATGTTTCTTTCTAATTCATACTTGTGCGTATCTTTTAAGATCATGCCTCCACAAAGAGTTGTTCGAGCGTCCTGCAAGGATAATGTTGATTTATAAGACTAAGGGGTATCCAATGTACTAGAAGTGCAACCCCTTTAAGGAGAGGCAACAAATGCTAAGTTCTGAGATGCTATCCGAATGTTGAGTCAAGTTGTGGTGACTAAAGCTGGTAAAAAAATAGTAGTTTGTCAGGATGTGGCTAATAAATCCAGGATCCGTGAGTTCTTGAGAATGAATCCTCCAAAATTCACAAGGTCAAATGTCACTGAGGATCTAGAGAAATTTCTAGAGGAGCTTCAGAAAGTTTTGAAGTTATGTGTATCATTGATGCTGAGCATATGGAGTTAGTTGCATAACAATTCAATGGTGTTTCTAGGAGATGGTATGACCAATGGAAGAAGAGAAGGGCTGAAGGGGCACGACTTGCAAGTTGGACTATTTTTTAAAGTACCTTTCTAGGGCGCTTCTTTCCCCGTGAGCTAAGGAAAGCAAAGGTCAGAGAATTCTTGAATCTTAAACAAGAAGCTGTAAGTGTGCATGAGTAATGCCTCAAGTTTACCCAATTGTCTCGTTATGCTCCCGAGATGGTGGAAGATATGAGAAGTAGGATAAGTCTTTTTGTGTCTGAGTTGTCTCGCTTGTCAAGTAAGGATGGCAAGAAAGATATGTTGATAGGAGACATGGAAATAGCCAGAATTATCGTCCATTTGATGAAGGGTGAGGAAGATAAGCTGAAAGATGGGGAAGAGTTTCGGAGTAAGAGGGCCAAGAAACATGTCCTGAGTCTGGACAACAGAAGACCGAGAATGTGTACTGGTCATCTTTTCAAAAAAGGCCAACTGGACCTACTCCATCATGAGCTAGTGCACCTACACCAAATAACAGAGGTGATTTCAGGAATCAGAATTCCCAGAATTCTAGGGCTAGACCTACTTGGTCTCAGGGTAGTGCGGCACAATGGGCTAATTAGACTCCTACATCTTCTAAGTGTGGTAGGAACCACCCATGAGCATGTCGTGATGGGTCAAAGGTTGCTTTAAAAGTGTGGTCAGGTCACTTCATGAGAGAGTTCTCTAAGAATAGGTAGGAAAATGGTAATGGGGGAAATAGAGCCGAATCTTCTTTAATGGCCCCAATAGATAGAGCTGCTCCAAGAGGACCCACTTCAGGGACATGCAGAGGAGAAAACTATCTGTATATTATCACCAGTTGCCAAAAGCAGGAGAATTCACTAGATATTTTCACTCGCATGATCAAAGTCTTTACTTTTGATGTATATGCATTACTTGATCTAGGTGTAAGTCTATCTTTTGTGAATCTGTATATAGCTATGAAGTTCGATATTCTGCCTGAATGACTTCTTGAGCCCTTCAGTGTTTTCACTCATGTTAGTGAGTTGATTTTAGCCGAGAGTGTTTATCGTGATTGTGTCATCTCTGTTAATCATAAGTATACCGTGGCTGACTTAGTCGAGCTAAACATGGTAGACTTTGATGTCATTCTAGGTATAGATTGACTTCATTCTTGTTATGCCTCAGTTGATTGTAGAACTTGAGTAGTTAAGTTTCAGTTTCCTAATAAGTCAGTGTAGACTAGAGGAGTAGTTCAGCAGTGCCTAAGGGTCATTTCATTTCACACTTTAAGGCTAGAAAGTTAGTATCTAAGGGGTACATCTATCACCTAGTCCGAGTCAATGACTTTAGTGTTGAGACACCGCCAATTCAGTCAGTTCCATTTGTGAGTGAGTATCCAGAGGTCTTTCCGGATGATCTTCCTGGAGTCCCTCCTGAGAGAGAAATAGACTTTGGAATCGACATTCTTCCGAATACTTGACCTATCTCTATTCCGCCATATAGAATGGATCCAGCTAAGTTAAAAGAGTTAAAAGAGCAGTTAAAAGATCTTCTTGATAAAGGTTTTATTCAACCTAGTGTCTCACCTTGGGGCGCTCTAATCTTATTATTAAAGAAGAAAGATGGTTATCTTAGGATGTGTATTGATTACCTCAAGTTGAACAAGGTCAATATAAAGAATAAGTATCCTCTTCCAAGAATTGATGATCTTTTCGATCAACTACATGGTGCCACTTGTTTTTCTAAAATAGTCCTCAAATCTGGCTATTATCAATTGAGAGTAAGAGAAATGACATCTCAAAGACAACATTCTGGACCCGTTATGGTCATTATGAGTTTCTTGTTATGTCTTTTGGTTTAACTAATACTCTTGCAGCAGTCATGGATCTTAAAAGCCCGGTTAACTACTGCTCCAGTGTTTATTCTACTAGAGGGTATAAAAGGCTTTGTTGTATATTTTGATGCGTCCAGAGTTTGAGTTGGTGGTTTATTGATATAGAATGGTAAATAGCCTACGCCTCATACTGCTTAAGATTCACGAGAAGAATTATCTGACTCATGATCTTGAGTTGGCAGTGTTTGCTCTAAAAATATGACGTCACTATCTCTATGGTGTTCGTGTAGATATGTTCACCAATCACAAAAGTCTTTAGTATGTTTTCAGTCAAAAAGATCTTAATCTCAGAAAGAGGAGGTGGTTAGAGTTACTCAGGGATTACGACATGATTATCCTCTATCACCTAGGTAAGGATAACTTGTTGTTGATGCTTTGAGCAGGCTATTTATGGGAAGTACAGCCCATGATAAGGAAGGCAAGAAGGAACTATCTAAAAAAGTTCATAGACTTGCCTGATAGGAAGACCATCTATTGGAGTTGTGGTGATGAATGGGGCTGAATCATCACTAGTGTCTAAAGGAGAAACAAGACCAAGATCCTGTTTTGATTGAATTAAAAGCAAATGTTCATAGGGAAAATATGATGGCTTTTGAACAAGGGGGAGATTGTGTGTTAAGGTATCAAGGTAGATTGTGTGTAGCAAAGATGGATGAAATCCAAGAGAGGATTATGTAGGAAGCTCATAGTTTCAGATATTTGATCCATCCCAGTTCCACAAAGATGTATCGTGACTTGAGAGAAGTCTATAGGTGGAGTAGCATGAAGAGGTGTATTGCAGATTTCGTTGCCAAGTGTCTGAATTGCTAACAGTCAAAGTAGAGCAATAAAGGACCAGTGGTGTGGCTCAGAATATAGCTATTCCGTAATGAAAGTAGGAGATGATCAACAAGATTTCATTATTGAGTTGTTGTAACCTTGTAAGCAGTCTGACTCGATATGGGTGATTATAGATTGGATGACTAAATCATTCCATTTCTTGCTGTGAAGACTACCAATTTAGTAGAAGATTATGCTAGACTATATATTCAAGAGATAGTCCAAATTCATGGAGTTCAAGTGTCTATCATTTCAGATAAAAGTGCACAATTCACTGCTCATTTCTGGAAGTCTTTTAAAAAATGTTTGCATTCGAAGGTGGATCTTAGTACTGCTTATCATCCTCAGATTGATGGCCAAGCAGAGCGCATGATTTAGACTCTAGAGGATATGTTGAGGGAATGTATGATCGATTTCAAAGGTAATAGGGATGATCACTTACCCCTGATAGAGTTTGCTTACAACAATAGCTATCACTCTAGTATCTAAATGGCTCCCTATGAGGCTCTTTATGGGCGAAAAGGTTGATCACATATTGGTTGGTTTGAGGTTGGTGAAGCTGAGTTGATAGGACTAGATTTGGTTCATTGAGCCATGAAGAAGGTGAAGGTTATTCAGGAAATGTTAAAGACAACGTAAATTCGTTAGAAATCCTATACAGATGTTAGGAAAAGAGACTTGGAGTTTGAGGTGGATAATTGGGTTTACTTGAAGGTTTCAGCCATGAAAGGTTGATGAGATTGGCAAGAAAGGGAAGCTCAGTTCCCGATATATTGGTCTTTACCGGATAACCAAGAGAGTTGGCAATGTAGCTTAGGAGTTGAAGCTACCGTCAGAGTTAGAATTAGTATATTTGGTATTCCACATTTATATATAGAAGAAGTGTATGTGCATTCCTTCACTTATTATGCCCACTGAAAAATATTGGTATCAAGGATATCCTATCTTATGAGGAGATACCCGTTTAGATTCTTGATCGTCAGGTTCACAAGCTGAGAACCAAGGAGGTTGCATTAGTCAAAGTTCTATGGAGGAACCAATTTGTTAAGGAAGCTACTTGGGAGGCTGAGGAGGATATAATTTCACGCCCTGAGCCTACACCCTTGACATGACTGGCATATGAGAACCATTTTTAATCCCTAACCAAACCCTTGGCCTGGCTACATGACTTACTTGACTGATGAGTCCATGATTTGGACTCATTTAGGGCTTTATTTGAATAGATTTAGTGTCCTCAACTAGATATTTTGTACCAATAACTGATGTAAATCCTTGAATTTTAGGTATTTGGATTGAGGAACAAAGCATGGATACTACTGAGAACAAGGCAGCTAAAAGAATGAAGGAAAGAAGGCCTGAGGATCGCCTAACCCATTAGGCGAGTCACCGAATGGCCAGGGTCTTGCCTAATGTTCCAGAGTGCCAAGCTTTGAAGGAGAAAATCTAATCGGCGAGAGAAAGGAGTAGTCGGCGAGTCGCCGAACAGTTCCGCGATGCAGTGCCATATCGCCCAAAGTTACAGAACCTGAAGATGCTGAAGTCAAAAGCAGAACAACAATAAAAATGACCAAAGGGTGGATCGCCGATTGGGTCGGCGATCCCGACTAACTGCACTATCTGAACCTCCGCAGCACACTTTTTGACAAATACAAATACTTGTTTAAATTTTTAGCTGAGGGAGTGGATTTGGTGAGAGCAATATTTTGTGTGGAAACATATTTTTTTTTTAGTTTTTGAAGTTTGAGATATTAGAACTGAGTTTAGAGACAATATTTCCTTAGCTTTAAAGGTTTGAAGATTTCTATTTCTAAGAAATTTGAAGTAGGTGTTGAAGATTCTTCATCTTAGACCTTTGTAAAGACAATATCAATCGTACCCAGTTGATGGAAACACAACTTGGTAACGATTTTTAGCTTTTTACTATGTCTAGCTAAAACCCCAATTCTTGGGTTGTGATTATGTGATTATGGGTTGATTTAACTGCTGGGTATTGTTAATTGATAGTTTATTTGTTGTTTAAAAGTTATTTCGTTCAGTAATTGTGGCTGAATTTAATAGGTTGTAGTTGCAAATACAATCTTAACTTCTTGTTTTTGGCTTGCTCGAGAGAGAGGTTTTAAAACCAAAATTAATGAATCGATGGTCTGTGGGTATTGAGTTGTCATGGGTTCAGCTCGAGAGAGTAAACCCTAAACCCTTTTCCACACATTCAGCTTGAGAGAGTAAATGGACTAAAGAGAAGGTTGTGCTTCATTTCTACTTATTGGTGTACGAGAGAAACCAATTTGATTCGGGGTAAATTATTTGAGAGAAAGTTTACCCCCACTAAAGTCTAGCTTATTCACCGATTTTCAGCTGTTTACTATTAATTGCAATTACCCGGTTGTTTACCTTAGCCCATAATCTAATCACATCCCAAGAATCCCGTCTCCATATTCGTATTTTCGCACTATTTGTTGTTTTAGCTACTAATACCAAACAAACCTCCTTGATATTTGACACTTATGTTACCTAAAATTTAAACCATCCTTTTATTCGTACACGTTTTTAGCTATGATTGAATTGAACATATTCTTACTTGCCTATTGATTCTCAATTTCGAACCACTCCCTTGTGACTGGACCCCAACTCACTTAGTTGGGTTATATTACTATTCACAATCGTTGGCACTTATTATTGGTTGAAGTGTCCTGATACGTGAAATCAATGACATTAAACAATATGTGTAATCTTAAATAGTTGAACATTTAAGAAAGTCTTAGAATACTATCTTTGCAAAAATAATTAACATGAACCATGAGTTAAATAGAACATGATGAGAAAACAATGTAAAACATCTACTCAATCTGTCTACAAAGCCTCAAACAATGTGAGATGTATGTCGGGACAAGACCCACGACACCTCATAAAGCTACTAACTAAAATGAAAAAGAGTCCCCTGAAAGCAAATAGGCCTCACCAAATGTTGTTAGCGAGTGGATAATGATCTTAACTATTCGCCTGTTGATGATTCTAAATACACGTATTTGCATCATGAAATGATACAGGTTCAATAACGTCAACACATTGAATGTACTGGTACGTGAAAAGGTTAGAGTAAACAATAATTTTCCTTTGAAGGACTGACATAACATAACTGGATTAATACATGCATATGAAGTGAAAAACCATTTAAGCTTTACAATATAATATGTAGTAAAAGCAACATGAAAATAATATACTTTACTTATGGGGAGTTTCTCTAACCGACAACCATTACCATGAGATTAGGAATGATACAACATTTTACCTCACGTTGCCAGGGCCACCCTATGCTTTGCTGGGGTATAGGATGATATTGTGATGATGGATCCATCTAATTTTCCTTCTCAGAGGCAGTTAAGAGTCGCATAAAGAGTCAATGCTATTCTATCCTACGCTGGCTGCGTAGTTCTGTGGGACTTCCGAATCATAAGAGACTCCAACCCAACTTGGTGCTCGATACTACTCCCAAAATAATAGGTTTAACATTATGCTCAATTCACCCATTACAAGGAATGGACTACTTACTTGATTGAAATACTTTTCAAACATTAGATGTGTTTACATTCTTGAAAAGATGTACTTGTGAGCTGATCTTGCAAGTTCAATAATCAACATAGATACATAATACATTTAGTTAAATAAATAACATTTGAAAACTCTGAAGTGTTTATGAAATAAAATCATTAAACTTCCCTCTTAACTATACATTGGCTTGAAAATGTGATTTTAATAACGATGATTAGAATATGCATAAGATCTTTCAATGATTAATGGAGGTTTAGATAGTTGATAATAAGAAGAGAACAACAACTCAACTCAAAGGAACAAGTACGGAACAAGAACATAGAAGGAACTATTTACCGGGGTCTGATTGGGCGCATTGCTGGCCCGTCACGCCAGGCCCCTATTTACTGGGGGTCAGATTAGGTGCACAGCTGGCGCATCCTGCCAGACCCCTGATTTACTTGGGGGTCTGATTGGGCGCACAGCTTTCGTATCGCTCCAAGCCCCTATTTTACTTGGTTTTGTGATTGGGCGCACTATTGGCGCCTTGGGGGCATGATGCCCCACTCCAAACCCAGAATAGTGACGAGTTTTTGTTGTTCAATTCATGGCCTAACCCATATTGAATTGAATGATTCATTCCCAAACTCATGCAGATTCATAAACACAATGAAATACGCCAAAAACACACCCAATTTACAGCAAGAACAACACTTATTCACAAAACCCTCACTTTAACAATTCAACATGATTCCATTGATAAAGAATAAAGTAAAACCTTAAGAATTCCTCAAGAACCTATACATAACAATTTTGTGGATGATTTACTGAAAGAAATACATATTTTTCATGAGGATGAGCATATCCATCACTAAGAGAAACCTCACGTACCTCGAAAGAACCAAGTTCTTGGCGATTTCCCCAAAACCTTGAAGAACTTCTTGAACTCTCCTCCTTTCTCCTCTTGAACTTTGCGCTAAGTTGCTTAAATGTTTTTTGAGAGACTGAAAACTGATTTCAATCGGCTTAGACCCCTATTTGGGTGAGTCAAAATTTGTGGGCTTAATGGGGTAAGGAAAAGACCAACATACCTATTCTTGAAATGGCAGAAAAGCTCTATTTAGAGAGGCTACACTCAAATGGGCATATCTTCTTCATCCAAATTCAAAATTTAGGAAACTCAATGGTGTTGGAAAGAGGACTCAATGTCCTTAGATTTGATATCTCATGGGATAGCTAACTCATCTTGTGCTGAAAGTTATGGTCATTTCAAGTTGACCCAAAACTCACAATTTAAGTATAACTCGCACTACTCTGAAATTGGCTATTTCCAATTTAGTTCTTTCTAAAATTAGCTTTTTCTAAGACCGGGGTGTTACAATATCTCCCCCTTGGGAACATTCATCTTTGAATGAGATTACTCTGAATAGAACTGAGGGTAGAGACAT